>LPNX010464404.1:176344-206658 GCA_001517045.1 Pseudotsuga menziesii
TTAAGTAGTTTAGTTTTTTAATTTTTTTGTTTGATTTTTTATTTTTTATTTTTATTTTTTTTATTTAATATTTTTTTAATAGTTGTTTTATTTTTTATTTATTTTTAATAAAAATTTCAAATTTTATTTTTTAAAATTTATTCTTATATGATGATGATGATGATGATGATGGTTAACGTCCCTTGATACCAAACATTGGTCTTTCAGACCTAAAGAAACAAATTATTTAGTTTGTTTTAAAAAAAAATTGTATGTTCAAAGAGCTTGAAGAGAAGCGTCCCGAGCTCACTATAATTTTGACAAGTTAAAAGGCTAGGAAGGTCGGTATTGCAACAAAGATTATGTAAATGAGATATAATGTGGGTGTACACAAGGCACTCTAAGAGGAAGTAATTTTCATCCTCAATGTTCACATTCTCACATAGCTGGAAGATCCTTTCCACCCATGGCGTTTAAGGAACTGCCCAGCGACCTGTTTCACTATGGAGCTCGTGAGAGTTCGTTCTTATCTTGGCTATATTAGTTTTTTTCTTTGAACTAGTTAAAATAGAGAGATACTTTTGATCTTCTAGAGTAGGGTTGATGACCTCCTTATAATATCTTAGTTTTTTTTTAGCCTCTAAATCTTTCTCACACCACTTTTTCTCTTTAAACTTAGAAGTACCAATAATTTTTATGTTATTAATATTTTTCAATGCAACAGTTTCGTCGATGTCCCAATGGTTTAACCAGGCCCTCGCTTGAGTCTTAGGTGGTTTTGGTTGGAATTTAAAGCTATGTTATTGATTTTGTGCTTGTATACCATGAGACTAGTCATAGCGAGGCTCTCGATAGGGGAAAGACCCACTTCTATCAGGAGAATAGGGTAGGGTATATTGCTTTTAATTTTGAGGTTATATGTTATAAAATGCTTCTGGATTTGTTCAATCTTTCTCCAAGATTCTCTAGAGATGTTGCAGCCTCAAACCTCACACCCATACAGGATAATAGGAGTGACTAAAGTTTCAAAGAGGAGCTTCTTTTTATCCCACCTCACAAGGTTTGCTGCTTTACAACGATTTTCGAGACCAAAATAAGCTTTCCACCCTCCATTAATCCTTTTCTCAATGATATAATTCCAGTTGAGCTTGTGATGAATATCAATTCCTAGGTATTTCTAAGAAGACACTTCCTCCAAGTTGTTATTGTCATAACAAAATTAGCATAAGTGTCCTTCTTGGATTTGATAATCATAACTTTTGTTTTGTCAATATTAACAGTCATACCCATGGTAGAGCAAAAATACTTAAGAAGTCTTAGCTGCTTATCAAGATCATATGGACATCTTGCCAAAAGAACAATATCTACAGCATAGATAAGAAGGATGATGATTATTCCAGCTAAGATTGTTCCAGCACAACCTTGTTTAACTACAATGTTACACTTAATATCTTTCGACCACCCCTCGTTGCTCTTAAACTTGGAAATGACATTCTCGTATAACCTTATTGCGGCAACTCTCAACTCAAAAGGAACATTTAGTTCTTCTAATCTGTTCCATAGGTTATTTCTAAGTACAGTATCGAAATCCTTTCTAAAGTCCACAAAGCAACAAAATAGATTGGCTTGATCATGACGATATTCCTCCACAATGATCTTGAGCGTAACGAGGCGATCCGTTGTTGAGTGCTGCCTTCTAAAACCCGCTTGGTCTTTATCCCGCTTACCTTCATTTTCAAGCCATATGCTGAGCTTCTTTTCCAAAATAATACCATATAACTTGGTTAAGAGAGGGCTAATCAGAATTGTCCGATAATTAGCGGGGTTATTTGTATCCCCACTTTTAAAAATAGGGATAATGAGGCTTTGAGTCCATGGTTTAGGGAACCCTTTTTTGACCGCTTGATTGGATAGCTTGTGGATGTGAGCAATAAGGACAAGACCTCTAGTTTTTAATATTTCTTCCTGGTAACCTTCAATGTCCTTAGCTTTTCCATTTTCCAGATGCTTAACCCCAAAATCTATGTCTTCTAATGAGAAAACTTCTTCGGTTGTGAGCGGGGTTTCAAAGTTATCAATGACATTTAGGGATTCATAAAGCTTTTTAAGATAGGAATTTCAACAGTGCAAATCAATTCTATTATTATCTTTAGTTTTTCTAGTTAAAATATGCCTCCATAATTTCTTAGGAGCCACCTTAGAGAGGTGTAAGAGATTTTCTTGTCTTTTATGAATATATTGCATTTTTTTCCTTTTAGTTAGGGATTTGTATATTTAAATTATCTTGTCAATTATAAGAGACTCATCAAGAGCTTCCTTAATTTCTCTCCTCGCACTTTTACAGTCTTTATATCGTACCAAGGGTTGGTTTTGCTATTTATTTTATTCCTTGAAACTTCAATGGAGAACTTGTTAAAAGAATATGAGAGGGTTGTAGTAAAATTATGATAGAGGTCTTCTATGTTGTCTATACTTGATAAGGGAAGCAAATTATTTTTTAATTCATTTAGAAAAAGACCATTTTTATTTCTATCAAAGATCGAGTTTTTTTGGCTATGAAGATTATCCTCTATGGGATATCTATTCATGACAAAATCGAGAGTTACAATTAAAGGTCTATAATTTGAGTCAGGCTCGTAGTCGTTTAAGATGTCAAAATTTATTATTTTGTTGTATAAAGGGATATCAGAAAGAAATGGAATATATATATATATATATATATATATATATATATATATAGAGAGAGAGAGAGAGAGAGAGAGAGATTCCATTTCTTTTTAATTGCTAATTTCATTTTAATTATTTTAATTATTGTCTTTTTTTAGTTTATTAATTTTGTATTTGAATTTTTTTTATGATTGTTATTTTTTTCAAATATTAATAAATGATTTCAAAACAAAAATTGTTGATATTGTTTATTTTTAATTTTTTTATGGGATTAAAAAAACCTAGTCGATCAGTTTCCAAATATTTGCAATTTTATCCTCGAAAAAAAATGGTACGCTACGGGTAGCACCATTTTTTTATTCGAGGCTAAAAATATGCACTAAATGCAACCTATAAAAAATCGATACACAAATAAAATGAATGTTAAGGCGTGACAAACTAAATATACCCATTGAATTTGTATTTATTTTTACATATAAATAAACACTCCATCGCCAATCCCTAAGAGTGAAATATTTATCATGGTTCATAAAGCACCTCAATCAACAATTGGCTCACTAAAACCAAACATGTCATAAGCAAAGTTGGAATCCAAATGGAAAGAATAACAATACTTCCTCACAACCACCAACTCTAACTGAATCGATAGTTTGGAAATTAATAATATTGAAATGATTATATAAATTTGCATTATAAAAGTTCATTATTTCATTTAAATATGAAAACTTAATTTAATTTAATTTTATAATGATTACCATTAATTAAAATTAAGTTTAGTTAAATAATTACATAAATTGAATAATCTAAGTGTAGGCTAAAAACTAGATGATTTGCAGTGACTATCTGACAATATTTTCGACCAAAATCTAATAGGAATTGTTGAAATGACAGTTTCGGGTGTTTGGATATGCATAATCGAGAGTGTTGAATCTATTTTTGCAATCAAATTGCTATTTAAACAATCAAAATCGCAACTTTAGCGAAAAATCCCCTCGCTGGATTCTGATAGATATTGCTAAAAAGGTGCAAATTGTCTAGTTTTTAGCATACTCCAATAATTTATATTATTTTGTTATTACATAAAAATATTCTACTATTTATATTAAAAGCCACTTGTGCCATATTATTAAATTATAAAGATTATAAATAAGTATAAAAGTAATAAATTAATTAAATATAAATTCATGCATCAAAATATACGTATATTAAAAGAAGGTTGTGCATGTACCATCCATCCATATAGAGTACAAAAAGAAGGGAAATAGTTCAGTTTGCCTTGTTTCAAATTTCCAACATCTCTAGAGTTTATCCATTTAATCTTGGTAGTGTTTTCCTTTTTAGCTAGCTTGCTACTATAAACCCTTATAAAACTATTACAAAAAAAATGGCATTTGAAACACATTAACTAGATAAAGACATGATACTTGGAAAAAACCAATGGCCTAGAGAGCTGAGGTGTTCAGAGCTAATGCGATGCTGCAGACTAGCTTGTGCTGGGATGAGGATTCCAATTCTAGACAATGTTTTTGTTAACATAAGATTCTCCCTCTCTGACCCTTGATAGGTCTTTAGGGATCCAATATATGAAGATGCTCGATGCTCCGCATGATGAACTCAGGACCCTGCCTCTCTCTTCAATTTACAAACATTTTCCTAAAGTTCCTTGCTCATGCCCATGGCCACGTAAACATTTGATTTCAACCTCCATCAATGCAATTTTGGAATTACCCCTTTCCATTTTGGCATTTGTGTCTTCATACCTTCGAGTTTCCCTTCTTATCTCATCCTCTATTTGTTGTTCAACATTTTGCTGCCATCGTTCAAGATTACATCGAAGAAACCCCACATTTTCCTCGAATTTTGTGATCCTCCTTTGATACTACATTGGTGAAATATGAGAATGAGAGATGGATCTTGCATGACTCTAGCTCTACACCAAACCACAATTCGAATCCATGAACGCTCTAAATTGTTTCTAGATTAGGCACAAGTTTTCCATCAATGCTTATCCTTGCTCGTCGCTCTTTGGATTGACATAGTAAGAATGACAGGTTCACTACCCTCCCTCATTTCCATTTCTTGTGATGTCCCACACAGTTGAGGGGAGGAATGAAAGGATGAATACATCATAACCTATGGGTCATTAACTCTCAACACATTCAAGCCTTCATGGGAAGGTGCAAATAACTTCTGGCACCTTGGATCATAATAGGAGAGACAATTAGCACTTGTCATGTCGGCTTGCCTCATGTGTACTTTGGTGTGGTATTTAATTATTGTTAAGGGATGTGGGTCAGATGGGATACCCCTCCAATTTTACATATCCCTTGAACTAAGGAGCATGCAAGGTTTCCTTATGAGTCCACCACCTTGTTATGTTTCCTAAGACATGAAATAATTTTATTTGGTAAACTTCTCGCACCTTCAAAGTGCTCTAGATATTAACCTACTCAAATATGGATCCTTAGGAAAATTTTTAGATTTTATGTAGTGTATAATCGTCTCTAAGTCCCCGATGATGATGAGATTAACCTTTTTCCAAGGCGAGATCGACACCCTTCCGTAATCCCAGAGCCTTTGCTTGATTATTCAAGGTTGTACCTAGATCCCAAGCGTACTTCCATTCTTGAGATTCTTTGGGGCTGATAAGTACATCCCCCCCAACACCCCCACCCCTTCATATATTGTTATTGTTACTAATCATTTTGAACATTTCACATTTAATTCCGGTTTAATTTTGACCATGTCATATTTAATTGTAGTTTAAATGTTTTATAGATTAAATTCCATGGCATTGTATAGTCTTTTCAAATTATCAAATCATATATAATAAAAAATTATACTTACCTTCATATCAACTTTTGTGTATTTTAAATATTCAATGTTTTCAACATTTTTCAAGTATATTTTTCATCTTGTTTTGTTTGGATTTCAATTGGAAATCTATAAAAAATACTTAGAATCACATATATTAGCTATGGAAAGTGCATAATCTAGGTGCCATGGAGGTATTTAAGGGTGCTAAATCTATTTATGGATTTAAAAACACAATTTGAACACTTCAAAATTTGGAATTTACCAAAAAATATTTGTCCAAACCCATTGGTAAGTCCAAAATGTATAATAAATAGATTGCTCCTATTAACTTTATTAAATATTATAAGAATGTATGCACTGTATTTTTAAAAAAAAATTCTTATAAAAATTTAATATTTTTGTGATTTGGTAATGAAAAACACATCACATTTTGCAGGTCATTAACTATATCAACTTATGAAGTTGTCAAGTAAAGTGTTGAACATTTGAGCTTCTTTTGTTGGGGTTAGATCAGTGTTTTGAGCATATATGAAGACTTTTTGTTTAACACTTTTTTTAATATGCCAATCAAATCCATGAGCTATGGGATCGGATCACTGTTAGTCGAGCTTTTCTCAAGACTATTGTTTGGAATATAGAAAATCGATTTGAAAAATCAATTTTTGGATAAAAGTTTTAAAAGGTTTACACAGTTTCTAGAAGAACTGAATGATGTGTTTTGAAGAAGTGCACTGCATTATACTACGATATGTTTTTGAACGTTGATTATATGTAATATATGCAAGGCATATATCTATTATCTGCTATATTTTTTAATAAAATTACGACTTTTTTCCCAGTTAAAAAATGAAACCACGTTACATCAGTTTTTAAAGTAATAAAATAATATTTTGAATTAAAAATTCTTTGGAAAGAGTGCACAATTTAAATAAATAGTTTTGAAATTCATACAATTATTATAAGCAAGGACTAACAGACCATATTTTTCTTTTAAAGAAAAAATAAAAACATACTTTCTATTCGAGAAGAACTGAATCTTATGAGAAGATGGTCTAAGGAAATAGATAATAAAAAACCTCACACAAGAATATATAAAAAAAGTAGAGACTAGTCCTTTGAATCCTTCTGAGCAGATCCACTCATATAAGAAAGAGTAGAACAAGAGTGAACCTTGCTATATTTAAAATATATTAAAATAGATCCATTGTAATAGAAAAAACCACTCATATAAGAAAGAGAATAACAAGAGTGAACCTTGCTATATTTAAAATATATTAAAATAGATCCATTGTAATAGAAAAAACCAATTGTCCCTTCTCAATTTCATTAATGAATAATTGACTAGGCTTTAGCCAAAGTTTCTCCTTTGATAGAGAGTCCATAAACTTGTTCAATTCATGTAAAGCATGATTATAACTTCCCATTCAAAATTTCTAGTGGTTTTCTTTACATATATAGACATCTTTGAATCCCAATGTTGTGTACATGGGATTCCCCTATCAACCATTGAGTTGTCATCAATGAATCTCCATAAACTTGAAGTTGATCGATTCCCCTCTCTGGTGTTGTTTTTAGTAAATTAAAAAGATATGAGAATTCACCTGTGTCGTTGGTTCTGATGCCCAAGCTTGCCTTGATGTTGACATAATGTTGATAAAAAAAAAGTATAAAACAAATCCAATGCTAATGAGTTTATATGGTCCCTAGCATGCCCCATTAAAAAAAATCCAAGTGATATCCTTATTTACATTCAACTCTCCCATGGATCAACCCAACTTTGTAACCGAAGTCTACCCATAATACCTAAGAAGTGCCAAAACCTGAGTAGACACCTTAAAGGGAGGATATTGCTTGTCTTCAAATAAATGAGACTTCTGTGATAACCATATCCCCCAATTCATAAGGAAGGGGACCACACGAAAGCCTTTGAGTCCCCGTCTTATGAAAAACCAACGAAACAATCAAGCAAAAATTGCCCAATCCAAAAGTGTCGCAACTATAATTGATTCTCAACCTCTTCCCACACTTGTCAAGAATGTGGGCAATAAAGAAATAAGTGATTATTTGTCTCCTCATTTTCTCGACATAAGATACACATGCCCAGACCCTTCTTGTTGTGCTTTTGAAATGATCCCATGTTAGGACCCTCTTATTCAAGATTAACCATAGAAATAAAATACCCTTGGGAGGGGAAACTAATTTCCATATTTTCTTCCACCATAAGGGTGGCTCTTGAATCACCTACTCTAACATCGTCAAGTAACCTAACTTTGTTGTATACTGACCCCATCTTATGGTATACACATACTAGCTCATCTTCTTTATCATAGAGGTGAATGTGTGTCTTCTAAAGTTCCATTAGATATTTATCCCAACACCCATCCCACTCATATTCCAATCTCAAATCTGAAGCCTAAATCCATCCTTGTCACCACATATTTGTGATCAAAGGGTTATGAAACTCATTCAAAGTACACTTACCATGCTCTTGAAGATGATGGATCAAATCCTCAGGAAGACAAATGTCAAATCCACACCCAAAATTGCATCAATGTCCACTCTAACCATTGAACCAAAGCCGACATTCCAAGCCAAATATCTCCTAAGCAATATTATTAGCATACAAGATTCAATTCCATAAACTATCTTGGGATAGAAAGTTCCACAAATATCTAGCAACAAGGGCTTGGTTAAAGGTAATTATATTTTTTATACACCATCCACCCTAGAGCTTTGGGGCAACAATAACCTTCAAATTTTGGTAGCCCTAGTACTCACAACTTCCTTTCCATAGAAAGTTAAAATAGATTTTTTGAACCTTGTCCACGATCCCCTTAGGTGTCATGTCCCCTCCCCTCATACCGACGATGGAGAAGACGCGAGTGCACACTACTGCTATTATTAAAATGGGCAAAGGAAATCTATCCCATTGAACATAATAATAAAATGCATTGAAATAAAACATACATGTACCTATGTATAATAAATCAAATTACAACGGAAGAAAATCATTCATTTAAGCATTCATCATGTTCATAACGATTCATAAAACAAATACAATTGCAAGAATTAAATACATAGAGAATACTTATCTTAAGAAGAAGCTTCCCCGCAACTAGCTATGTCGCTGCAACGTTCCACCCAACCATAGGCCAGTGTGCTCATCAATCTCTCAGCACCACTGCCACCCCCAAGCTGTACATGATTTCCACAAGGAGCTAGGGAACAACATAATTACACATAGCAAGACCATACACACACATTCAAGCCAACACATAGTTGGGTTTCATAGATTTTCCAGCCAATCCAATAAACAATTGGGTTTCACAGGCTACTAAGGAAACAAGCTAATAACATATGGGTTCCTTGGAATTACTCAGCCAAGCCAACACAAGGATGCACTTCATAGCTAAAGACAAGTTCTGGGTTTGTAGAGAAACATCCTAGGAATCAAAATCGAAAATGGTAAATGGGAAAAAAAGACCCAGGTGAGAAAATAGTTTCAGGAAACGTTTAATGGATTCACAGAGGAAAAAATGACCTCTAGAAACCCCCAATTCGTGGATCTATATTCCCAGCCACTGAGCATAACAGAAACGGGTTTCTAGCTTGGAGAACAATGAGGAAAATGCATAAATTCGTGAGGGAAGCGCTCAACAAACTCCTGCTGCGTGAGGAAAGGGAAAACACCCTCTTAAAACCCCCAAATCGTGGTTCTCCTCTGCCCATTCACTGAACAATACCAAAAATGTATTTTCCCAGCTGTGGAATGAGGAAACAACCCCAAAAATGTGAAGGGAAGAGCCCAACCATTGAGCATTACAAAAACGACTTCCTAGCCATGGAGAAAGTGAAGGAAACACATAAAACGTGACGGAAAAATTCATAGGAGCTTCAGTTGCATGAGAGAGAAAAACGTATGGGTGAATAATGGGATGGGCATGCATTTTCAAGCATTTACTTGCCCAAGAAATGAAAAACACATTTTCCAAAACTGGGTGGCTTCCCAGATTCGAATTTGACTCACATACACTTCCCATCCCCATGCATTAACTTCCTCAACCAATTTCTAAATTGCTGGGCACACAAGACAAAATGGGTAGTTGATAGCTTTATGGGTTCTCCCTTTTACATTTGGATTTACACTATTTGCTCAAGGGTTTGAATAACCCCATCCCCCCCGGCCTTATTCCTTGTGAAATCATGCCCCCATATCTTTAATGTTGCATTGAAATAGCTAGTTGTGGGTATTTTTATTAATTGCATATTTACATGATGTCCAAAATTATATTGTGTCTGGCTAGCATGATAACCATCAGTATCGATTTTAATTACCGAGACATAAAACACTAAATCCATGGCGGGGCCTTTGCCTTGAGCTCCACACCATGAGTTAATACCACTATTTACATCATATATAATTTAATGCAATTGGGGTCAAAACTAGGTTGTTACATTCCACTCCCCCTTACAACAACATTGTCCTTAGTGCTCATCAAAATTGAACAAAATTCTACACTAACACTACCTCAGTGCTTTGCAAAATTAAACGGATGTGCCAATTGCATGGCATCATCCAAATCCTATGTAGCCTCTTCAGGACTGTAGTGCTTCCTTTACACCTTTACCTGTCCAATGGCACGATATGGAGCTCCTCCTTGGTCCTACTATGCAGTTGTCTTGCGTACGAACTCCTCCAAGTCCTTGATTGCATGCATTAGTACACACAACATGATCTTTTTATGTGTCTTGGAGAATCCTTTTCCTCAGCTTGGAACATTTCCACTGTATTTGGCAACCAGTAATACCTTTGCTCAAGCCCCAAGTAATGAGTCAATTCTCATGTCAGATTCACAAGATTATTCAAAATCATAGATGAATTGCATGCACATGTATGTTGACATAAAACCAACAAGAAGTTGCCAAGTAAACCAAATACTTATCTGCATAGGTATCTTCTTTTGGCTCCACAGGCATCTGACTTGTATTTATATAACCGTGGTACCCACAAAACCTGCCATGCCCCACATAAGGATGGTACCTCTTCTCTGATATGCAATCCTTCGAGCATACGCACCCTTCTAGTGCTTTCTAGGGTGTGCATTAAAAGGTACCCAAGTTTTTGCAATCCTTGGATCACCTATGAAAATATCTCCCAATCACGATATGAAAGCTCCGTTCTGGAGCCAAACACCTCCTTTGGGTGCTCACCAAGCTCAAGTGCTTCCTTTCCAGACACCACAATGAATTAACTCACATGTCAGATTGATTCCTATAGGATGCAATATATTATAAAATAACAAGATTTTCAAAACCATGGATGCATCATATGCTCATGCGTATTTATAGAAAATAAACAACAACAAAAGATTGATAAGTAAACCAAATAATTATCTGTATAGAATCTCTCAACTGAGATCTGGTAGCCCCGCTTCATAGCACAACACCTCTCTGGGTGCTCAATGGCATCTCTACACAAGGGCCTAACACCTCCTCCAAGTGCTCACCAATGCTCAGACGCTTCCCTTCCAGACATCATAATACCTAGGGGTTATTCTCTTCACGGAGCCCCCACTCTTGTGACAGTCCCCTTACGGCGTGAATGGGCATGGAAAGAAGTCTAACCTGATGTATTACACCCCGGGCTTCCCCAGTGATGCATATAGGTGCCTAGCTGGAAGGGGGTGAAGCTATGTACCCAAGTACATCCTTCCAGAGGAGCCATCTTTCTCAAACACATCCTCCAAAGAAGCTATGCACTCCAAGGGTGTACTATCATCATCTCACATGTGTTACATACTAGCATGCAGTTCACATGAGATGTCATCATAAAAATTTCAATCATAGATTTTCAAATCTATTTCATGCGTAGATAAATTTCCAAATATCTAATGATCAATATATTTGATAGTCAAACCAAAATCTGGATTCACAATTATGCTTCCTATAGAAAATCAGATTTTTGCAACCATGAGGCCATCCTCATATTGTTTGGCTTTTGCAAGTGGAAGCATGTATCCCCTACTTACACATACTACCCAAAACCTAGACATTCACATACAATATGTCATCTTGACACTATTTTAGATCAACCAAACAATTAACAACATTCAATTAGCAGTTACCAACAAAATTTAAAATCTGAAATTTAAATTATGTTTTGTTTAGTGGTTAGATTTTAGTTATGAGATCCTTCTCATAGCACATGGCAGCTTCCTGCCTCAGTTTCATTGGGTACAACCATACTGCTCTGTTCAAGTCATTCTTCCTGCAGTATTCAGGAAATCGTGATATGATTGTACATACAAACGAGGGTCACCTCCTAATGGAACTACAAGTTCGCATGCAAGCCTCCTCAACGTATACATATACTCCACTTCTCATGCTGAATATCCTTTAGTGAACCTCCTACAATATCCTGCAAGTCCCATAAGAGATCTTACATTGGTCACCTTTCTTGGAGCAGGCCAACTCATAATGGCCTCAATCTTCTCAGGGTCTAGATATACCCTCATCTGAGAATGTGACCCACATAATGAATCCTATCTCTATAGAAGTCACATTTGTTCAATCTTGCATATAGTTGATGCTTCCTGAGTAATTTCAAAATCAGCCTCAACTGTTCCACATGTTCTCCCTCATTCTTAGAATAAATAAGAATTCCATCAAGGAGAACAAGAACAACCTTGTCCAGATACTTATTGAAAACACTATTCATGATGCACATAAATGTAGTTGGTGCATTTGTGAAACCAAATGGCACCACTACAAACTCATAAGGTCCATACCTTGTTTTGAAGGCTGTCTTATGAACGTCTTCATCCTTGATTCTTACCTGATGGTAACCAGACCCCAAGTCAATCTTGGAAAATACCTTTGCTCCTCTTATTTGATCAAATAGGTCATCAATCCTGGGCAAAGAATACTTGTTCTTCACAGTGACTTTGTTCAAATGTCCATAATCAATACATAACTTGGGTGTACCATCTTTCTCTTTCTCAAACAGAACTGGTGCTCCCAATGGGGACACACTTGGCATGATATACTTCTTTTCCAACAACTCTTGCAGTTGCATCTTCAGCTTTAGAATTTCTAGTGTACTCATCCTATAGGGTGTCTTGGACATTGGTGTTGCTCCTAGAATAAGTTCAATTGTGAAATCAATGTCCCTCTTTAGAGGAAGCCCTGGAGCTTCATTAGGAAAAACATCCTTGAATTCCTACAACACATGAAAGTCCTCCAACCTATGGGTTTCATTATATGTTGCCTCCAAAACATGAGTTGCATACACTCTGCAACTTTTCTCACTGAGCTTCTTCAGCCGCATTGCTGAAATCTACCTACTGGAGATTACTTTTGGAATTCCTTTCACAACCTTTAGGTTTCCTTCTTCATCCAAGCACTCAAAATTCTTGTTGTAACAATCAAGCTTTGCTCTATGTGCTTCCAACCAATCCATTCCAATGAGGACATCACAAGATCCAAGTGGCAGAACATTCAGATCTGCACAAGTGATTAACCCATCAATGACCAATGGGCATTTCCTTACCACCTCACTGACCTTCTTATTGGTTCTAGTGGCTATTTGGACTGACCATGATCTTCTATGCTTTTACTTCTTCAAAGTGCACATCTCAACAAGTCTAGGGGTGATATAGTTGTGAGTGGATCCAGGATCAATTAAAATAGAAACAGTCTGTTCAACAATCTCATCCTCAACTTCCACCACAATTGAGTTATGACCTGCCTAGTGGTCTTCTACCACTGCACAAATTTTAGGAATGGTCCCTACTTCCTGGCCCACAATTTCAACTTCTTGGGTGTTAGGGAATTTACCTTCATTCTCATTCTTAAGTGGACAATTCCTGTGCAGATGGGGTCTTTCACATTACCAACATTTGAGTGGTTTCTTTGGATTTTCCATCATCACTTTGGTTGGCTCAATCATAGCTTGTTGTGGCTTCCTTTGCTGCTTCAAGAGGTGAGAAGGTTTAAAACCTTTCTTCCTTGGGTTAAGCTTCTCATTCTTCTTATGGGAATTTCTCCTACTCACTTCTATCTTTGTTAACTGATGCCCAGAGTTTATCTGCCTTTGGATATCTGCAAACTTTGTAGCATGGTTGTAGTCAACTGGCTTTGCTCTACGAGAGTCTTGACCATCTTTTTATTTTCTTCCTTACAACCTTGCAACTCTACCCCCAGGCTTCTTATGGTAGCTACAACATCTGAGGAACTCTCTTGTTCCCTCTTCCCAGCAACTTCAATTTCATTTTCTTAGATATTGTAAGCTGGCCTTACATACCTTCCCCATGTGGACAACTCCTGTGCAAATGGGGTCCTCCACATCTATAGCATTGGAGTGGATTTCTGTTCTCTTGTGGATCTCTTGGCTTTTCCCCCATAGCGTCTTCCCCATGTCCACAGGGATCCTGTGCATCACCCATGCTGTCACAATCTTCTTGGTGCTAATCTTGTTTGACCTTCTTGGTTGGACCAAGACCAACTTTTCAATTTGTACTGACTCTACAAAATGTGTTAACAACATCATTTGTTAGACAATCTCAGAAATTCAAAAATTACTTACCAATTGCTTCTTGTAGGCATGAACGATCAAGATCATAGTAGAATCTAGATATATTGTCAAGGTGCATTTTGTTGGGTTGGATAAGTTTAGCAATTCTACTAATTAGCACTCTTCTTACTGCAGTTTTCTTTCTGCAACAACGACTGTCTCAGGGGGGAGGACGGAGGTCAAGGGGGATTTCCATTTTCATGCAATTTGGCACATAAGCTCATTGCCATTTTTCATATTTTTGGCACATATAAATCCCACTGAAAAACTGTTGAATTTCTCTGTTTTGACGAACTCAGTTTTTTTTTCCTCGATCGAAGAAACTCACCTTTTCCTTTCGACGTGTCAGAAAAACTTGCCGAGTTTTCCCCACACGTATCGACAAAAATCCTCTTTTTCATTCGATCAACAAAACTTTGCTTTTACTCCCGACATATCGACAAAACTTGCCATTTTCTTCCAATCGAAAAAACTCACCAAAATTTTTCGACGTGTTGACAAAACTCACCGAGTTCAACCGACACGTATTGACAAAATTCATATTTTCTTTCCGACATGAAAATTTTGACACTTAGAAAATTTCAGTTTTTTTTCTTCTTTCCTTCATTGACAAAAATCAACATTTTCATCCGACATGCATCGACGAAACTTATCAAGTTCACCCAACATGTATCGACTAAACTCCCTAAGTTTGTCTGACATGTCCATACTTAGAAAAAATTTGAATTTTTTTATCTTACTTTCTTCTTACATCGACGAAGCTCAACCTTTCACGCCGACACGTATCGCCGCAACTCGGACAATTCAGCCGACATGGAAAATATTCCAACACTTAGAAAACTTTAGAAGATTTTTTCTGTCCGCTTCTTTTTCTACTGATCACAGAGGGTGATCTTGCCTCTGTCAACTGCTCAACTTGGCCCATTTAGGCCCAATGCTGCAACAAATGCTCTGATACCACACTGTCACGTCCCCTCCCCTCATACCGACGATGGAGAGGACGCGACTGCACACTGCTGCTATTATTAACATAGGAAATGAAAATCTATCCCTAAGAACATAATAATAAAATGCATTGAAATAAAACATACATGTACAGATGTATAATAAATCAAATTACAACATAAGCAAACCATTCATTCAAGCATTCATCATGTTCATAACAATTCATAAAATGAATACAGTTGGAGGAATTAAATACACAGCGAATGCTTATCTTGAGAAGAAGCTTCTCCGCAACTATTGGGCCCAGAAATGGCCCCTTTTGACCATCCTTATTTACCTCTTTTTGCCCTATCCTACCCCATTAAGCATGCCAAATAGATGTTTTTCCCTCACTCTACTCTTCAAGTCACCAAGGTATGATTGATTATGGTCTTATTTTATTAATACTTATGATTGTGGTAATTAAAGCTTTATATCTCTCAATATGCTAACATATGATGGTTTATAAAGGTATTTTGAGATATATAGACTGCAGGAAGATCGGGCTGAACATGCTACGAAAAAGATGGGCATTCATCACTCAAGCTAATCGCCATCCATCCTACCATTGCCCAAGGAATGCGGTCCCAATATATTATCCCAGGAAAAGCTGTACAAAGATAGCTACAACAGAATGCGTCAGATTTGGAGGTCAACAGTGTGCTGCTGATCGTGTATAGCTGTGATCTGAAGATATCATTACTCCTGGGTCAATTAACAGTTTCCCTATATTTCCTATCTTTCATCTTGCCACGTTTGTAACAGCTGTTGTAATTTAGGGTGCCTGAAGATCAGAGATCTTCATGGCTACCCAATAATAGGGATATGATGTTATGATTTACGTTGTATAAATATGGAGAACTGTTCTGAGCCAGGGGTTGAACCCGTAACCAATTCATTGTATTAGTTGTTACTAAGAGTTGTGTAATCGATCTGCCTTTTTAATACAAGGAGTTACTTCAGATCTAAGGGTTTTTAACGTGTGTTCATCCATCATCTCTGTGTGAAGGCTGGGCCCGCCTTCCCATAGGGATTGCTAGGTTAATTTAGGCATTTTAATTATTCTATTGTGTGATGTTATGTTAATTTTATTTCTTCACAGGAAGCTGTAACAATTGTGGATTTACAGTGTGTTATTAATTGCATTTCTTGGAAATATGTAGTGGCATGGTGTGACAGTCGACTGAGTAGGATTATTCTTTATGCAATTTGCGTGGTAGCTGTAACAGCTCTATTCATCCTTAGATCCTTTAGTTGTTGTTTCCATGAATCCTTGCACTTTGTTCCTTACTTTTATGATTGCAGAATTTCATTCCTGTACGTTGAATTCATAGGATAGATGAACTCAATTTCTGTACTTTGAATCCCTAGATTAACATTCAATTCATGTCTTTGGATTTCTAGAATAATCAGATTAAAATAGTTGGGTTAATCATTAAGTGATTGGGACAGGATATCCTTTTCTGCAAAAGTAATCTAGATGTGATTTCATCTTTCAATTTCTAGATTAAGAATAGCAGAAGGTAATTGTCATTGTATTCTTTAGAAGGTAACTAGATTAAAAGGATTCTTGGGATGAGCATAGCCGAACAGAGGATAGGATTCTTCATTCACAGCAATTAAGTGTTTAAGCATATATTGTGCATGTTATCCTTGAAATACAAGACTTCCCTGGGTTGACAATAAATATTGCACACTCTGTATGTTAGCTGTAATTCACTTGCATATTGGGTGCCCAACAACAACTAGCTATGTCGCTACAGCGTTCCACCCAACCATAGGCTAGTGCGCTCATCAATCTATCAGCACCACCACCACCCGTGAGCTTGGCATGATTTCCATAAGGAGCTAGGGAACAACAAACTTACACACAACAAGACCATACAAACATAGTCAAGCCAACACACATTTGGGTTTCACGGATTGTCCAACCAAGCCAATAACAAATTGGGTTTCACAGGCTACTAAGGCAACAAGCCAATAACATATGGGTTCCTTGGAATTACTCAGCCAAGCCAACACAAGGATGCACTTCAGAACCAAAGACAAGTTCTGGGTTTGCAGAAAAATGTCGTGGGAATCAAAATCGAAAATGGTAAATGGAGAAAAACGAACCAGGTGAGCAAATCGTTTCAGGAAACGTTTAATGGATTCGCAGACGCAAAAATGACCTCTACAAACTCCCAATTCATGGATCTATCTTCCCAGCCACTGAGCATAACAAAAATGGGTTTTTAGCTTGGAGAACAATCACGAAAACACAGAAATTCATGAGGGAAGCGCTCAACAAAATCCTGCTGCGCGAGGAAAAGGAAAACACCCTCTTAAAACCCCCAAATCGTGGTTCTCCTCTTCCCATTCATTGAACAATACCAAAAATGGATTTTCCCAGCCGTGGAATGAGGAAACAATCACAAAAATGTGAAGGGAAGAGCCCAGCCACTGAGCATTACAAAACGACTTCCCAACCACAGAGAAAGTGAAGGAAACACAGAAAACATGAAGGGAAAATACACAGGAGCTCTAGCTACGTGAGAGAGAAAAACGTATGGGTGAATAATGGGATGGGCATGTATTTTCAAGCATTTACTTGCCCAAGAAGTCAAAAAAACGTTTTCTAAAAATGGGTGGCTTCCCAAATTCGAATTTGACTCCCATGCTCTTCCCATCCCCATGCATTAACTTCCTCAACCAATTTCTAAATGACTCGGCACAAAAGACAAAATGGGTAGTTGACAGCTTTATGGGTTCTCCCTTTGACATTTGGCATTACCCTATTGGCTCAAGGGTTTGAATAATCCCCCACCCCTATTCCTTGTGCAATCATGCCCCCATCTCCTTAATGTTTCATTGACATAGCTAGTTGTGGGTATTTTTATTAATTGCATATTTACATGATGTCCAAAATTATATTTCTCCTGGATAGCATGATAACCATCAACATCGATTTTAATTGCCGAGACATAAAACACTAAATCCATGGTGGGGCCTTTGCCTTGAGCTCCACACCATGATTTAATAACGCTATTTACTTCATATATACTTTAATGCAATTGGGGTCAAAACCGGGGTGTTACATTAGGGATGAGCCAAAAAATTCCAATTAATGAGGATGGCTTCCCCTTAACTTAATGACCCCCACTCTAGAAATCCATTGATTACACCATAAATGCCTTCTCTTCTCGATCTTTCATATAATCCAACATTAGTGAGAATTACCATAATGATTTGACTTAAGAGAAAAACCTAAATACTTTACTCCATTCTAAAGAGTGACATACAAAGGGAAAATACCCACCCCATGGTTGTCCCAACTGGGTTACCTCGTCATATGTATATAAAGTAGACTTACCAATGTTAAATCCATGCCCAAATATTTACAAAAGAGTTTAATAATATTGTCATATTGACAAATCTCATGTTCATAACAAAGACAAATAATAATACATCATGCAAAAACAAAAAGGTATGTCAACTTCTCCCTTCCCCCAAAGTAAACTTATACCTTAGATCTTCCTTTATCTCCTAGAAACAATGATCGCCCTACTCAAACCTTCCATGACAAATAAAAATAGATAAGGGGGAAGTGGATATCCCTAATGAAGACCTCAAGATGGCTTGGAGAAGTCTAAACCTGATCCATTCATAAAAATAAAATAAAAAATGCAAGGAATTAATGCACCCCATAATCCATTTGACAATCAAAAGGTTAAATCCAACATGAAGAAGTAGAAGTTGAAAAGATAGACAAGATACCCAATCATATGCTTTGGATATATCCATCTTAATCAAAATTGTTGGGACATGGAAAATGTTTATAGTGTGCATGCATTCCTGGGTTGACCCAATGGTTTCACGGATCATCCTCCCCTCCAGAAAACCAAATTTCAAGGTAGACATAACCATGGACATAAGTGTCTTTAGGAGAATTGTAATAAACTTCAATATTAATTTGTATACACAGTTACAAATGGATGTTTATTGGAATTCATCAAACAATCCTAGGTAATCAACCTTAGGTATCAACACCAAAAATGTGGTATTAAGACCGCTTGGAATCTTCCCTAGCAACCACACCCATTCTACAACCTTTAATACGTCATCACCTAAAACTTCAAAAAAGTCTAAAAAAGAATTCAATCGTCCTTTCATATGGACTTGAACTATTGTTGATATGGAAAGAGATAAAATAAAGAACAAATAATAGCTCCTCTTTCATCACAAGCCTAAAAAAAATTGTTCTCGACCTCCTCCACAATCTTCAAAAAATTGCCTAGATTGGAATGCTCTAGTTTTGAGAAGAGTACATGAAAGTGGTTCACCTCAAGCATGGCTATCACATGAAAACCACGAACCTTGCAACCCTCATGATCATTCATCTCCTAGATGGAATTTTGGTTCTAACGATGGCGTGAATTTTTTTGTGAAAACTTGGTGTTTTGGTCATTGGAGGAGATCCACATGGCCCTACTAGTGAGATGCCATTATATTTCTTTGTCCAACAAAAGTTTGTTCTTCCTTTTCTCTAAATCGATTATATGATCCATGGTCTGCTTATTGAGCACCCCTTCATGAACATCATGAAATATCTACTCCAAGTCCCTCTCAACTTCTACTAACAATTCATCTCACTTATAAGGACGTTCTCTGGTCCAATCTGCCACTTCTCCTTTGAGCACCTTCAAAGCATGAGTAAAATACACCCCTACACTATTCATTGAGGAATCCTTAATATTCCTCCAATTCTCCATTATAATATGTTGAAAATCATAATTGACCAAGCAATGCAAAAAATATTTGATTGGAGGCCATGGCTTGTCCCCTTCGGTGTTGATATCCAAAAATATAGGGAAATGGTATGACAAATGGGATATACCCACCCATAATCTAATACTCTCCACTTCCATGACTACATTCTTGTGCTACTTGTGATATCATTTTCCTACTACTTGTGCCATCATTTTGGATGACGATTAAAATGAAAGTGTGAGATTTCTCTTTCATAGAATGGGATTATTAAAAAGTCTTCCTCTAATCGTCTTTCAAAACAATCACTGTACTATCTTAAAACAATGTAGGATCAATGTAACATTAAATATTGGGAGGCTTGGTGCGCTCAAAACTTTGCAATGAAATTGTATTTGTAGGATATGATCGTGAACTAAAAGTGTTTTGCCTTGCATTTTTTATGTCATTACTTTTCATGGTTTTTAGGAAGAACATTGATACATTAATGAATGGAATTCTTAGGTTGGTAGATGAAGACTTCATTGAAGAATATCTCAGCTGAAGGAATATCATGACTACAAGCAACCTCATCCTAGATCTAAGAATCTGTTGTCCTTTATCTCCATCCCCTCGAAACACATTGTTGATATAATTGCATTGATATATATAAGCACATTAATAAGCAAACCAGATCCCAAATGATTATTGTATTAATTTGATTGAAGCACCTTTTGCTGTGAATATATCACACAATTAGCACAACCACTCAAATTAGGGCTGGTGAACGCCGATAGGCCACTAGTGATTTTTGAAGCCATCTAGACTTAAAAATAAATTTAAAGCATCAATTGAACAAATAAAAGTTTATGTAAGCATAAGAATTTAAAGCTTGACTACACGCTCCTGTTAACCATTTAACTAAGCCCATTTAAATCTTAATCAAGATGCATTTAAGCATAACAAGATACAGCGACCATGTAATGAATCCTGACTATACACTTGTTACACTTCGGTTAATGTTGTTAATCCACTCAATGAAGCCCAAAATATGATATATTAGCGCCTATCGATGTAATTATAGATATGTGAATAGTTGAATTTAGTTGTTCCACTAAATATCATAGACCATGCATGCCACCTTATTACCTAAACCCATGGAATTTTGATCATTTTGAATATAACATAGTATGACGTGACTGATTTTACCATTTTTAGGCATGTGCTAATAAGCCATGATGCCAATATTCTATTACAACCCAACTCTATGCATTCCATCAATTCACATGCAAGTCAAGAGAATATGCCATGATCATGATGTTGAATAACAATCGACGACCATTCACTTAGGACATTGAATTGGCACAATGGTTGCGTGGCGATCTCTTGTCTTTCCTCCCATGACCTGTGCTTATGCTACCTACGATGCAGCCACCATTTAGGTTGATGTCTTAGTTTTTGGCCTCTAACCATGAATTGGGACATGTGGCCCATCACTACTAGACTCAAATATCAAATTGCATCTATATCACGTTCATTACCCAAATACTCTCTTTATAGATTTTGTGTAATGGTCTAAAACCTAGTTATTTTCTATGAACCCCCCCAAAATCATTTGTATGGGCCTAAAGCCCTAATTATCAACCTAATTATCAACCCCAAAATATGGCTTAGGTCATAGCATATATCCTTATTGTCCTTAAACATCGAATTTAATCCCCTGCATCTTTAGTAAGCCAAAGATTCCTTTTGTAATGTTTATGTAATTATCTAGTAATGTCGGCCAAATATTCCTTTTGTAACGTTTATGTAATTGTCTAGGGCTCCTTGCATAGGCCATGAGCTCTACAAACATGTATTTGGGATTAATCCCTTCGTTTTAGGCCTCGATGCATATCCCTCACCATGACATCCAATAATTCTCACCAAACCTTAAACTTGAGTCCGATTTCTCCTTGCGGTTCAAATATTATATTCATCCAAGATAAGATAATATGTCGATATACATGCTTTCCCTTGATTTATGTATTATTTAATTCCGTAATGTATTTATGGGAATTGTTATGTGCCCCTATAGGTTACTTTTGTATTCATATGTATTTTAGGGGCGATATGGGACCTATATTTTGTGATTTTGACTACATGACATTGTGTTTATATTTATTGAATTATATTATAGCTCGACATATATGTGTATCGTGCATGTGATTGCCCTTTTCCACATCTAAATTGGCATAATTATTCCTTTGTTATTCAAGTTTAGTGTATAAAAAATTTCTCTACGTCGTGTACCTGCTAGAGTTCAGTTCAACCTCTCTTGTGCAAGGAATTGTTTGAACAATATAATAAATAGCAACTGTTATATAAATGCACACATAAAGTTTATAAATGCACCGACCGGTATGAAAATAGCAACTGTTATATGCCGTTGTTTGCTTTTTTTCCCCACTCTTTACAAATAACAAAATAAAGCTTCCACATCTTGTATATGACTGATTTCACACTATTTCGTGATATACTCTGACATGAAAAATACTATGACACTAATGCATAGAAAAAATCCAGGGTGGATTCATGCTTCAAAAGCAATTCAATGTTCCTGCTTCTTGATTGTTTTACAAGTTTACTATCTTCCTTGCTTTGCCATGTCGCAGGAACAACAATGTCACAAGAAAAAATTGTTGCATGCTTTTAAATTGCAAATACAAACTTGAAAAGTGTTATGCTAGAGAAATAACATTGACAATGAAATATGCTACCTGCCTTCAAGTTGAAGTACCAGGCACATTTACCAGTTCAAAATAGAGTTCAAGAGAAAAATAATTATGTTTTATTACAATGAATTGTACAGGTATATATACATCAATGGATCAATTTCCAGATCCTACAATCGAGCTACCTATCCTACAGTCATGCTGCAGATCCTATAATCAAGCTGCAGATCCTAAAAAGGATAGGAAACAGCCATCTACAGGATAGGAAAGAATCATAGAGAGAATAGGAAAGAATCAATCCATATCGCAACACTCCCCCTCAAGTTGGTGCATAGATGTCACACATGCCCAACTTGCCCAAAAACTTTGAGAACACTCGACTTGAAACTGCTTTGGTGAGAATATCGGGCAACTGATCCTCTGATCGAATCTTAGGCAAATCCACGATCTCCTGATCCAACTTCTCCTTAATGAAGAATCTATCTACCTCCACATGTTTTGTTCAATCATATTGAACCGAATTATGAGCAATATCACATGCTGCTTTATTATCACAATACAGTCGAATTGGCTGCCTAGGCGGATAGCCCAAATCTTTGAGGAGAAGTCTTAGCCACAATGCTTCACATACTCCAAGTGCCATACCTCTAAATTCAGCCTCTGCACTTGATCGGGAAACAACATTCTGTTTTTTGCTTCCCCACGTAACAAGGTTACCTCCTACAAAGGTGAAATAACCTGAAGTAGAATGCCTATCATCGACTGCTCCAGCCCAGTCAGCATCAGTATATGCATCCACGCTTTGATAATCTTCATTTTTAGTGAATAAAATTCCTTTTCCAGGAGCAGATTTCAGATATCTCAGAATGCGCATAACTGCATTCATGTGTTGCTCACCAGGATTATGCATAAACTGGCTAACAATACTCAAGGCATAGGCAAGGTCCAGCCTTGTGTGTGCTAAGTACATCAATCTTCCTACAAGTCTCTGGTATCTCCCCTTATCAACTAGTCCCTGATCAGACCCAACACATAACTTCAATCCTTCTTCCACTGGTGTATCAGCGGGTTGACATGCTGACATGCCAGTTTCCTGTAACTAGTCTTAGGCATATTTTCTTTGAGATAGAAAAATCCCCTTATCAGATCGAGACACTTCAATCCCAAGGAAATATTTCAAGGGGCTGAGGTCTTTCATTTCAAATTCTCTGGACAAGTAATCCTGTAGAGCCTCCCTTTCTTCAGGATCATTTCCTGTAACCACCATGTCATCCACATATACATTAAGTGCAGTTATCTTACCCTGTTGTTTCTTCAAGAATAAAGTGTGATCTGAGTTGGTCTGATAGTAACCAAAGGCTTTCATAGACTTTGTGAACCTTCCAAACCATGCTCTCGGAGACTGTTTCAACCCCTATAGTGACTTCTTTAATTTGCACACCTTTCGACTATGCGTTTCTGGTATCATGCATCCTGGTGGGAGTTCCATGTAAACTTCTTGGGACAACTCGCCATGTAGAAAGGCATTCTTCACATCAAACTGTTGTAATGGCCAACCCAAGTTCGCAGCAAGAGACAACAAGACTCGTACTGTATTGATTTTAGCTACAGGTGCAAATGTCTCTGTATAATCGATCCCATAGGTTTGGGTGTATCCTTTTGCCACCAGTCTCGCCTTAAAGCGTTCAATTGCACCATCTGCTTTGTACTTCACAATGTAAACCCACCGACATCCGACTGGTTTCTTTCCTAGTGAACGGTCAACAAGTTCCCAGGTTTTATTCTCCTGCAAAGATTTCAACTCCTCATTCATAGAGGATTTCCACCTTGGGTCAGCTAAGGCTTCCTACACATTGTTAGGAATAGATACAGTAGATAACTGATTTACAAATGACTGATTTGATTCTGACAAATGATGGTTAGACACATAATGACTCATGGGGTATTTAACGTTACTGGAAAGCTCGGGTTCATATGTGGGTTTAGGAATACCTCTGGTGTGACGTTGTGGTAGCTGTCTTCTAAATGGTTCAGGAGCATCCTCAGTTTCTGGGTGTTCATCACTACTTGGATCCAAAGTCAAACCACCCACATCCAATTCGTCCACTTCTTGATTCAACACATCAGAGAGTTCCCCTACTTCTGGGATGTGAACAACCACATCTTCAAAGATGTGATCATCATAGTCTAGAGTCTGAATTTCCTTCTGGTACTCCCCCTGAAGTTCAGGTTCAGAGGAAAAATACATCGAGTCTTCATGAAAAGTTACATCTAATGTAATAAACATTCATTGGGTTGGAGGATGATAGCATCAGTACCCCTTTTGATAAGCAGCATATCCAAGAAAGACACATCGTAGCGCTCGAGGAGACAACTTGTTGCGTTGATGCTTATGGAGGTGTACAAAAGCTACTTAACCAAAGATGTGAGGAGATAAATTTGGGACGGCTGGAGCAACAATCGCTTTAGCGAGAGCTTGAGATGGTGTCTGGAAATTAATAGTGTTGGAGGGTATCCGGTTGATCAAATATGCTGCAGAGGTAAGTGCTTCTCCCCAATAGGATAATGGCATATGGGATTCTATCAATGAAGCACAGACAACCTCCAACAAGTGGCAGTTTTTTCTCTCAGCCACCCCATTCTGCTGAGGTGTATTAGGACAAGTAGTTTGATGAATAGTTCCTTGTGCTTTCAGATACTGCTAAAGTTTAGAACTCAAATATTCTCCTCCATTGTCACTACGGAGAACCTGAACATGTGCATTGTACTGAGTACGAACCATTTTATAAAAATTTTGAAATAACAAATTCACTTCACTTTTAGACTTCATCAAGCACACCCAAGTCATCCTGGTACAGTCGTCAATAAAAGTAACAAACCAACGTGATCCACCAAAGGTAGTAACTTTGGACGGACCCCAAACATCAGAATATATGACCATAAAAGGAACTGGACTTTTATTCAAACTTAATGGAAACGAAGCACGATGGCTTTTTGCAAGTTCACAAACATCACAGCGGAAACTAGAAACATCAAATTTTACAAATAAACTAGGAAATAATTTCTTCAAGTAACCAAAGGAGGCATGCCCCAAACGTCGATGCCATAACCATATTTCAAATTTCTTCTTCTCCCCCTTAGAGCCATCCATTGTTAAATCTTGACGTAACTTGTTCGAACTCTTTGACACTAAGTCCAAGTAATACAACTTTCCTCACCTAACACCACAACCAATCGTTTGCCTCGTTTGGATGTCCTTAAACACACAAAAATCAGGCCAAAAAATTACAATACAAAGTAAGGTGGTGGTGATTTGGGAAACTGACAACAGATTATAATCCAAAGATGGAACAACTAAAACAGAATCTAGATTTAAAGTATCAGTGAGCGGTAAAGACCCTTCTCCAATAATTGGGGCCGAAGAGCCATTGGCAGTGGAAACAAATTTTTGTGTGGATGGTTTAAGAGGCGAGACCTGTCTAGAATCAAACGTCATATGATCTGTAGCACCAGAATCAATTATCCATGCACTATTAGAAACAAGTGTAGAAATATTTAAAACCTTACCACCATTACCTGCCGCTGCTGCTAATGCCGAGATCTTACCAACAACACCATCTGCTGTCTTTGTTTCGACAACTGCAACACTGGAGGTCCTCTTGGAATTCTTCTTTCGTGAATCACGGCTATGATCCCACCATTCTGGATACCCCACAAGTTCAAAGCAGTGGCTCTTGGTATGACCAGTTTGATTGCAATGAGTGCATTTGTAGGTGGATTTATCGGCACCATCAATGTTCTTAGGCTGGCTTTGGGAAGATCAGTTCTGATTAAACCGATTTCAAGTCACCATGGCTGAAGCTTCAGATTTTTCTGGTTCTCCATTCATCATTGCAAGTCGAACAGATTCACGGCGGACCAAAGCATAACATGCTTCCAATTCGGGGATAGGATCATTTCTCAAAATTTCACCACAGATTTGTTCGAATTCACCATCTAATCCAGTAAGAAAAATATGCACCCTTTGTCGCTGAACTGATTTTCGGTAAGATTCAACATCATTCTCACTTTCCATAACCACCTTATCACGATGATCCAACTCACAAAATATCTCGGTTAATTCTCCATAATACACCGAGAGTGTTCTGCCATTCTGTTTTGCAGAGAAGGCCCTCTGATTCAAGACAAACACTTGCAATTCATTTGCTCCATCATAAAAAGCTTTTGAGAGAGCTTTCCAAATATCTCGAGCGGTGGGTAAGCGAATATATCGCTTCATGATTTCTGGGGACATAGACATCAACAACCATCTCTTGACCTTTTGATTGTCTGCATACCACTTCTCATATCCATCATCCTTCTCGGTAGGTGACTGTGAATTACCACGAATGAAAGAGAGTTTCTCCTTCTCAGCAATATGCATCTCCATGATTTGAGACCACAAATCATAGTTTGTTTCATCGAGTACAATCCCTGCATTAAATGACGAACCTTCAGATTGAATAATAATGAGAGCAGATTTGGTCCCAGATGTTTTAGAATTTGAGTCGGCCATGGCTCAATGGAGAGTACTAACAATTTAAGCTTCTTGGCTCTGATACCAAGTTCAAAACAAAGTTCAAGAGAAAAATAATTATGTTTTATTACAATGAATTGTACAGGTACATATACATCAATGGATCAATTTCCAGATCCTACAATTGAGCTGCCGATCCTACAGTCATGCTGCAGATCCTAAAAAGGATAGGAAACAACCATCTACAAGATAGGAAAGAATCATAAAGAGAATAGGAAAAAATGGGTAAGAATAAGAAAGAATCAGTCCATATCGCAACATTACCATACTTGTTTTTACAACTTTGAACTATTTTGCAATCCTTTTTGTCGAGACAATTGAATAATAATATAAACTGCTTTTTCTTCATTAAAGTTTACTTTTTTTCTCCCCTTACTTTGCTTCTCTCCAATGCAAGTGTTCTCTCATTAGAAAGCTACACTACTGCGTATTGTTTCTTTTTTATGTTTATGCTCCAAATTGTTCTGTAATACACTCTTTTACTTTTTACATTGTTTGTATCAAAATATGCTTTTCAATTTTAGGTTCTTTGCTGCGACTCTTCAACAAATTCAATTCAAATTTCCTCAGCTTCCCTTGCCAGCACATCGCCACTGTGTTGCTTTTGTTTATTTATATATATATCATTAATTGTTGAAATAAATTTTTAATGGTATGATGAAAAAGTATGGGTAAAATCATACAGCACATCGCCACTGTGTTGCTCTTGTTTATTTATATATATCATTAATGGTTGAAATAAATTTTTAATGGTATGATGAAAAAGTATGGGTAAAATCATATTTATTGTATATTTCTTGGTAAAATCATATTTATAGTATATTTAGTTTAATTTAATGATTTTTTTAATGAAAAATTTATATTTTATCATTTTAAAAACATAACCTTCAAACAAATTTAATGATATGAAATATCTACATGTTTTTTTTTCAATAGCATGATAACAATTTCCTATCATATTATTAAGAATTTTAAAAACAATTATAAAAACAAAAAGACTTTGGATAACATAGTTCACATATATATATGGCAAAACTAAGTGCAAAAGCAATATAAAATTTCAAAAAAATATTAAATTTGATTAATATGATAAGTATCAATAACATTTTTATTTATTATATCTTTATTATTTATAAAAATAAATATATTGTATTAATTAATAATAATTACATTATCTGAATAAGGGTAAAAACACATTGCTAATAACAAATATATACCTAACTCGTTTTGAATTTATATATATCCAATGCAATTTCCCTATATGTCCATTTGGATTACTAGAAGACTTGATTATTGATTGTGTCAAGTTGTTGTGTTCTTTAAGCTAAACATTGTGTAACTCAATACATTTAACGATATTATTGTGTAGTTCAATAGATTTAAAAATAGAATATGAAAATTAACTTGCAAATAATACAATAAATCACAAGAGAATGAACATACGAATATAGAAAGAACTCTTAAGGTATAGAAAGAAACCTTAAGGTAAGGTAACACGATTAACTATTACTAGTGGAAGGAATCACTCCTTTTTTTTCACGAGAAAAAAAAACTACACTTTGAATTAAAAATAGTATATGTACAAATGACCAAAATTGGAGTCGCTTCCAAAAATATTAGAACATATCCAAAACCCAACAATCTTAAACCAACATATACAGTCCAAAGACACAACCAATGGATCCAATCCAAGGAGAAGAAACCAAATATTTCCACAACCAATAAGGGCATAAAACTACAAGCCCCGAAAAATATGATGAAGTTTATGACCAAATGGACAAAAAGAGACCTGACATATCAACATTCTTGAATAAGAAAACTACATCCATTTATGGGCATTTTCAAACAAAAAAACATACAAAACCACATAAAATATACAAAAAGAAGTACTAGAAGGAATCACTCCACAAGCCCTATGCTTGTTACAAGTAATACATCAATACTTCATAAGACGTCTCATTTGATTGTTTCTACTTCTTTATATAGTTTCTATCTAACTTCCTAGACACTTTCTAGAGAAAGAATTTTATAGTTTTCTAAATAAATAATGTTTTAGTAGGCACAACTAACAATTAATACTTTTCACACTATATGAGACTTATTTAATAAATATAACCCCAATACATAATATTATCATCTTAGGTACCTAGGTACCCAATATTATACTCTTTAGACACATTACATAAATAAAATTAGAAACACCCTTTTATCTATGCATATTGTCTAAGTAACACTGTCAAAACCATAAAGAACACTCTTGCACAATTAAAGATCTTGCAATGGAAGAGATACTCTCTAGCCTAACACAAACATCATATGAAATAAGCCAACTACTATCTACATGCTATGCGATTTCTTCCGAATATATAGTAACATTACAATAAATGAAGACTACATATAAGCTATGGTAATATAAATTTTGAATTATGATTTCGCTTATTGTTATTGAAATGATAGATTCTTCCAACTCAAATTTCTGTTATTTTGATGAATCCAACATGTCAAATTGAAAACTTACCCCTAAACAATGAAAAATATCCCACATGGAAAATGTCTTTCTCACACGGAAAATGTAAAGGCGTTTAAATTAAAATATATTTATGAAAATGATTAAAATTACTATATAAAAAATATAAAAATATTTTGACATCTTTATTAAATTATTGTAAAAATATGTTTATTTTTTAATATATTAGTATATTCATATATATTAATCAATCTATATTACTATTTTTTTCATTAAAAAAATGGATCTGCTATTTGTAAGGAGAATCAAGGCGCAACCAAATTACAACGGATACGTTAAGAGCAGGACCAGCGTGACTCAAACCTGAACAAAAAAAGAATCAAATGGTCCGACCACACAACCAAAGATCGACTTAACAACTTTTTTTATTTGAGTTAAATAAATTATTTATGTAAATGAACTGTGCTATATATATATATATATATATATAACTGTTGGTAATAACTCCCGATTCAATCTATTACATAGCCAAATGCATATATTTATACATTACAATGAGGCGGTTGAGAACCAGCCTTTTCACCTTCCCATGCAACTATTCAAGTTCCTATTTATTTATTTATTTACAATAATCCTGACAGATTATATTCTAACAATCCCCCTCTTAATCCAAAGGGGTGTTCGTAAGTCCGAGCATGTTTCTGAACCTTTCAGACTTTTCTCGTCCAAGCGCTTTGGTGAAGATGTCTGCAACTTGATCATTTGTGGAACAATGTCGAAGATGGACTGTCTTGGCCTCTACATGATGTCGAA
>LPNX010464415.1:18833-34855 GCA_001517045.1 Pseudotsuga menziesii
CCAGCTTATACCTTGAGCTTGTGCCATTTGCTCTATTTTGAAATAAGCACATGGCAAAAGATCAAGGAAAGCTAGCGACTGCTAGCTTTCCTTCTAGCATAAGCATTTCCTTGTAAAATAAACACACATGCTTATACTAGAAGGAAAGCTAACAGTCGCTAGCTTTCAATTAAAAAAACCCTGTCCATGGTGATTGATGGTTGCTAGCTTATACCTTCAGCTTGTGCCATCTGCTCTATTTTGAACGAATGCTAGCTCTCCTTCTAGCATAACAAACATGCTTATGCTAGAAGAAAAGCTAGCAGTCGCTAGCTTTCCAATAGAAAAAGCATGTCCATGGTGATTGGTGGTTGCTAGCTTATACCTGGAGCTTGTTCCATGTGATGTATTTTGAAATAAGCACATGGCAAAAGATCAAGGAAAGCTAGCGACTGATAACTTTCCTTCTAGCATAAGCATTTCCTTCTAGTATAAACACACATGCTTATGCTAGAAGGAAAATTAACAGTTGCTAGATTTCCAATAAAAAACCCTGTCTATGGTGATTAGTGATTGCTAGCTTATACCTTGAGCTTGTGCCATGTGCTCTATTTTGAACGAATGCTAGCTTTCCTTCTAGCATAACACACATGCTTATGTTAGAAGGAAAGCTAGCAGTCGCTAGCTTTCCAATAGAAAAACCTTGGGCATGGTGATTGGTGGTTGCTAGCTTATACCTTGAGCTTATGCCATGCACTCTATTTTCAAATTAGCACATGGCACAAGATCAAGGAAAGCTAGCAACTGCTAGCTTTCCTTCTAGCATAAGCATTTCCTTCTAGGATAAGAACACATACTTATGCTAGAAGGAAAGCTAGCAGTCCCTAGCTTTCCAATAGAAAAATCATGTCCATAGTGATTGGTAGTTGCTAGCTTATACCTTGAGCTTGTGCCATTTGCTCTATTTTGAAATAAGCACACGGAAAAATATCAAGGAAAGCTAGCGACTGCTAGCTTTCTTTCTAGCATAAGCATTTCCTTCTAAAATAAACACACATGCTTATACTAGAAAGAAAGCTAACAGTCGCTAGCTTTCAATTAGAAAAACCCTGTCCATGGTGATTGATGGTTGCAAGCTTATACCTTCAGCTTGTGCCATATGGTATATTTTGAACGAATGTTAGCTCTCCTTGTAGCATAAGCATTTCCTTCTAGCATAACACACAGCTTATGTTAGAAGAAAAGCTAGCACTCGCTAGCTTTCCGATAGAAAAACCCTGAGCATGGTGATTGGTGGTTGCTAGCTTATACCTTGAGCTTGTGCCATGTACTCTATTTTCAAATAAGCACATGGCACAAGATCAAGGAAAGTTAGCGACTGCTAGCTCGCTAGCTTTCTTTCTAGCAGAAGAATTTCCTTCTAGGATAATAACACATACTTATGTTAGAATGAAAGCCAGCAGTCGCTAACTTTCCAATAGAAAAATCATGTCCATGGTGATTGGTGGTTGCTAGCTTATACTTTGAGCTTGTGTCATGTCATCTATTTTGAAATAAGCACATGACAAAATATCAAGGAAAGCTAGCAACTGCTAGCTTTCCTTCTAGCATAATCATTTCCTTCTAGCATAAACACACATGCTTATGCTAGAAGGAAAGCTAACAGTCGCTAGCTTTCCAATAGAAAAACCCTGTCTATGGTGATTGGTGGTTGCTAGATTATATCTTGAGCTTGTGCCATGTGCTCTATTTTGAACGAATGCTAGCTTTCCTTCTAGCATAAGTATTTCCTTATAGCATAACACACGTGTTTATGTTAGAAGGAAAGCTAGCTTTCCTTGATCTTGTGCCATGTGCTCTATTTTGAACGAATGCTAGCTTTCCTTCTAGCATAAGTATTTCCTTATAGCATAACACACGTGTTTATGTTAGAAGGAAATCTAGCAGTTGCTAGCTTTACATGGTGATTGGTGGTTACTCGCTTATACCTTGAATTTGTGCCATGTGCTCTATTTTGAACGAATGCTAGCTTCCCTTCTAGCATAAGCATTTCCTTTTAGCATAACCCACATGCTTATGTTAGAATGAAAGCTAGCAGTCGCTAGCTTTCCAATAGAAAACCCTGGACATGGTGATTGGTGGTTGCTAGTTTATACCTTGAGCTTGTGCCATGTATTCTATTTTCAAATAAGCACATGGTACAAAATCAAGGAAAGCTAGCAACTGCTAGTTTTCCTACTAACGTAAGCATTTCCTTCTAGGATAATAACACATACTTATGCTACAAGGAATGCTAGTCGTCGCTAGCTTTCCAATAGAAAAATCATGTCCATTGTGATTGGTGGTTGCTAGCTTATACCTTGAGCTTATGCCGTGTGCTCTATTTTGAAATAAGCACATGGAAAAAGATCAAAGAAAGCTAGTGACTACTAGCTTTCCTTTTAGCATAAACACACATGCTTATGCTAGAAGAAAAGCTAACAGTCGCTGGCTTTCCAATAGAAAAACCCTGTCCATGGTGATTGGTGGTTGCTAGCTTATACCTTGAGCTTGTGTCATGTGATCTATTTTGAAATAAGCACATGCAAAAATATCAAGGAAAGCTAGCAACTGCTAGCTTTCCTTCTAGCATAATCATTTCCTTTTAGCATAAACACACATGCTTATGCTAGAAGAAAAGCTAACCGTCGCTAGCTTTCCAATAGAAAAACCTTGTCCATGGCGATTATTGGTTGTTAGCTTATACCTTGAGCTTGTGCCATGTGCTCTATTTTGAACGAATGCTAGCTTTCCTTCTAGCATAAGTATTTCCTTATAGCATAACACACGTGTTTATGTTAAAAGGAAAGCTAGCAGTCGCCAGCTTTACATGGTGATTGGTGGTTGCTCGCTTATACCTTGAATTTGTGCCATGTGCTCTATTTTGAATGAATGCTAGCTTCCCTTCTAATATAAGCATTTCCTTCTAGCATAACCCACATGCTTATGTTAGAATGAAAGCTAGCAGTCGCTAGCTTTCCAATAGAAAACCCTGGACATGGTGATTGGTGGTTGCTAGTTTATACCTTGAGCTTGTGCCATGTATTCTATTTTCAAATAAGCACATGGTACAAGATCAAGGAAAGCTAGTGACTGCTAGCTTTCCTTCTAACATAGGCATTTCGTTCTAGGATAATAACACATACTTATGCTAGAAGGAAAGCTAGTCGCCGCTAGCTTTCCAATAGAAAAATCATGTCCATTATGATTGGTGGTTGCTAGCTTATACCTTGAGCTTGTGCCATGTTCTCTATTTAGAAATAATCACATGGCAAAAGATCGAGGAAAGCTAGCGACTGCTAGCTTTCCTTCTAACATAAACATTTCCTTCTAGCATAAACACACATGCTTATGCTAGAAGGAAAGCTAACAGTCGCTAGCTTTCCAATAGAAAAACCCTATCCATGGTGATTGGTGGTTGCTAGCTTATAGCTTGAGCTTGTGTCATATACTCTATTTTGAACGAATGCTAGCTTTCATTCTAGCATAAACATTTTTTTCTAGCATGTCACACATGCTTATGGTAGAAGGAAAGCTAGCAGTCGCTAGCTTTCCAATAGAAAAACCCTAGACATGGTTATTGGTGGTTGCTAGCTTATACCTTGAACTTGTGCCATGTACTTTTTTTTTTCCAATAAGCACATGGCACAAGATCAAGGAAAGCTAGCGGCTGCTAGCTTTCCTTCTGGAATAAGCATTTACTTATAGGATAATAACACATACTATGCTACAAAGAAAGCTAGCTTTCCAATAGAATAACACATAAGCAGTCGCTAGCTTTCCAATAGAAAAATATTGTCCATGGTGATTGGTGGTTGCTAGCTTATACCTTGAGCTTATGCCATGTGCTCTATTTTGAAATAAGCACATGACAAAAGATCAAGGAAAGCTAGCGACTGCTAGCTTTCTTTCTAGCATAAGCATTTCCTTCTAGCATTTTTTAGAAGGAAAACTTTTCTTTTTAATGAGTCTCTACTTGTGCTAGATGCAATGGATTTTTAATTTACTTGGTTAATTTCTTTTGATTATGAAATTGTTTATAAACCAAGCTATTTGAATTGTTTGGCTGACATGTTAACCAGGGAATCAGCGCAGAAGCAGCCGAAGGAATTGAAGATGTTTTCTGCTTGTAATAGCAGCTCTGGAGCAGATAACAATGATCTAGATCCTCCCAGGGATCCTGCCAAAGGAAAAGCTCCAATGACAGAGGCCCAGATGCAAAAAGAAGTCTTTAAAAGACTTTATGGCCGAAACATCCCTCCAACTACTGCAGAAGTAGTTGCAGTAGAAGAATGGATAGCTCGTCAGCCGAAGACACCAGAAGAGCTAATCCAGAAAGAAGGATTGTTCATCCTGCCTTAGGACAATACCTTCCCCAAAGAGGTTCGCATCCAATCTTTGGAATATGCTTCCTCAGATGAAGCAAAAAGATTTCTGCAGCTCACCTTGATAAAGAACATCCAGACATCGCCATACAAGTTGTAGATCCTTGAGCGATGGGAAAAAAATGCATTCCAAAGCTTCAATAATGCATACCCGAAAATTTCATAATGCAAAGAATTATGGTTAGGTGAGGATAAAAATGGAGAAAAATATGTTGATCTGTGTGATGGCCGTCTCACCTAGACATCATACAACCTCATCCTCCAATACTACAGAGAAAGAGGCAGTATCATCATCTGTGCAGATCTAGCCGACCTTGCATATAATCAGACATGGTCTGGATTGAAAGATGTCTTCTTGGATACCTTCTGTCCAAGAACAGATTGGGAGAATCGGCGTGCAAATTTCATTCTGCACCTTAAAGCCGATCTTGAAGTTGCTCATCAGAACTTCCAGTGGTTTAAGTTTAAACTAATCCACGAAGGTGGAACCTATCAACCACTTGAGCACAGAATTTATGCCCAGCAAAAATTTATCCGAAGATCTATTGCTGGAGAACACATAGAGTCCAGAGTTACAACCAGAGAGATTCCACTGGACTATAAAGTAGAATCACATTTCAGAGGTGAATTCCTGTGCGAGCCGAATCCTTTGTTTAAAGGATCCGATATTGAAAGATGTTTCTCTCAGTTCCTATATCCGCCTCCTTCTCCTGTGCCATATGAACACGTTGACGGAGATGTATTGTTTGGTCATCATGCATATGACTTAGACAATTTTGAAGAAGAATGACTGCAAGGACGTGATCCATACAACTGAGCGAAAGAAGCGGTGGGCCCCTCTGAAGGCTGAGTTGGCTAGCATGGTTGCCAACATATCACCCGCCGTGGGTCGAAAATAACTCCACAGTGTAATAGTATAGGGAATAAACTGACGTGGGCCAGTTATGCTCCATAGTGTACTTGTGTCTAGAGTTTGTCGGCCATGACAGAAAATTTCGGGTCTATTTTGTATGAATGCTACCTTTCATTCTAGCATAAACATTTTTTTCTAGCATGTCACACATGCTTATGGTAGAAGGAAAGCTAGCAGTCGCTAGCTTTCCAATAGAAAAACCCTAGGCATGGTGACTGGTGGTTGCTAGCTTATACCTTGAACTTGTGCCATGTACTCTATTTTCAAATAAGCACATGGCACAAGATCAAGGAAAGCCTTGAACTTGTGCCATGTACTCTATTTTCAAATAAGCACCTGGCACAAGATCAAGGAAAGCTAGCGGCTGCTAGCTTTCCTTCTAGCATAAGCATTTACTTATAGGATAATAACACATACTATGCTAGAAAGAAAGCTAGCAGTCGCTAGCTTTCCAATAGAAAAATCTTGTCCATGGTGATTGGTGGTTGCTAGCTTATACCTTGAGCTTGTGCCATGTGCTCTATTTTAAAATAAGCACATGGCAAAAGATCAAGGAAAGCTAACGACTGCTAGCTTTCTTTCTAGCATAAGCATTTCCTTCTAGCATTTTTGAGAAGGAAAACTTTTCTTTTTAATGAGTCTCTACTTGTGCTAGATGCAATGGATTTTTATTTATATTTAAGTATTTAATATGTTTCCATAACACATGACCCTTATTATTCTTGTGCATGTGAATAAAAGACATGTAATAGAATATTGTTTGATAATGCTCATTATTTCATGTATTTTTAAAACAATTTAAACTTATAGTCACAACTATTTATTATTGTTTTTAGAAGCTATGGACTCTGGTGCAATGACAATTCCAATGAATAATTTGAAGATAAAACGAATTGCAAGTGACACACAAACAACGTCTCCCCCATGTGCTTATTTCTAAAGGGAGAAAGTCAACAACATGAGCAAATTAGGGTTTTGCATTTTTCAATTATAAATTATAAAACATGAAAAACACAAATTAAATAACAATTTTAAAGATAAATTTCACCTTCCAGTTCCCCTCAATGCCAAATTCAAATCACCTTTAGGTTCAAATTTGCATATAGGATCACCTCCATTCCGAATCGAAGTAAGCTTCATCCATGAAGTTTGCCAAACATAAACGAACTTGAGAATTTATTTCAGTTTCATCAAATTTCGAACTTCAAGGTTGAAGCCTTGAAGTTCAATGAACCTATGATTCCTAAATAACCATCTCATGATTTTTAGTCTATTATGTTTCGGTTAGGATAAACATGGTCTTAAACTCTTACAAAGTTTATAATATTAAATATTATTTAAATTGTTTGAATCATTTTTTAAAATTTTGATTATCCATGTTAAATGAATTTTTTTTATTACTTATATATTTTTCAATAAAGAATACACATTTAATCCTTCATTAAATGGAACCTCTAATTTTCTCCATCGTCATTGCAAAATTGTCATTTGTGATCTTCTCCCACATCCACTCAAAACAAAGTGATGACGGGTATGTATATGTTTTTATTATATTTAATTCTTAAATATGAATATTTATAAATATTTAAAATAATATTTTAATATACATTTTTAACCATTAAATTTTTTATTATAGTCAATAATTAATATAAATATTTAGAAAAAACACTTTAATATAAACTTGTAAGGTCATTTTGTTTACTTGTTACAAGCTAAAAATAGTGACAATCAACATTCTATAGTTTAACCTGTTGCCTTTTTTTTCCTATAGTGTATGGAGTTAAAGCAAAGGGAAAGACACAAAAATAATGTATGCTTTGACATACTCTCCGTTTTTAATTGGGAAAATCAAAAATTTGAAAATTGAGTTTCCATATATTTTTAAAAGTGAAAATATAATATATAAGGATATGTTTTAATATTATTTACAAAATGAAAATGGATTTTATAGAAATAGTTTTTAAATTTGTTTAAAGTTTAGGTATAACTTTTAGTTAATATAGTTGTATGTTGTTTAATGAGTTAACAAAATATAATGATAAAAGAACTACTTAGTTAATGACATAAAAATATGATGATTTATAGTCTATCATTTATATGGGTTCAATTTATTTATTTTTTTGTTCACAGGTCTTTAAGTAAACCAATAAACTTAATTTGGTATAAAAGCTATAATGAAGTAGGTCTTCTTTATGTATATTTTACTATGTTTATGTCTATTTTCGCATTAGAGGTAATCTATATGTAAAATTTAATTGTTATTAGTAATAGAAAACTAGAGGTAGTGTCTTTGTATAATTTACTTGTTATTAGCAATAGAAATTATCTCAAAAATTATATTCTTGGTATAGCCTCCAAGCTTCACATGAGGTCACAAAACATAAATTAGTTAGGTAGGATTGATTGGGCTAGGCATCCATTAATTCCCTCCAATCTACTTTCATTAGGTATATTTTGAAACATAGCATTGTTGACTTATAGGGTGCTTTATAAATCCTGCTATAAGCAAGTGTTAAAAGAAAACCCGGATCAGAAGTGCGCCGTGCCCAAGGAGGTTAAAGCCGAGGTATAGTTTCCCTGCTCTCCCCTACGAGTCACCCAACTCATTGTAGGGAGACGACACTATACCCTACAGGCCGAACCACTGATCCACACTTGATGCAAGGTATCTTAGTGGCCAAAGTTAGGAAATCACCAAGGAGCACTTGTGGGTGCAATTGACTCCTGAAGTCAGCTATTGCCGTTGGGAGGTGTTGCCAAGTCTTTTAGATTGGAACATTTTCCCCATCGCCAGTAGAACTGCCTCTTTCTTACATTCACTAGTCAATTGGTGTGTGGACTCCATTGTCACCATCAATTGTGCTTTTGGAAGGCCCAGTTACATATCCGCGGAAAACCATACACTTTTTTTATATTTATATATTCAACCCACCAAACTCATATTTAAACATATTCTACATTTTGTGACTCTTTCACTAAACCGACTTTGAACATATCACTCACTTGTTGCACCTTTTACACTTATTTGTAGCTTGTGATTTTTCTTGTTCATAGTCCATTAACCACGATAGATTAGAGTGGGAACAATAAAAATTCGTAGTAGAATTCTTTACCCACACAATATGTGCAGTTTTGAAGAGCTGGGTAAACATGCACTTGAAGTTTTTTTGTTTTGCTTTTAAATGGTGAAACTTAGGACAAACATAATTGCATGTTTATCAAGTCCCCACATCCTTATAATCATTTGGAAGGTCTTCTTGTAGAAGTTTATAAGAATTTCTAACAACAAAGGTTTTTAAATTTTACATTTTATTTTTTACAATTTCAAATATTATGAGTGATTCAATATCAAGTACTTATATTGAAAAATCCATGGAAGTACATCCCATTGGAGATTCACTACTCGTCAATCTTTTTTTCTCTTCGTCTCATTCTCATCCTTCTCTTGATTATTTGTCTCATTTGTTTAAGAAAGAGGGTTCGTGAACACCCCAAACATATTAATGAACTCGGCACAAGTCCTCTCTAAATGATTCACATGATATTAATCATATATTTCTCCATAAGTATAGTGAAAACTCACGTCTTTTCATTTAAGTCATGACTTTCCATTTCGAGCCTACATGAAATACAATGGGCTCTATTTTGCCATGTGCTCTATTTTGAACGAATGCTAGCTCTCCTTTTAGCATAAGTATTTCCTTCTACCATAACACACATGCTTATGTTAGAAGAAAAGCTATCAGTCGCTAGCTTTCCAATAGAAAAACCCTGAGCATGGTGATTGGTGGTTGCTAGCTTATACCTTGAGCTTGTGCCATGTACTCTATTTTTAAATAAGCACATGGCACAAGATCAAGGAAAGCTAGCGACTGCTAGCTTTCCTTCTAGCATAAGAATTTCCTTTTAGGATAATAACACATACTTATGTTAGAATGAAAGCTAGCAGTCGCTAGCTTTCCAATAGAAAAATCATGTCTATGGTGATTGGTGGCTGCTAGCTTATACCTTGAGCTTGTGTCATGTGATATATTTTGAAATATGCACATGACAAAATATCAAGGAAAGCTAGCAATTGCTAGCTTTCCTTCTAACATAATCATTTCATTTTAGCATAAACACACATGCTTATGCTAGAAGGAAAACTAACAGTCGCTAGCTTTCCAATAGAAAAACCCTGTCCAGGGTGATTGGTGGTTGTTAGCTTATACCTTGAGCTTGTGCTATGTGCTATATTTTGAACGAATGTTAGCTTTCCTTCTAGCATAAATATTTCCTTATAGCATAACAAACGTGTTTATGTTAGAAGGAAAGTTAGCAGTCGCTAACTTTACATGGTGATTGGTGGTTGCTCGCTTATACCTTGAATTTGTGCCATGTGCTCTATTTTGAACGAATGCTACCTTCCCTTCTAGCATAAGCATTTTCTTCTAGCATAACCCACATGCTTATGTTAGAATGAAAGCTAGCAGTCGCTAGCTTTCCAATAGAAAACCCTGGACAGGGTGATTGGTGGTTGCTAGTTTATACCTTGAGCTTGTGCCATGTATTCTTTTTTCAAATAAGCACATGGTACAAGATCAAGGAAAGCTAGCAACTGCTAGCATTCCTTCGAACATAAGCATTTCCTTGTAGGATAATAACACATACTTACGCTAGAAGAAAAGTTAGTCGTCGCTAGCTTTCCAATAAAAAAATCATGTCCATTGTGATTGGTGGTTGCTAGCTTATACCTTGAGCTTGTGTCATGTGCTCTATTTTGAAATAAGCACATGGCAAAAGATCAAGGAAAGCTAGCGACTGCTAGCTTTCCTTCTAGAATAAAAATTTCCTTCTAGCATAAACACACATGCTTATGCTAGAAGGAAAGCTAACAGTCGCTAGCTTTCCAATAGAAAAACCATGTCCATGGTGATTGGTGGTTGCTAGCTTATACCTTGAGTTTGTGCCATGTACTCTATTTTGAACGAATGCTACCTTTCATTCTATCATAAACATTTTTTTCTAGCATGTCACACATACTTATGGTAGAATGAAAGCTAGCAGTCGTTATCTTTTCAATAGGAAAACCCTAGGCATGGTGATTGGTGGTTGCTAGCTTATACCTTGAACTTGTGCCATGTACTCTATTTTCAAATAAGCACATGGCACAAGATCAAGGAAAGCCTTGAACTTGTGCCATGTACTCTATTTTCAAATAAGCACATGGCATAAGATCAAGGAAAGCTAGCGACTGCTAACTTTCCTTCTAGCATAAGCATTTACTTATAGGATAATAACACATACCTATGCTAGAAAGAAAGCTAGCAGTTGTTAGCTTTCCAATAGAAAATCATGTCCATGGTAATAAGTGGTTGTTAGCTTATACCTTGAGCTTGTGCCATGTGCTCTGTTTTGAACGAATGCCAGCTTTCCTTCTAGCATAACACACATGCTTATGTTAGAAGGAAAGCTAGCAGTCGCTAGCTTTCCAACAGAAAAACCTTGGCCATGGTGATTGGTGGTTGCTAGCTTATACCTTGAGCTTGTGCCATGCACTCTATTTTCAAATAAGCACATGGCACAAGATCAAGCAAAGCTCGCGACTGCTAGCTTTCCTTCTAGCATAAGCATTTCCTTGTAGGATAAGAACATATACTTATGCTAAAAGGAAAGCTAGCAGTCGCTAGCTTTCCAATAGAAAAATCATGTCCATGGTAATTGGTGGTTTCTAGCTTATACCTTGAGCTTGTGCCATGTGCTCTATTTTGAAATAAGCACATGGCAAAATATCAAGAAAAGCTAGTGACTGCTAATTTTCTTTCTGGCATAAGCATTTCTTTCTAAAATAAGCACACATGTTTATACTAAAAGGAAAGCTAACAGTAGCTAGCTTTCAATTAGAAAAACCCTGTCTGTGGTGATTGATGGTTGCTAGCTTATACCTTTAGCTTGTGCCATGTGCTCTATTTTGAACGAATGCTAGCTCTCCTTCTAGCATAAGCATTTCCTTTTAGCATAACACACATGCTTATGTTAGAAGAAAAGCTAGCAGTCGATAGCTTTCCAATAGAAAAAACCTGGGCATGGTGATTGGTGGTTGCTAGCTTATACCTTGAGCTTATGCCATGCACTCTATTTTCAAATAAGCACATGGCACACGATCAAGGAAAGCTAGCGACTGCTAGTTTTTCTTCTAGCATAAGAATTTCCTTTTAGGATAATAACACATACTTATGTTAGAATGAAAGCTAGCAGTCGCTAGCTTTCCAATAGAAAAATCATGTCCATGGTGATTGGTGGTTTCTAGCTTATACCTTGAGCTTGTGTCATGCGATCTATTTTGAAATAGGCACATGGCAAAATATCAAGGAAAGCTAGCAACTACTAGCTTTCCTTCTAGCATAATCATTTCCTTCTAGCGTAAACACACATGCTTATGCTAGAAGGAAAGCTAACAGTCGCTAGCTTTCCAATAGAAAAACCTTGTCCATGGTGATTGGTGGTTGTTAGCTTATACCTTGAGCTTGTGCCATGTACTCTATTTTGAACAAATGCTAGTTTTATTTCTAGCATAAGTATTTCCTTATAGCATAACACACGTGTTTATGTTAGAAGGAAAGCTAGCAGTCGCTAGCTTAGCTTATACCTTGAGCTTGTGCCATGTACTCTATTTTGAACAAATGCCAGTTTTATTTCTAGCATAAGTATGTCCTTATAGCATAACACACGTGTTTATGTTAGAAGGAAAGCTAGCAGTCGCTAGCTTTACATGGTGATTGGTGGTTGCTCGCTTATACCTTGAATTTGTGCCATGTGCTCTATTTTAAACGAATGCTAGCTTCCCTTCTAGCATAAGCATTTCCTTCTAGCATAACCCACATGCTTATATTAGAATGAAAGCTAGCAGTCGCTAGCTTTCCAATAGAAAACCATGGACATGGTGATTGGTGGTTGCTAGTTTTTACCTTGAGCTTGTGCCATGTATTCTATTTTCAAATAAGCACATGGTACAAGATCAAGAAAAGCTAGCGACTACTAGCTTTCCTTCTGACATAAGCATTTCCTTCAAGGATAATAACACATACTTATGCTAGAAGGAAAGCTAGTCGTCGCTAGCTTTCCAATAAAAAAATCATGTCCATTGTGATTGGTGGTTGCTAGCTTATACCTTGAGCTTGTGCCATATGCTCTATTTTGAAATAAGCACATGGCAAAATATCAAGGAAAGCTAGCGACTGTTAACTTTCCTTCTAGCATAAGCATTTCCTTCTAGCATAAACACATATGCTTATGCTAGAAGGAAATCTAACAGTCGCTAGCTTTCCAATAGAAAAACCATGTCCATGGTGATTGGTGGTTGCTAGCTTATACCTTGAGCTAGTGCCATGTACTCTATTTTGAACGAATGCTACATTTCATTCTATCATAAAGTTTTTTTTCTAGCATGTCACACATGCTTATGGTAGAAGAAAAGCTAACAGTCGCTAGCTTTCCAATATAAAAACCCTAGGCATGTTGATTGGTGGTTGCTAGCTTATACCTTGAACTTGTGCTATGTACTCTATTTTCAAATAAGCACATGGCACAAGATCAAGGAAATCTAGCGACTGCTAGCTTTCCTTCTAGCATAAGCATTTACTTATAGGATAATAACACATACCTATCCTAGAAAGAAAGCTAGCAGTCGCTAGCTTTCTAATAGAAAAATCATGTCCATGGTGATTGGTGGTTGCTAGCTTATACCTTGAGCTTGTGCCATGTGCTCTGTTTTGAACGAATGCTAGCTTTCCTTCTAGCATAACACACATGCTTATGTTAAAAGGAAAGCTAGCAGTTGCTAGCTTTCTAATAGAAAAACCTTGGGCATGGTGATTGGTGGTTGCTAGCTTATACCTTTAGCTTGTGCTATGCACTCTATTTTCAAATAAGTACATGGCATAAGATCAAGGAAATCTAACGACTGCTAGCTTTCCTTCTAGCATAAGCATTTTCTTTTAGGATAAGAACACATACTTATGCTAGAAGAAAAGCTAGCAGTCGCTAGCTTTCCAATAGAAAAATCATGTCCATGGTGATTGGTGGTTGCTAGCTTATACCTTGAGCTTGTGCCATGTGCTCTATTTTGAAATAAGCACATGGAAAAAGATTAAAGAAAGCTAGTAACTGCTAGCTTTGCTTCTAGCATAAGCATTTCCTTCTAAAATAAACACACATTCTTATACTAGAAGGAAAGCTAACAGTCGCTAGCTTTCAATTAGAAAAGCCCTGTCCATGGTGATTGATGGTTACTAGCTTATACCTTCAGCTTGTGCCATGTGCTCTGTTTTGAACGAATGCCAGCTCTCCTTCTAGCATAAGCATTTCCTTCTAGCATAACACACATGCTTATGTTAAAAGAAAAGCTAGCAATCGCTAGCTTTTCAATAGAAAAACCCTGAGCATGGTGATTGGTGGTTGCTAGCTTATACCTTGAACTTGTGCCATGTACTCTATTTTCGAATAAGCACATGGCACAAGATCAAGGAAAGCTAGCGACTGCTAGTTTTCTTTCTAGCATAAGAATTTCCTTGTAAGATAATAACACATACTTATATTAGAATGAAAACTAGCAGTCGCTAGCTTTCCAATAGAAAAATCATGTCCATGGTGATTGGTGGTTGCTAGCTTATACCTTGAGCTTGTGTCATGTGATCTATTTTGAAATAAGCACATGGCAAAATATCAAGAAAAGATAGCAACTCTAGCATAATCATTTCCTTCTAGCATAAACACACATGCGTATGATAGAAGGAATGCTAACAGTCGCTAGCTTTCCAATAGAAAAACCCTGTCCATGGTGATTGGTGGTTGTCAGCTTATACCTTGAGCTTGTGCCATGTGCTCTATTTTGAACGAATGCTACATTTCCTTCTAGCATAAGTATTTCCTTATAGCATAACACACGTGTTTATGTCAGAAGAAAAGCTAGCAGTCGCCAGCTTTACATGGTGATTGGTGGTTACTCGCTTATACCTTGAATTTGTGCCATGTGCTCTATTTTGAACGAATGCTAGCTTCCCTTCTAGCATAAACATTTCTTTCTAGCATAACCCACATGCTTATGTTAGAATGAAAGCTAGCAGTCGCTAGCTTTCCAATAGAAAACCCTGGACATGGTGATTGGTGGTTGCGAGTTTATACCTTGAGCTTGTGCCATGTATTTTATTTTCAAATAAGCACATGGTACAAGATCAAGGAAAGCTAGCGACTACTAGCTTTCCTTCTAACATAAGCATTTTCTTTTAGGATAATAACACATACTTATGCTAGAAGAAAAGCTAGTCGTCGCTAGCTTTCCAATAGAAAAAGCATGTCCATTGTGATTGGTGGTTGCTAGCTTATACCTTGCGCTTGTGCCATGTGCTCTATTTAGAAATAAGCACATGGCAAAAGATCAAGGAAAGCTAGCGACTACTAGCTTTCCTTCTAGCATAAGCATTTCCTTCTAGCATAAACACACATGCTCATGCTAGAAGGAAAGCTAACAGTCGCTAGCTTTCCAATAGAAAAACTCTGTCCATGGTGATTGGTGGTTGCTAGCTTATACCTTGCGCTTGTGCCATGTACTCTATTTTGAACGAATGCTACCTTTCATTCTAGCATAAACATTTTTTTCTAGCATGTCACACATGCTTATGGTAGAAGGAAAGCTAGCAGTCGCTAGCTTTCCAATAGAAAAACTCTGTCCATGGTGATTGGTGGTTGCTAGCTTATACCTTGAACTTGTGCCATGTACTCTATTTTCAAATAAGCACATGGCACAAGATCAAGGAAAGCTAGCGACTGCTAGCTTTCCTTGTAGCATAAGCATTTAATTATAGGATAATAACACATACCTATGCTAGAAAGAAAGCTAGCAGTCACTAGCTTTCCAATAGAAAAATCCTGTCCATGGTGATTGGTGGTTGCTAGATTATACCTTGAGCTTGTGCCATGTGCTCTATTTTGAAATAAGCACATGGCAAAAGATCAAGGAAAGTTAGCGACTGCTAGCTTTCTTTCTAGCATAAGCATTTCCTTCTAGCATTTTTGAGAAGGAAAAGTTTTCTTTTTAATGAGTCTCTACTTGTGCTAGATGCAATGGATTTTTATTTATCTTTAAGTATTTAATATGTTTCCATAACACATGACCCTTATTATTCTTGTGCATGTGAATAAAATACATGTAATAGAATATTGTTTGATAATGCTCATTATTTCATGTATTTATAAAACAATTTAAACTTATAGTCGACTATTTATTATTATTTTTAAAAGCTATGGACTCTGGTGCAATGACAATTCTAAGGAATAGTTCGAAGAAAAAACGAATTGCAAGTGACACACAAACAACGTCTCCCCCATGTGGTATGGTGGTTTTAAATATTATTCTCTCATTTCTAAATGGTTAGACTAGAAGACTATATGGTAATATTTGTGATTTTGATTTCATTTTATTTATAGTAATAATTGCTTATTATTGTTTTTAGAAGCTGTCGTCTCCAAAGTAAGTAAAATGCCACAATCAACATTCAAAAAACAAAAGCGTTATTTAACTCAGATTATAAATTCAACAATGGGTTCTAATTTTGAAATGATTAAAAGGTTCAAAACATCTGTTGCATATGAGTATGTCGAAGATTGGTATGTTGAGATTGAAAGTCCCATGAATATGTTTCCAGATATGTATCTATTTGGATCCATGG
>LPNX010464415.1:41725-52416 GCA_001517045.1 Pseudotsuga menziesii
TTATAAACGATACAACATTTCATTTTTTATGATTGTATATTAAAAACACTTGGAGTAAATAAAATTTGTGATCAATAAAACATTCTTTCTAGGATTAGTTTTTCCAATTTTAATGGAATATTTCTTTAATGCATAATTTTTACAAATTAAATGAAATAAATAAAATGTTTACAAAAAACTTCAATGTCATAGAAGTCCTTGTAATAGAATTTTTCTAGATTTCTTGAAATAGGTGTTCTAATGTTTTTGGGTGAGTTAGAAGGCTAATACACTTGGAAATATTCCTAATAGGTCTAATTTGGAAGGAAATGTAACTTACATGGGAGAGGAAGAGTCAAATGGGAGCTTCTTGGACACTTGGGCTAGATTCCCTAACATCTATGACATCTATAACAACAACAATGAAGATGCTATGACATTTATGACATATTGCAGACCTGAAGGCTGACATATGACCATTATGACATGTTAGGTAAAAATATGGCATCCAAGAGGGTGCTCATGTGATTTGGGGATGCTCAATGGGTTCCCACTCAAATTGGGGGAAGATGGAAGGCTAGGAAAGGGAGGACACATGGAAAATCTTGAGCACACACGCTAATTCGAATTGGATTAAGTTTGTAAATGGATTGGTAGCATTATAAGGCTAAGTATGTTTATAAAATATAGGGATCAACCAAGAGAAGAGATTTGGATCATTTTAGAAATTTGCATTTGTGAATTGAGAGAGCTAGTGGATGACTAGTTTCTTGCCTTAGCCAATTTCGAGGGTGAAAGATTCCCATTCAAGTTGGTGTTTGGAGAGGAAAATAAGGTATTTCATGGATATTTAATAGATTTTGTATTTGCAGGTGTAAGCTACAAGGAATATCGTGGTTCCTTCTAGTGCAACACTTTCTCTCAACCATTTCCAGTTTTTATTGCATATTCTTGCTCATGGAGGGATTGTGCTTTGGGTGAGCTATTGTACTCTTTGGGAGAGATTATCCCGATCCATTTTGGATTGTAATAAGTTTAAAATTCTATATTATTCATTCTTAGAAAATATCAGGTTGAAATATCAAAGAGTTGTATGTAAAAGTGACTATTAATGAGCAAACAATGACCATTTCCCCACTATATTGATGTATGCCATGGTAATGATGATTATTTCTAATGGAAGCATGTATATCTGATATAATTATGATGAATGGACTTTAATTTATGAGTATTACATGTTTCATGTTCATCACATAAGCATTTGAGGTCATTTTACTCAGTTTAATTGCATTTGGAGAAGATCTGGTGCCATTTCCCCAAGGGTTGAATTAGTGATTTTGTAGATGTTTGGGAGAGGGTCATAACAACCTGTATAAATTGAATAATTATGCACATGAGACCTTAAAAATGTACCTTAAAAAATTTCTACTTATGTTCAGAAATTCGAATGGGTTTGGGAGCATTTGAGAAGCCATTTCCAACATTTACCTAGGGGGAATTGGAACCCCCATTTGCTAGTAAGTACTCCTACTTTGACCAGAATATTAAACAAGTTTGAAGAAGTAATTGGAGGGTAATAAATCATATCTGAACATATTGAAGATAGTCAATTAAGGACTGCAAGAGGCTGAAAGATTGCTTCAAACCTACCATAGGATCAATACCAACCTACACAGAGCTCTCATTACGAACCTCCCAGCAAAGAGACTTACTCATCCAACCAAAAACTTGAACAAAAAATGCCAAATGATAGAGGTATTTGCAACTTAATGGTTGTCCTTCCGAATCTATTCATTCAAATATAATTTACGTAAACATTTAGATTGTATAATTCTGTTCCAAATGTCATTACCAGTCAATTCCATCCACAAACTCTTCATCTTGTGGGATATATTAGACCAGTCGAGGTTCTTGATATTCCATCCCCCATAGCTCTAAGGTCTAGCAATGACGCCCCATTTAATCAAATGTGAGACTAGGTTAGTCTCCAATACTCCCCATGGGAATTTGCACATGATATTCTTGATATCCTTCATAATCGAACATATGATATTAACCAAAGAAAACCAATAGACATGGATACCACTCATAATAGATTTTAGAGAATGAGCCTCCCCCTGATGAAAGCAATCTATAAGTCCAATTGTAGACTCGCTTCTCAAATTTCCTCACCAAGCACTACTAATCCTTAACAAGATAATTCAACAGTTTCACCCAATTTCCCAAATACTTAAAACCAACCTCAATCAGTTCCAACTTATAAGGAAAAAGTACCTTAATATCATTAGTTAGAGTATTGTTTATATTATTGGTAAAAAAGAGGATTTCTTAATGCTGATCAACATACCTGAGGATGCTATGAAGGTGTCAATAATAGATCTAAAGAACCTCCATTCTTCCAAAGTACCCTTCCCAAATAATACAACACCATCCACAAACATTAGATGTGTGAGTGCTAGGGCCGAAGAAAAAAAAATACCTTTAAGATTCCCCTTTCTTTTTGCATCGGCAATTAATAAGCTCAGTCCTTCCACAATAAACAAAGAAAGCAATGGAAAAAGTGGGTGACCCTGTCGTAGCCCCCGACTAGCATTGAAATAAGTTGAAGGTGTTCCATTAATGAGAACAATAAAATTTTCTGAAGTAACACAACCCATTATCCAATTTACAGTTTCCAAAGTTAACCCCACCTGCAGTAAAATAAGTCACAATAGAGTCCAATTGAACTTGACATATGCCTTCACAAGGTCCATCTTTAAGATCAAATCCTCCAGGTTACATACCCACAGATTCCAATATCTGTCTATTCTTGAGGAAGCCAAACTGTTCCTCTGAAATAACCTCAACCAACAAAGGTTTCAACCTATTAGAGATAATTTTGGTGATGACCTTGTACACCACGTTGCACAGGGAAATAGGTCTAAAATATGCAAATGTCACAGGTTTCTCACATTTAGGGATCAATGTAAGAAATGTGGCATTGGAAGACTTTGAAACATAACCTCAGATTTTTGCACAACCATTAATAGATCATTGCCCACCATATAAAGAAAGGGAAGAAAAAATCCACCATCCAATCGTCCGAGCCTTGACTATTATCCTTAACAAACCCTTCAGAATTGTTTCCACTTCCTCAAGAGAGACCACCCGCCCCACTTCTTCTCCAGATCAAAAAAAATAGGGAAGAGTTGAATAACCTGTAATTGTTCATGTATATGGGAGGAATTGAATTCTTTAAAAACAGTGGAGAAAAAATGCACTGCAACCCCCTTCAATGTAACATCATCATAACACAACTTACCCTCCAAGTCATACAACTCCCAAATCACATTCATATTACGCTGAGCATTGGAAAATTTTGGAAAAAAATTGTTCTCACATCCCCTTGCTCAATCCAAAGTGCTTGACTCTTGAATCACATAGTTGACACTTCAAATGCTAAAAGTTCCTCCTTACAAGACTTCAATTCATTAATTTGAGTTGTCTCCTCCACATTTAAGATACCTGTAGGTTCCTGTAGAAATAGCTCTACAATGGAAGCCTCGATCGATTCCAGTTCTATAAGATGCACCGCTTTCATCTGATGATCCCAGTCACATACTAACCGCTTCATAAACTTGAGGTTCTCCACCAAAATCACCATTGCCCTAAAAGGCCCGTTCACCACCAGCAGGGAACACTTAACCTTAATAAAATCTATGGAATCTACCTCTTGCAACCAAGTGTTATTGAATCTAAAAGGTGTAGGAGGTCATTTCCCCACCTCCACCCAATCCATACATATCGAGTAGTGATTGGAAATCTCCAATGTCCTGGTCCAAACCCAATATTGTGGCAATAGTGGAACCAAATGCTCTGCCAGTAGAAATTTTTCTAACTGTTTTCCAATACCAGCATGCCTAGATTGGTCATTATGCCAAGTAGATCCCAACTTAAGGGGGAAAATATCCACCAAATGTGATTCCAATAACAAATTGGTGAAATAATTCACTAAAGGATCACCTCTTATAGAGTAGTCCCAGACCTCAGCATAAGAAGTGGTGAAATTAAGATCACCTACAATAATGAGATTGCACAAATTAAGCAAACCCTTCGCTACAACCAGGTCCTAGAATATTTCCCTCTAAAGATATGGGGCATAAATATTTAAGACATTCCAAACACATTGGACACCTTTGAACCGAGCCTTGACCAATATACCCACAAAAGCATGGTAATCCATGTACCGAACTACCAAGGGGTTCCAAGCCAATAATAAGCCCCTCAAAAGACCCACAAAATCACAAGCACATAATTCCTAGCTCAGACTGAGATGGCAGAAAGAAATCAACGCTTGTTACCGGGAGCACATCATCTCTTGTAGAAACACCATGTCCAGCCTAAGGTCATCCAAAATTTTCCTGAGGGCCAGCAATCTGATGTTAAAGGAAACCAAACACATCAGGTAACCAATTGGAAGGGTTCCTTTTCTCTAAGGGCCCTGGAAGGTGAAGAACAAGACGTGGGTTTCCCAGCTCTAGTAGCATCTTTGATATAGGTAGATTAGGGGATGTAATCACCACCACTCGAAGCATAGCTATCAACCCAACAACCTATGAAGCAATTCATTTTACAACCCCGTCTAATTGTAACATTCTCATGACTGATAGAGGCTAGGGGGAGTGTAGAGGGAGACACAGGTGAGAGGTCAGTGAAAATGGGAAGGGACTCAAGTAGTGTCAAATCCCTAAAAGAAGGTTTTTCAATGGGACTTGAAGGAAAAAGATATCTTTGCTTCACAGGTATAGTATCGATAATCCCTAGTGGTGGAAAGTCAACTAGACAAGTATCTGAACGATCCCCACCGTCTTCCCCCCCTCCAAAAGTATAGGAACAAAAGACATAGAAAAACCCACTGACCCATCGACCCCAAGAGGGTACTCCACAAAAGCCTCATAAATTGTAGCAGGTCCCTCTAAAATAGAACAGGGTAAAGTGGCATCCCCAACCCCAAGTTTCCCAGCAGACAGGAAAGAATCAATGCATCCAACCGTGACAACCTCTTAATACCATCAATAACTTCGAAATATTTCTTGGAAAAATCAATATAAATAGAATCAATATAAGGGTCCAACTTACCAGAGTCTGAAAGAGGTTAAATAAAGTCATAAATAGAGTCGTTCCCCTAGAGCACAATGGTCTCAGTCAATGCTGGACTAGAAATATACCGCTCAAGTTCCAAACACTATCCCAGCACCATAGGAGTATCACCACCATACCATGAAGGACACTTGTCCCGCAAATGCCCAATATGGTGGAAGCAATGGTAAAGAAACATAACATGAAGGTAGTCAAGCCTTTGAACCCTCGATTGAATACCCCGATCCAATTCCAAATCCACTGGTAAACCATCAGAAATGTCCAATTCTACTAGTACCTTCACCAAACACTTATCATCGGAGTGAAACATATGTTTGTACAAGGAAATGAAGTGATCGAGACAATTTACAATGCCCTTAAGGGAATCATTGTGCCTAGAAAGGTAACGACAAGTTATGGAGTACCCACAGATGTCTCTTCAAAACCCTAGAATGCTTTGGGTCAAAATCCACCCACCAACGACACAGAACCAAAGAACCCTTACCAATGAGCCACTGACCCTCCAAGATGCGTGATGCATTAACTTCTTCCAGGAACAAGATGACATATAGACCATTCGATAATATACTTATTGTTGATGCATAATCAAACAGTGGCTTCCAATATTTAGAAATCCATTCTACCTAGCCCTCTTTGTCCATGCAACAGTACTCCCGCCTCCCCACCAAATATCGCGAGCACAACCACGAGACCTTCTCCATAATACAATCATTATCAACCAAAAATCGTTTGTGCTCCTGCAATGTTTTATGCGCCTTAACCTTTTGACACATGTGACCCCAAAATTTTGCCACCTCGATGTCCTCCTTTTGATGCTACATGGCCAAAAGACACAACACCCAAATTGGACAGAACCTCCAAAACAAGGGGTCGTGAGAGAAATGCAGGACCAAATCACGTGCAACCACCCAAGGTCAAACCCAATAAGTGACAACCAGAAACATGAGAAAAATCATCCTTCAACCAAACTCACAGTGGAGAGACGACACCAGAAAATCTTGAACCCTAGACACCAAAAAGCTACTACATCTAACCCATGAAACCCAAAACCGTCCATCAAAACCCGAGCACAACAAAGAAAACTACAGGGAGACAATGATAGTCCCAAACCCTACAGACCCAAAAAACCCTGACCCTATAGATGCCACCCATCTCCCCTCTGTTAATCATATTTGTATGGGCATTGGTTCTTTTATGGACATAAGTTGTGTGTGAAAGGATGTAATGATTTCAAATACTTGTCCCATTCAAAAGTATCTTTGGGAAGTAACCTATTAATTCCAAGTTCATAAACATTTCTTGTTTACTAAGTAGCTTGTTCAGTTCATTTAAACCACCCATTGGCCTACGTTGGGAAATGCATCTCACATACATACTTTTGGCGTGGGCTATCTATGGAGCAAACCTCCCTCCATCGGACGGAGGAGGAGGTTTGCTCCATAGCTAGCTTATTCCCATACTTTTCCCAACGTACTGGATTTTAAATAGTTTATAAATATGGCTCACATAGATTTTGGTGGATGGCGAAGTTGGTGTTGCCACATAGATTAGAACTGACAATGTTATTAATTTCACCTTGTAAAGGGAACTTTCCTAAATGAAGGAACTCATAGGGTTCTCCCTGCTCATAGTTGTTACATATTTCGAGGTCAGAAGGATATGCTCAATTTGAATCATTTATGATTTAACCTTTAATTCTAGATGTGCGTCCCAGTGTAAACTGGTGTAATTCCCTAGTGACAACCATTATACAAGGAATACATTGCTTATTTTCAGTTCCACTTGTTGAGGAGATTGGTATGGCTTAACCTAGGACCAGACTTATTCAATGTCGTCAAGGGTAAGTTTACTACTGTCATTCTATATATGTTTTTTCGAACATTACAAAGTTCTACATCTCTTGTTAAAATAACAATGATCTATTTACTTTTATGCAATATCCTCCTTCCCTTGTATCGGTATCTTGATAAAGTTCTGGTTATGTTCATCAGATACTATTGAGGGTTTATTTTTTCTTATTGTATAGAAATGCTCCATATTGTTAGAAGCAATTAGTAGAGATTTTCTTTTTCTTTTCTTCCTTGGGTTAAATGCTTCTCAAAGTGTTTGTTATCAGTTTACAAGTAAAGGAGTTTGAGTCATACTCACTCGCTTTGGAATTCTTTAAGGAGACGACAATATCAGTTTCACAAAGTTTAACTTGTATTCATGTACATGCCTTCGGTTTTAACTGTAGTATAATATCTCTGTGCAATTCAATTAAATAGTATTCAAAAACCTTTCATCACATCGTCTATGATTTATTTCTAAATAAACTGTGAGTGATTTATAAATAATGAAATATCATAATTGTGAACCATTTATCTCTTTCCTTTATGGCAAATGCCATCATGGCAAATGTAAATGAGATTTAAAATAATTAAAAGAACATGATAACAACTATAATTATAGTGAAAATAATCAAGACTTATCTATAAATAATTATGGGTATTGGGTGTTGAACATCTCTGCTCCCCTGGTCCTTAGGAACTCGAAGCTGAAATCTTAGAAGTATCCACCCCCTTGCCCAAAAATCAAATTTACACTTGTTAATATTTCCTCTCCAAGTGCCACCGAAGAATGCAGGCTACATTACAGTGAAGATCATGGAAGATCAAATATGACAGAGCCTCAGAGATCTCTGATCCTGGTATCTCAAATATTACAAAGCCTAGGATCTCTCTGAGCCTAGTAGCTCAAATGTTGCAGATCCTGGTTGCTCTAGTATTTTTCTCTTTTTCCTCTTAGCCTAGTAGCTTGATTATTTCAGAGCTTGAAATCTCTTTTATCGAAAACAAGGATTTTCCCCCTCCCTAAGCATGCCATTTATTTGCCCAGGAATTTCTTGGCTAGTAACTACTTCATCCACTTTTTTCCACTTTTCCCCTTAGGGACGAGTAAAATATCAACAATTGAATTCAATCAATTTTTTGTCAATTCACAACAAGGCTTTTGATACTCATACATTAATTAAATTAAAATGATTAAATAATTAATTATTACATTACTATTTAAATTCATAAACTTAATCAAGAAAATTAGCATCATTGACATATCCATCTCAATAATTCAGTTTTTAAACCATGGGTATTACAATCCTTCCCCCTAAAGTCTTTCACCATCCTCAGTGAAATCAACATTTTCTATTTGAAATAGGAAAAGGTATGTCTCCATCATTTCATCTTCTCTTTCCCAAATGACTTCTTCTAGAGCGTAATGCACCCATTGTACTTTAACCTGAGTGATTGCCCACTTTTAGAGCATTATTTCTCTCTTGTCTATGATACGTACTGGTTCTATAAGATCCTTTCCTTTTGGTTCCACCTAGAGCACATCCCAATTAATAACATGAGTTTTCCCAGAAACATATTTTTTTAATATAGATACATGAAAAGCATCATGAATTCTAATATAAGGGGTTAGTGGAAGTTGGTATGCAACCGGTCCCACTCTGGCTAAAATTTCAAAGGGACCCACAAATATAGGTTCAAACTTGGTGTAAGTTATGGTTCTTAAAGAGTTTTTTTGTTTGGTTCACTCTTCAAAATACATGATCTCCTACTGTTATCAACTTAAATGGAACTTCTCCCTCCGAGTACTGGCATTCACTATGTCGGGACAAAAAGGGAAAATTTGGGTTGAAGTTGCCTAAAACACTATAGATGTGAATGGCCACTAATGCAAAGGCTTCAGACCAGCTTCATATATTTTTATTCTGAGTTTAGGGTTGCACACTCACCTATTTGCATTGCAACTTTTGTGTCACATGCGACTATTTGCATTGCAACTCGTGTGTCACACACAACTATTTGCATTGCAACCCGCATGTACATTGAACACACGAGTTTCCTTCGAGCAAAAAGCGTGTCATACACGCCTTGCTTATATAAATACTCGTGTTTACCTTAATTTGACATTAAAAAATATAAATCATGATTAGATGAGATTAGTTGGGCCATAATCCATAACTATCCCAACTGTATCGACCATCCTAACCTTCAAAACCACTCTATTTCCCAATGTATAAATAGAGGCCCTGGGATGGGGATAATCAATCAATTCTAGAAGAGAAAAGTTATGCTGGTGGTATCCCTTCAAAGTCTTGGAGCAGAAAAACTCAGTGTCCTAGGTTGCAAATGAGTCCTTGTGTCAGAAGCTGGGTTGTATTCTCACCTATTCAATGTTTGTTAATAAAGAGATTTCTTCTTCCAATCTTTGTATTATGCTTTTCTCATGTATATTGGTTAATGAATGATTTCAATTATGTTATTAATATGCATTTCATATAACCTCTGATATCTATATAAGTATGATATATTGCTTGAATAATTGACTCTTTGTGGGTGAAGAGAAGCAGCCCTAGAATCTTTGGAGAAGGTTGAAGTAGGAGAAGACCAAGCTTGGATCAACCGTCATAACTCGGGTAACCCAAACTCTCTTCCTATTCCTATTTCATTTTCTGTAAAAGCTGATTGTCTACAAGTCTATTAGTAAGTTGGTAACCCCAGACCCTAGGTTACAAGGGTGTATTTTCTTGTATAACAGAACCTGCAACTCCACTGGGGAGTCCAGCCTGTTGTGGGTCCATCCTGTAGGTCCCTTTACCAGTCTTTGTTTTGATTTTGATTATGAGTGTGATTCTTTTTATCTTACTTTTGATTTACAGTGTAGTGTGCCCAAAATTATTTGCTAGCCTTTTTTCTTTGAAAAACTTTTAGCAATACACGTGGGTTGCTTTGTGCACAGTCGCATGTGTGACCTTGTACACATGAGCTATTGTCTAGACAGTCGCATGTCGTATGCGAGTTTCCTGCATACACATTCACATGTGTCCTGTAGTAGCTTATAAGTTGTATAGGGTTTTCTTGTCCTTGTCTCTTTGGCATTTGAGTTGTTTGGAGGTTTTCTGTTTATGGCATAAGTTTGTGTATCACAGTATTTACTTGTTCATCAAGCCTTTGAGCCTTTTGTTTGAATTTCTTTCATTTGTGAAGTGTAGGTGGTCCTCCTTCTTGGTTTGTAAGTTTGAGTGCTTGTGTCTAGGTTAGTGATTAGGGCTTTAGATGCTTTATACTCTGTGCTGCATTTTGTGGTGTCAGTTTGTCACTTTTCTTTTGTGAATCTAGTGGACTTTTGGGTTCAATAGTTTCTCCAAGTCAGGTTTTTTCCAAGTCTTCTTCTTGTTGGTTGAAGTAGGCCACTTTAGGTCCTTTATGCCTCATTTCACTTTTTATATGCTTTGATTATTCAAACTTGCTCAAAACTTGCATTTAGTTGCATTATAGTTTTGAAGTTTTTGAAAAGAGTAGAAAAACATTTTACACTTTTTGCATTTAGTGGCATTTAGTTGTTTCTTTTTAGTATTTTTCAAATAAAAATTCAAAAATTATAAAAAGAAGTCTTAGTTTTCTCGCAGTTAGTTATAAATTCATATTAGAGAGAATTTGAGGTCAAAAATGGGCTTCAAAAGGACCAAAATGTACTATAAAAATCAACCAATTACATTCTAGTAGATGACATCATCCCCCATGGTT
>LPNX010464415.1:52488-89282 GCA_001517045.1 Pseudotsuga menziesii
AATTAGTGTAGAAGATGAGTTGTCATATATACCTACCCCATAAAACCCCTAACTCATAATATTTTAATATATCTTATATTTTTGTAGTACATCTCTTAGGAGGCCCATTTTTTACCTCAAATTCTCTCTAATGTTAACTTCTATTTACAAAAAGAAATAAGTTGGGTTTCAGTAGTCATAATTTACTTTGAAATTTGTTTTATACATCATTTTGCTTTTTCTTATCGAGTCTATAACATCACACTAGTTTCATGCCATTTACCTCTGACTAAAAACATCCTTTTAAAATGAACGATATAATTAAAAATTATTAGTAAGTTTTTTTTTTAAGGCTCCTACACCAACTAGATTAGGATAGACTTGTGGATTAGGGAGTTTAAACTCTCCACAAGTATTTGATTTCAGACGTAGCTGGCTAATCAATAGGTAAATCCTCTTCTATGTTGATCCCGTTCCGATTCTTCCTACGATCTAAGAGGAATTGGAAGAATCCTATCTGCCTGCTTGGGTATAAAACTCTTTGTATACTGATGATTGAATAGACATGATTTTCCTTCAGATGAAGCCATTTTGGAAGCTATGAGTTAGTGAGATAAAATCTGCGAAAATATTCACCAAAAATCGTACTTTCTTCTAGAGTTAAGAAGGACTGAAAATCAAGAGTTCCATGTGAGACTGGCAGGTGATGCTAATACACCGATTAATCCCTTACCATGGGAGGAAATCTTCACTGAGGGGAATATAGAAAATATTTTCGTTACTATCCCTATCAACATCTCTGTAAATCCCAACGTCATGGAAAATGTATATATTGGGGAAAACTGCTCTCTAGATGGGATTGCTATTTATATGGCCTTATTTAAGGAATTTCACAATGTGTTTCCCTGGTCATATGAAGAGATGCCAGGAATAGATCCATCGACAGTCGAACATGAAATCCAAACCTATCCTGATGCCAAACTAGTTCGACAAAAACTTAGACATTTCAATCCGCATAAAGCGGCAGCCATTAAGGCTGAAGTGGAAAAGCTGCTGAAAGCTGGTTTTATTTACCCGATCGCTTTGACGAAATGGGTATCCAATCCTGTTCACGTCGATAAAAAACAAGGGATGATACGTGTATGTACAAACTTTCATGATTTAAACAAATCTTGTCCCAAGGATAATTATCCCACACTATTCAAAGATCAAATCATTGATGCATGTGCGGGGAGTGAAGTTTTTTCGTTTATGGATGGTTTTTCTAGGTACAATCAAATTCAAATCAATCCAAAAGGCCATCATAAAATGACTTTAATTTGTCGTTGGGGTACTTTTGCGTATAATAAAATGCCCTTTGGATTGAAAAATGCAGGGGCTACCTTTCAACGGGCAATGAATTTTTCCTTCCAAGACATCAAAACTATTGTCAAGCCGTATCTAGATGATATCCCTGCTCATTCTCGTAAGAGGATCGATCATACAGATCACTTGCGCTTAATTTTTGAACAATGCAGGCATTAAAAAATATGCTTGAATCCCAACAAGTTTGTTTTCTGTGTTGAGTCAGGTCGGCTACTCGGGTTCATAGTTTCTAACAAAGGTATTCAGGTGGATCCTTTGAAAGTTGAGGCCATTTTAAATCTGCCTCCTCCTTGTTCTATTAGGAAACTTCAGAGACTGCAAGGAAAGTCTAAATTCTTTCGACGTTTTATTGTGAATTATGCCAAGATCACCAAAGGTTTCATGCGCCTGTTGAAGCAGGACACCCCATTTGTATGGGATGAAACCACACAACTTGCTTTCGAGGCATTAAAGAAAGATTTGTTGTCGACTCCTTTGTTACGTCCAAAGGATTACTGTCGTAATTTTCTATTGTATCTGGCCGCGTCTGAGTTGACCATTGGGGTAGTGCTGGTCCAGGAAGATGATAAGATCAAGAGCATGTTGTCTATTACCTTAGTCGTGCTTTAGCTGTCCCTGAACTTCAGTACTCCCACATTGAAAAGTTGGCCTTATCAGCTGTTTATGTTGTGCAGAGGTTACGTCACTACATCTTACGAAGTACTACGACAGTAGTGGCAGATGTTAATCCCTTTCAGTATGTTTTGTCCCGACGCATAGTCGGGGGAAAATTAAACAAATGGATAGTCATTCTCTAAGAGTTTGACTTGGATTTTCAATCTTCCAAATCAAAAAAATCCTTAGTTTTTGCAGAGCTTATTGTAGAATTTATGGTAGAAGAAAATGTAGCTGTTGAATAAGACTCATTCCTAGATGAGCACATTTTTCAGATTGCCACCTCTGATCCTTGGTATGGAGATATACTTATCTATCTCCAGACTCTGAAGTGTCCTACGACCTTTTCACGGGAAGAGCGACGTAAACTACGCTTACATGCCAAAAAATACCTTATCATTGGGGATACTTTATACTATAGAGGGGTAGACTCTGTTTTACATCAGTACCTCACCCACGAAGAGGCCACGATTGTCCTAAATGATGCCCATAGCGGAGCATGTGGGGGTCATTTATTTGGGTTAGCAACGACCCAAGATATTTTGCGTGCCGGTTATTTTTGGCCCACGATATTTAAAGATTGTGTGGAGGCCATGAAGCGTTGTCATCCTTGTCAACTTTACACCAAAAAGATGTGGTCACATCTTGCTCCATTGTTTCCCTTCATCGCAGTGGGCCCCTTCACTAAGTGGGGGATAGATTACGTGATGTGCAACCCAGTCTCGGCTGGGGGGCACAAACACATCATTATCGCTGTAGATTACTTTACGAAGTGGGCAGAGGCAATTCCCACCTTCATGGTTGATGGGGAAACTGCAGTTTTTTTCGTTTTCAACCAGATTATCGCTAGTTTCGTTATTCCAAAAGAGATTTTCACTGACCATGGAATTCATTTCCAGCACAACATGATGACTGAATTGGCTAATATGCTAGGGTTTAAAAAAGATCACTCATCTTCTTTCTACCCACAAGCTAATGGTCAAGTCGAGGCAGTCAATAAGACCTTGAATACTATTCTCAAGTGTACTATTAATGCAGCCCAGTCAAATTGGCCCATTATGATGTATCTTTCACTTTGGGCATACCAAACCAATGTTAAAACTGCCACGGGGTTTTTACCTTTCCAACTTGTTCACGGGGTGGAAGCAATAACTTTGGTTGAATGTGAAATCCCATCACTTAAAATTGTCATTCATGTGCTACCATACATGACTAAATTAGAAGAACGTTTTCTACATCTGGAACATCTCGATGAACAACACAAAGATGCGTTGACAACAAACAAGGCTCATAAAAATAGGGTTAAAATCAATATGATAAATCAGTCAAGCTTAGGATTTTCTTTGAAGGGGAGCTTGTCTTTCTCTAGGATCAAGACAAAGAACCCCTGGGGCAGGGAAATTCAGGTCTATGTGGTTAGGACCCTATCGTGTCAAATTTTTTGAAGAAAGGAGGATATGAATTAACTGATTTTGAAGGGAATAAGCTACTTGAGCCTAGAAATGGGCTCTACCTGAAGAAGTACTATGCTTAGACTTAACACTTTTTCTTGTGTTTTTATTATATGTAACATTATGTACAATAGTTAGCTGGTTTGTGTTTTGATGTCATATGTTGGTTGTTACAGATGTCTTCCGAGTGGTTCGTAGGTTTTGCAGATGGCGCTAGTTGTCACACTTGCAACCTGGCTTCAACTGCATGGGTCATTTACTCACCCTCAGGATAGCCAGTTGCCTCTGGAGGCACTTGCTTAGGTCCTGCTATCAATAATGTGGCCGAATACAGGGCTATCATTGAGTTCTTACGGGATTCCTTGTCACGTGGCATCACTTAGTTGGAAGTAAGACTTGACTCTCAACTGGTGGTTTCCTAGCTCAATCGAGCTTATCAGGTGCGAAACCCTATCTTGTTATGTTAGTTTTTATAGGTCAGATTACTAGAAAGAAATTTTGATTATATTTCATTTAATCCTATTCCATGAAACCAAAATTCATTAACTGATGCTTATGCGAACTATATCTTAGATTGGCACTTAACACACATTTTATAAAAATACATATCATATACATTGTGAACACATGTAAATAAACCGGTAATATATGTGTGTGTGTGTGTGTGTGTGTAAAAATATGTGCATAAGATAGGTCGAGTTTTGATCCTCAGATCCAGTCATAACTATATAAATATACAAAAATATACAAAATTTGGATCGCAATCCATAGAATGCCACTAGATCTAATCCTGACCACCCTGGTCACCCTGATCACCTGCATCACCATCTTCTTCAGCTGCAGCAGCATCACCAACATTTAAAATTCTTCTGTTATTTCATCATAGTACATCTATGATAGATGCTTCCTTTTAAACAATGTTGTAAAAAGGGTCCATGTTAAGTCCTTACTTCACACATTATTCACACTTTTTGCTTCATGCCACCATAAGGCAACTTTACTACTTAATTACTAAATGGATAATCGAGATTTTAAATCTTTTGGGTAATTATAAATATGGAAATGTTTGTTTATGTTTAACAACCATGCCTCGATCATTCCTTGTGACTGTTGAAGGTGTGGAGTGGATATTTTTTAATTCCCCTTATAATTCAACCATTTTCCCTTTTCTCTTTTTTTTCATTGGTTTACTACTGTCAAAATTGTTTGTTGACTTACCATATGAAGTTTGTGAGCTTTTAAAGGAATCATCATCCAAATTTATCGCCTTAACATGTCTTCTCTTATCAACGCTACAAGAATTTTGACCATTATGTTTAAACCCCATCTTATCCGTTAAACTTTATAAAAGGAGTTAATTTAATTCTTCTTGTTCAAATTTGGCCCTCAGAATTTTGGCATTATCCGCTTTCAAACTTTCTAAGTCTGCCTTGATACTACTCATAGTCTCAATCACCTTGGACTATACGTCTACATTCCTTTTTTGTTCTAATTCCATTTATATACATTCCTCCTCTAATGTCAGCATATCACCCATGTGAAGCCTTTCTTCCGCCATCTTTCCTTGTTTGAATATTGTTTGCAATATTTTTTTTTTCTGTGTGGAGTAATAAAGTTTGTCAATCAAAACTTTAAATAATGTTTGAATCAAAATATCTTTATATAATGAGACTCATTAGGTCCAAATGTTGCAACCTACAGCTCTGATACCATTTGTAACATCACATCACACAACAATTCACACAATCCACACTTTACTCAATGTTGATTATTTATGGATTTATATACATAAAAAATTCTTTAACTAAGATTTATTTTACCAATTTAGGGAGACTTCAATCTGAATTAGGAAACATCGTTTACTTATCTCGGAAGCTACTATACCCTCTATTTTACTTTCACGGGTTATATTTTAAGTGAAAGATTGCACCTTTGTTGGTTTTGGTCCTTCCAGATACTAAGATCAAGTCCAATAAGATCAATATTTAAGATGATCCTTACTTTTGGAATCACGGGAACAATTCTAAGGATTATCAATCCCAACATCATCATCTTGGACGATCCTTCCTTTCAGAATTACGTGATCCAATCCAATAATATCCGTATTTAATATGATCCTTCCTTTCAAAATTACAGAATAAAGTCTAAGGATGATCAATCCGAACATCATCATCTTGGATGATCCTTACTTTCAGAATTACGAGATCCAATCAAACAAGATCGACATTTAAGATGATCCTTCCTTTCGGAATTACGGGATCAAGTCTAAGGATGATCAATACCAACCTAGATACCAAATGTGATCAGGATTCCATATCATCAATACTAGTAAACCCCTTTTGAGGGAAGTCCTTACGAAAAAAACCAGGCTTGTCTCGGAAGTGGAACAAGCTACAATATATTCCACTTCTGTAGTGTTGAGAGCAACACTGGACTGCTTCCTGCTTATCCATCAAATCATGTATGAACCCAGACTGAAACATCCTCCTGAAGTGCTCTTTCTATCTGAGACACTTCCTGCAAATATGAATCTATATAACCATATAGTATGAAGTTGTGATCTCTAGTATAACTGAGACCATAGTATATCGTACCTTTTAGGTAACTCATCACATGCTTTGCAACTACCAAGTGAACATGTATGTTTTCAACCAGATACTGACTCCAAGTGTCGACAACAAATCATATATCTGGTTGGGTATTCATTAGATACATCAATGAACAAATGATATGTCTATATAGTGTCACATCCACTAATTCTGACAAAGCATCAACCATCAACTTCAAGTGTGTATCCATGGGTGTGACCATGGATTTATATCCCAACATTTCAAACATTTTCAGGATTTCCACTGCATACTTCCCTTGGTTAAGGAAGATTCTTTCTGGGATCTACCATACTTAAAGACCTATAAAATAATGCATCAAACCAAGGTATTTCATCTCGAATTTTGCAGCTAGCTTCTTCTTACATTCTTAGATTTGCTTCTCATCACCTATCAGGAATAAGTCATCCAAATACAACAATAATATGACAGGTTCATTATCCATAACCTTGAATTAAAGGTCAGGATCAACCTTACTTTTGGTAAATCCCAAGCTCGTCAGAAAACTATCGATTCTTCCATACCAAGATATTGGAGCTTGCTTCAATCCATACATAGACTTCTTTAATTTACAGACATGTGTTATTTTTCCTTCAACTTCAAAACCTTGTGGTTATTCTATGTACACTTCTTATTCAATAAACACCATTTAGGAAGGTTTTTTTCACATCCATCTAGTGTAACTTCCATTATGCCTTGGCTGCTAGTGCCATGATCGTTCTGATGGAAGTGTACCTTGCTACAGGAGCAAATGTCTCTTCATAATCAATTCCTTCCTTTTGAGAGAATCCATGGGCCATGAATATGTCTTTGTATTTCTCAATACTTCCATCAGCCATATGTTTTATCTTGTAGATCCATTTGGAAGATACCACACTTTTTCCTTCTGGCTTGGGAACTATTTCACATACATCATTCTTCACTATGGATTGGTATTCTTCCATCGTAGCTTCTACCCATTCTTTATTTTGAAAATATGGTTCAAAACAAGTAGGTTCTTTGTCCACAAGATCACACATCAAAGCCACATAACTAGGAAATGACTTTGACTTCTTTCTCTGCCTTGTGGAGCCTTCTTGAGCACCATACCTTTCTGCTTCTTGAATAATATCACAGACCCAAGCTGGCTTTATCTTTTGGGTGATATTCATGTGGGGTGGTTCTTGGGGCTCCAACATATCATGTTCTTCTAGAATCTCATCATCATGAGAAGGTGTAACTTCCTTCATCGGTTCTGCATCTCTAGGAGCTACATCTTCTTCATATGTTTCTTCAGGTTGGCACTTTCTCGACTTCTTGAGAGCTGCATCTTCATCAAAGGTTACATCCCTTCTTATTTCCATATGATGGTTATTTGGTATATAGATTATGAAGCCTTGGATACCTCACAGTACCCAACAAATATTCATTTCTTTCTTGAAGGATCTAATTTGGTTCTTTTCTCTTTTGGTATATGAACAAACACTGGACAACCAAATCTCTTGAGGTGAATTACCTCTGGTTTATTTTCGGTGAACATTTCTTCAAGGGTTTTGAATCCAAGTGCACTATGGGATCTTATATTCTTGACATAATCTTATTTCCTTGTTGCTTCATCCCATAAGCGCATAGGAATATCTTGATCATGGATCAAGGATGATTGTAAGTGACCTCTCAATTCACACAGGCCACCCTCCAGATACATTTGCTAGAGAACATATTCTTCAACTTCTACTTTTACTAACTTCTTAGGAGGTTCTTCTTCTTCTTCTTCCTCTTCTTCTTCTACTAAGTTAACATGATGTCTTTTTTTATTCTTCCTCTTAAATTCTTCTTTATTTGTTGGACAATTTCTGGCAATGTGTCATATCTTTTCACAATGGTACCATTGATAAGAGGAGAAATATTTCTGTTTGTAATCTCCCTTTTTATTCTTTTGAAACTTCTTAGGAGGATAATACCCCTTATGATTTTCGTTTTTGAAATGATGCTTTCCTTTTCTTCTTCTAGTATGAGTAGATAGAGCATGGTCATCATCTCTAAGTAGTTCTTGTCAGATAGCTACTCTAGCTTCTTCTTGAACACATTCTTCCCATTGGACATCAAATTTTAGGTTTTCCTTCCTTGCATAGACTGTCTAGATGAAGGAGTCCCATGGTATAGTAAGACCATTGAGAGCGGCCATTACTAGTTAAATTTCATCAATCTTGTCTTCAATTGCTTCTAGTTGTTCTTTGAATTGAGATACCCTTGTGATGTATTCATGGATAGATTCACCCTTTCTCATATTTGTAATTTTGAGATGGGGTCTAAAGTTCATCTTTCGATTGAAGTTTCTTCATTCATACATTTCTAATAGGGAATAAAAAATATCCTTAGGTGTATCCTTAGAGGATACTTGAGAAATCAAGTGATCATTGATTGAATCAGCTATGATCCTCTTAGCCCTAATAATATATTTCTTGTACTTTTCTTTTGCTTCATATTCTTTGAGATACGATACAACTCCCTTGATAAAATTTGCAAGATAATTCTCTTCTAGAATGAGTCCTATTCTATATTTCCAAGCACGGAATTTTTCTATACCTTCCAACTTGTCATCAAGCTTAGTTCTTGGAGACATCCTGTTCCAGAGATCAGAAAATGACAAAAATTGAAAGTTTATCAGAAATGAAAACTATGCTCACCAAAATATGCACTTGAATGAGGTGACTATGATGGTACAATTAGTTTTTGAAGGATCCAAATTCTAACCCTTGAAATTGGAGTTGCAATATTCTGGACTGTAATTTCTGGTTTTGTTTCTAATTTTTTGGTTTACCGGTTTTCTGGTTTCAAGACAACTAGGGATTGAATTTTTGGAGGATATTCCCACTAGAAAAAATCGATATTGGTTCCAAATTATGCACCTAGGGGGGTCACACTTTCCTATGTCACACTCAAAAATTCCACTTTATCAAAAACATTTGATTTCCTTGTCCAGAGAAGGAGAGAGAGATTTACCTTATGAAAGATTCTCTTTTCATGTTAGCTTTGATACCATATTGAGTTTTCTATGTTGTCATAGATTAATTTATAGCTTGATTATCATTTCATACATTTTCATAATAAAAACATAAAGAAGATCACTGAAAGAAACACAACCACAAGGTACACAACAATTTACCCTAGGAAACCCTAAAGGGAAAAACCCAACAAAACTTCCTCAATATATATTACCAATATGCAATGACCAAATAAAAAGGTCTCATTAAGTGAGAGACCAAACCCCAAGCATACGAGCTAAGAAACCAAAGACATCAGTCTTGCTCCTTCTCTGTCTCTCTTTCTTTCTCTCTCTTACGCAATATAAGTGTGAGTGCGTGTGTATAAATGAGGGAGGGTGCCTCCCTATTTATACTAAACTTCCCAACTAAAATTTTACCTAACTAGGCCCACCTACCTAACTGGAAGGGATGACCTACTTAGGTACACTTCATAATTATAATGATAATCATCTTTTCTAGGTGATATTGACCCGAATTACAATTGAGGGTTTGCCTCATGACATTTACATGACCTTTTACATCAGTAACATCTCTAGAAGGAGGAGTAACAATACCGTGAAGTACAAATACAATATTCTTTGAATTTATATTATTTCAAAATAGCTACCCCTAGAGTGATTTAATTTAGCATGTGACTTTATGACATGGGGCAATACATATGATCAAATCTTCGAAACAATTCTTATGATTATCATATGATATAGAATTAATGAAAACACATATGGACCATGCAGAGAAAATTAATATGAGCATAGAGATAGAGAGAGAATTCGAATTTCCCATGTATGCCTCCACGTGAAATCAAATTAATAAGACATCAGTTGATTCTTAGTTGTGATAAAACAAGTTCAGTTAATTAAGGAATCAACTCCTTAATTTATGCAACTAGTTGTTGAAGATGACACTGATGGATAAGCACTAGTTACATTCAATTATGTTCAGTTACATTCTGTTTTGTTCAGTTACATTCAATTCATCTCAGTTACATTAAGTTGCATGTAGTTCCATTTAGTTTAGAACAATTTAATCAGTTAACAACTCAGTTAGAGGCAGTTAAACTCAGTGAATTAATGGAGGGTGCATATATTCAATGTGGGAGATAATTAGGAAGTGCCCACTTAGCTCTAAGTCTAGGGGGCGCATGGTTGAAGATGAGACAATGTTCTTAGTGTTAACAAGTTACTGAAGCATGCATATATTCGCTACCTTCCTTGTATGACCTAGTTTGACTTTTTATTAAAGTGATATGCACTTGGCAAGATCATCGCAGTGTTCCATTTAATCTCTACTCTCTTGTGCTCTTTGAAAAAGCAATATGTTATTATGTTGTAATCATTCTCTGACGATTATCAATCACACTCTAAGATTGTTTGCTAGGTTTTTTATCCTCTGAATCAGTGGAGGGTTTTTCTAGGGTATATCATGTGTTCTATAGTTTGATTTATTTATGTATTTGGATTATTAATGATATCCATCTGCATTGTAATTAGGGATTAAAGTTTTAAAGTTCAAGTTTCTTCATATTTGCTCAAACACTAACATTTTTTGTATTTATTGTGCATCTTAAATAAACTTTATAGAACCTATCATTGCATTTCTTTGAAGTGGTATACAAAATTTTCAATCTATCATTGTGTAGATTCATGTTTCCATCCCCTTGTTAGATCGGTTTACAAAATCATGTGCAATCATGTTCCATCCAAGAAACTCAAGCATGCCTTAATGGTTCTTTGTTAATGGAATTGTGAATGGTTTTGATGTAGTTTTGTTGAGTATCTAGGTCTTAGGAGATTCATATTCTATTTGATTTCACTACCCTCTAGGTCTCCACTTTTGTCCATTAATTTGTCTAATGATATAAGGAAATTATTTTTTCACCTTGACATCAATCGATGACCATATTTCTTTAGAAAATCACAAAAGAATATGTTTCCCTTGTTTAATATTATGAATTTTGGAAATTTGAAAATTACAAAAGCATGCTTGAGAAACAAGCTTGCAGTTTGTTGTAGAGTTAAGGTTATCCAACATAGATTGGTATCTTTTACAAATCTTGTGACTGTGACCAAGATATAAACATATATTATAAGGTGGTTGATATACCCTTCTAGGAATCCCACTGAAATTTGGTTTACATTTTCCTTTATGTGTAGAGGCCTCTCATCCTATTGGTTATCTTTGATATGGTGCAAAATGAGCATCCCTATCAACTCTCCCATATTTCCTTACACGTATATGGAAGGAAGTATTAGCAAAGAAACCAAGAAGTATTTGAAGGCCTAGTTTCATTATTGAGGAAAAGGGCTTAGTTTTATTAGGATTGACCTCAGGATAGTCAGCAGACTACAGATTGAGTTAAGACATACCAAGGAACAATCACGGTTTAGTCTAGTAGACTCAACAAAGCTCACAACCCAACTTAGCAGCCCAAAAAGGTCACGGATTAGTCCAAACAACTCACAGAGGTCACAACTTTATCCAAACATCCCACATAGGTCATGGTTCTATCGAAAAAAACAACAAAGATCATGGATCAGTCCAAGGAATCCCACAAGATCATGGTTCAATACTAGCAACCTCAAAGGTGGTCGCAGTTCAACATAGTGGGAAGAAAACCCTTTCACTGGCAAGACCAAGGTGTACCATCAAGGTGTGGAAATAACAATTTTTGTCTTAGCTACCTCAATAAATTTCTTGGTTGAAGCCATGTCTTGTTCAATTATTTTCTTTGTCTTGGTTAAGCCACATCTAATGAGTATGGGATTCATATTCCTTTGTAGAATGTGTTGGGAATCCTAGGTTAAATTACACCTGCAGTGAGTAATTTCAACCTACTCAAATATAAAATACTTGTAATAATTTTATTCTTAAACGTGCAATAAAATTATAAATGGATAAAAAGAAGAAAACAATGTGGTTTAGACCTTCCTTTATATACTCAGATATATATTATGATCAGACTTTGTCTCTTAAGAGACAAGTCACTAACGAAACAATGGAAATACCTAAGAGAGAGAGAGATAGGTAGTTGCAGGGAAGAGTGAAACAAATACACACCTCAAGGTATATATTAATCAAAACAATATAGAAATGAGGATGAACTTTCAATCCCATTGCTGCAATAAATGACAGTATTTTAGGATAGTCATGCATTAAGCAAATAGAATATCCTTTCAAATGTGCACAGGAAGAATTAACCCACACTCTAGCACGTTCATCAAACTGTGACACACTTCCATACATAGTAGCATCCTCAAGGAGGCTGAAAAGGAGCATAAACACTCTCTAAATTCTAAACAAGATCGACATGCTGCAACATGCTGAAAAAGAACCACAATAGCCCTAGTAAAGTTCATGGTAGGAACCAATAACAACAAACTCACAGAAAATAACTCAGAATAGTAAAAAGCCATAGATCAAGTCAATTCAACCCAAGGAACATTCATGGTTCAGTCTAGAAGTCTCAACAAAGTTCACAACCTAGCTTAGCATCCTAGAAAAGGTCACGCCTTAGTCCAAACAGCTCACACAGCTCACGACTCTGTCCAAACAACCCACAAAGGTCATGGTTCTATCCAAAAAAACCCATATATATCGTGGTTTTTTCCTAGAAGAGGTCAAGAATCAGTCCAAGGCATCATACAAGGTCACTGTTCAATACTAGCAACCTCAAAGGTGGTCGTAGTTCAACATAGTGGGAAAAAAAAACTTTCACCCACAAGACCAAGGTGTAGCATCAAGGTGGGGAGACAACAGTTTTTGTCTTAGTTGCCTCAACAAATTTCTTGGTTGTAGCCATGCCCTATTCAATTCTTTGATCTGTCTTGGTCAAGCCACATCTAATAAGTATGGGATTCATATTCCTTTTGTAGAATGTGTTGGGAATCCTTGGGGTTTTGTGCAACAATTTAAGGAAAAACTTATATCATTGGGTTGAATTACACCTCTAGTGAGTAATTTATTTCTACCATCCAATAGTTACAGTCTCATCACACAATAGTCTATCCACATATTTATAATCTTGTTTGCGCATGTCAATAATACCCATAGGAATCCTAGTGACTTATGTGACAACTTCATACATTTTTTGGTAATATATCTCATTTTTTTATTGTGTGTAAGAGAATAAAACATTTGGTTGTAGTGAATCCTTATTAGTTGAGTGGTTTTCAAGGTAAATTTATTTTGATGAAGTGAAGCATTTCACTCTTCCTTTTCTTTAGACCTCGTTTAAGTTTGTTCTTCTTAACTAATACCTTGAACATGTTGTGATGAGTAAGCATTTAATTAAGAGTAACATTAGCAATGACCATATTGTTGTAACAAATGAGCATTTCATTGAGAGTAATATTATGAGGACATGGGATGGTCCATTAAGTGAGAGTTTGAGCTTGAAACTTGTATAACAATCTATTCCAAGTTTAACCTATTGAGATTTTATTGTTGATACTTGTGACACATTATTATCAACATTTACATGTTTGGTGAGAAATCAAAGAAAATTACATAGTTATGGATTTCATAATCGACTAGGCTCACCTAATAAACATAGCCTTTCAAATTGTCACCCTTATGCACATGCAGTTCAATCCCTCTAAATATGGATATGATTGTTATATTGCTGCATCAGAATTTGAAAATGATTTATGATTAATGTTGATACTTTGTTTTTCTTTTCTCTATGAATTGGTCTTGATGCATTTCAATTAAGGACAAGATAGATGAAAAGAGTGGAAGTTAGAGTTAACATATCAGTTTCATAATTGAATGCAGAAAATTGAAGATGAGTCAACACCCAATTTTGACAACTGTTGAATACCATGCATACGACGAGAGAATAGATGATGCGAAGAGCTTGCTTCAATATGCATTTCCATGTAATGATTTTTGTGGTGGGAAGATGAGAAAAATACAAGTGATTTATGAACATATGCTAAAATTTGATCATAATGGGATCATCCCTTTCACTCAAAATTATTATCTATATAGGTTACATTTGCATAGCATGAGAGACGTAGAGGTTCCAAACATAAATGAAGAGGAAACAAACACATATGGAGAATTCAAAACCTTAGATGAAGGGATTGAAGTTGATAGAATGTTGAATGAGGGCTTCAAGGATGATTGGCAGAAGTAGCTTCAAAACCTGTGTATGGTACTTGCAAGTCTAGTCATTTAACAAAAATCCTTCTTCTTAACTTGCAAACAATGCATGGTTGGAAAATTGAGAGTGTTGACAAGTTATTGGAATTTTTACACGAGTTGTTACCACCTAACTCCACATTGCCAACAAAATGGAGAGAATGTAAAGCACAAATCACTAAGCTAGGTTTAGGGTACAAAAAAATCCAAACTTGTGTGAATGGTTGCGTATAATTTCACAAAATCTTACAAGTGAGACGAGATGTCCGAAATGTAAAGAAGGGACGTATAAACTAGGGTTGCAATCAAATTCATCTCCTAGAAAGGTTCTTTGCCACTTTCCACTAATCCCATGGTTGATTCAAATGTATAAATATTGAGACATTGGCTTATGCAATGGCATGCCCAAAATAAGAGCATTGATGAAAACCAATGATTTGTGGATGATTCTAAGATGCAGATGGAATTTGACAACAGATGGCCCAATTTCACCCAAGATCCTCGTAATATGAGGTTTGGTTTAGCTCTAGATGGTGTGAACCCATTCTTAGATCAGAGTACTAAATGGTCAACTTGACCAGTGTTTTTAATAAATTATAACTTGGCACCATGGTTATCAACCAAACCATTCTTCTTGATGTTGTCATTAATTATACTAGGAAAGAAAAGTGCGACTTCATATACAATTGATGTTTATTTAGAGCCATTATTTGATGAGCTAGCAAAATTGTGGAAAGGAGTTGAAGCAATTCAAATTTTAAGGTATGGTGATTCTATCCAATTCTCTTTAAGAGCTTCTTTATTGTTTATGATACATGATGTTCTTGCATATGGCACACTGGCTAGTCTAAATGTTTAAGGATACCATGGATGTTCGGCTTGCATCTTTAAGGATTTTGTGAGGCACTCAAGTAGTTTACGTAAGTGCATTTATTGTGGATATCGTTCCTACCTTAAAATGGAGCATCCGTATCATTGACAACATTCATGTTTCAATGGCCAAGAAGAGAATCGTAAAGCACCATTGACAATAACAAGTGATTACATTATTGAGAGTGGAGAAAAAAGAATGTTTATTAATGATGGTAAAATTTGTGGTAGTAAAAATGATCCAGTTAATGATAGTGGTGTAAAAATATTGTGCATATTCTATAAGTTTTCATACTTTAAGCATATAATCATTAGGCATACTATTGACTTTATGCATACTGAGAAAAACATAGATTTTGCTATTATAAAAACTCTTTTTAGTGCATATGATACATTGTCATCACGCCTAGACCTTCAAGAACTAACTATTCTCCAAAATATTTGGGTTGAAAAATGTGGTGATGGAAAATATAGAAATAATGTTGCTCCTTATGTGTGGACAAAGGAACAACGTGCACAGTTCTTAAAGTTGATGTCTCAGACTCGCTTTCCTACTGTATATGTAAGTAGTAATATTAGAAGCCAAACTGACAATAATAGCTTAAGAGGCCTCAAGAACCATGACTATCATGTCATAATTGATGATATTTTACCTATTGTGATCATATCAAGTTTGGAAAAGGGGCCAATATTGGCAATTATAAGGTTGGACCTAATATTGAAGAGAATGAGTTTGCATGTGCTAAATCCTTCAAACTTTGATAATTTGAGGGAAGAGGTTGAAGTTAAGTCCTTGCTTATTGGAACAAGAATTTCCGCCAACAATATTCAATATTTCTATTGGCCCAATAAGAAGGATATGGATGTATCCTATAGAACAATATATGAAGGTTCTGAAAATGTTTGTTCATAATAAGATAAAACCAGAGGGTAGCATGTGTGAGGGATATTTAATGCAAGAGGCCATAGGATTTTACACAAAATATATGAAGGATTTTAATAGTATCAGTCGACATGTATGGGATGATCACTACAACAAAATACCCTTTTGGGGGCAGTTTTGGATTGAGGCGGTTTTGCTAACCCCCGCCTCCCCCCCCAAAAGTTTTTTTAGGTCTTTGGGGGTAGTTCTTAAACCCCCCCCTCAAAAGTCTTGAGAATTGGAATTTTGGAGGACAGGTTTTAAAAAAACACCCCCAAAAGTCTAATTCTCATGACTTTTTGGGGGGTTTTATAAAGACCACCCCTAAAGGTGTTTTTGAAGGTGGTTTTTAGAAAACCCCCCCAAAATTCATTACAATTAGAAAGTTTGGGGCAGTTTTTTTAAAAACGCCCACAAAAGTTCAATTCTCATGACTTTTGGAGGGGTTTTTTTAAAGACCCCCTGAAGACATTTTCAAGGCGGGTTTTTAAAAATTATCCCTCTAAAAGTCTTGAGAATTGAACTTTTGGCAATGGTTTGTAAAAACCTGCCTCCAATTGTTAAATTCTCATGATGTTGTTAGAAAGGATACTCCTAAATATATGTTTCAAGGATGTTTTTTGAAAATCCCCATAAAAATAAGAGAATTTTACTTTTGGAGGTGGTTTTTTTAAAACCCCCATAAAAATCAAAGAAATTTACTTTTGGAGGTTGTTTTTTAAAGATTGCTATCAAAACTTCAATTCTCACAACTTTGGGGGGGTGGGGGGGTGAAATGGACCGCCCCTAAATATATTTTTCAGGTATGTGTTCAATATCCATCCTCTCAAATACGTCTAAAATTTACCACTAATTATTGTATAATTGACCCCTAATTAACCTCATAATTGACCACTAATTACCCCTAATTATCACCCATTGCACCAAAATGACACGTACTTTTTTCCAAGGAAAACCTCGTGGAGAAACCTATTGGATTTTTTCCAACATTCATAGATGGCATATTCCTTAGTAAATCCATCAATGTAGACTAGTGTGTTTGACACACAAGGATTTGAAATGGGCACATGCCACCATGAACCTAACTAAATGCCCAACATCATGGACAAACACTAGTTTAGCTAAGCCCTTGGGCTTAAATCACCCCTACTTACCCATAATTGACCCATAGGTACCATTAATTTCCCCTAGTTAACCCATAATTGACCCCTAATTACCACTAATTAACTCCTAATTACCCCATAGTTCACCCCTTATTAACTAGTAATTACCCCTAAATAATCCATGCTTATCGGTAATTAACCCTTGATAAACTCTAAATGACTCCAACATTTTTCCAAGGAAAATATCATGGAGAAACCCAATAGATCTTTCCAAACATTCATAGATGGCATATTCCCTAGTAAACCCATCGATGTAGACTAGTGTGCTTCACACACAAGGATTCAAAATGGGCACATGCCGCCATGACCCTAACTAAATGCCAACCACCATGGACAACCACTAGTTTAGCTAAGCCCTTAGGCTTAAATGGCCTCTACTTACCTATAATTGATCTATAGGTACCATTAATTTCCCCTAGTTAGTCCATAATTGACCCCTAATTACCACTAATTAACCCTTAATTATCCCATAATTGACCCCTTATTAACCCCTAATTACCACAACTCATTACCCAATACCCAATAATTATCCCTAAATGACCCTTAATTACCCATAATTGACCACAAATTACCCCTAAATTATCACTAATCAACCCCTAATTATCCTTCATTTACCCACAATTACCCATAAATGAGCCCTAACTTTGCACAAGGCCCGAGTCCATCACATAGGCCTTCTAGAGGGAATTTTTGGCTTATGAGTGGGATATGGTGGAAATTTTGGGATGTATAACACCATGGATAATTTTTTACTACATGCCATGGTTTGAGATTAGCTTCTAGGGCCTAAGTTCATATAGTTTCCTCTAGGTCTCATGGGTCATGTGTAACACCCCAAACGACCACACATGCCATACAAAGGAAATAGGCATATGAGTGAAATGTGTCCACCATGTCGAGAATTAACATACCACGGTTGTTTATTGATGCCCACGCCTGGTCTAGGGATAAAATTCAAGGCACTTAGCCATAGAATAAATTTCTATGGGGATCACATGCCATGTTTTGTAATTCAAGGAATACCGCATGCCCATAATACATAATCTTTGGCCTCCAATTTTTATATTGTCATGGTGAGTTCAATGTTTAAAAAACTTGATGTGTTTCTTGGGGATAAGGGAATATTTTGGTGCAAAAAACCAGTTTCTAAGTCCATGGAATCTATCTCTAAGCCTCACATGCCATGTGTGTGGCCTTAATCCAAAACATAGGCCATGCATAGGCAACCTTTTGAATGTGATTAAGATTCCAAGATTCAAAAGCTTGATTTTAAATTGATTGTATGAGCCTCTCTCAACAACAAAAATTATATGGAGGGACCCTCTCATATATTTCTACTAGAGAAAGATTATTTGAATGGGGATCAAAATATCTGGCCAACTAATCATCTCTCCTTTAGTAGCATCTAGCCTTGGTCAAAGATGGATTCTTTATGACTTCCACTGCTCTCCAAGGGTGTAGCATATCCTTACAATTTGGTCTTGTGATGATTTTGAAATTATCTAAGTCATAAGTAGAGAAATGACTGCTTTGAGTTTTTCTTTTCCCATCTTTGTCCACAATAATATTTTATAAGATCAACGGTCAAATCTTTGATCTAAGTAAGTAGTATTAAAGGTTATAAGCATAGAAAAATAGTACTTGCAATATTTTATCTTCATCATCTAAATATATCTTTTTTTTTGTAAAATTATTGAAATAGAATTGGCACTAATCTAGTGAAATTCAAATTGCAATAGAATTGGTGCATCTATTATGTAAATGAGTTTGGTGTGTCACTTGAATACGAGTTAGGTAAATCTATTATGTGCTTGAGTTTAGTGTGTGTATTTGGTGATCTTAATTATTATCATCTTCATTGTGATGTGAAATGTCCTCACCTTTTTGCTTCAAATATTGGAGTTAATTGTTGGTGGCTAATCCTTTATTCTCATTTTATGAAGTGTGATAAAACTCCCATAGTACCACTATGCACCATTTAGAAGGTGTATGGATTCCTATTTTCTTCTTGTCCACATGGTTTCATTTCGTGACCACTTTTTACTTTCCTATTTCATCTTAGATTTCTTTGGGATGTAGTGGAAAGGGAACAAATGGGAAAGGTGTTTTTAGAGGTGGTTTTATAATAACCACCCTTAAAAATATTGTTCAAGCCATTATACTTGTCTTATTATTTTTCTTATGTATAATTCCAAAAACCATTATACTTACCTCCTTGGTGGTGTTTTTTTTCATTGGTTCATGGACATTTCCTAATCTCTATCAAGATGTGCATGTGATTTCCCTTAATGGATAATATTTCTTTTCTAAGGAAAGCCTCATGGAAAACCGTATGAGTACTTCCTCATGATCCATGGATGGAAAATGTGGTAACCAACGACCCTGATGACAAAGCCTAATCATAAGGGAATCAATAGATTTGAACTCGTCACGACCTTCCCAACTTTGAGGGAATAAATATATCATGTTTGGCTCATGACAAATTGAGATAAATCTCAAGGATAGATTCATGGATAACATGTGCATGTGCTTTAACATTATGGCCAATTTATTCACTTGATTTTAAATCTACAAGATTATGAAATTTACATAATTCATTTTTGTTCCTCCAATTTTGCCTGGACTAGTGTTGTCGTATTTGATGTAAATATGTAACATAGATTCATAGTGCGGAGCTCAAGCCAACTCCCTAATAGTGAAATAGTTTGACTTATAAGAAGGAAAGTAGGTTTTATATTCATGTGGTTGAAAGGCATGTCAAATTGTGAATATTTTGTAATAGTTAAGTAAAAGTGAGATAAAACCCAAAGTTTACTATGCAAGGAAACCTAAATCAAAGGAGATATGATTTCCACATGTGAGGGGGTTCATAATCCTTGGTGGAGTATTCCTCATGGAGGGGACTATTATTCACTAGAAAAAAATATAAAGGGGGAGAGAGAGGAGAGACCACAAGGAGGGTACAAGCTTGTGGATACTGAAATTTTCAGACTAGGGAGACTACCTCGAATATGGCCTGGAGTGTGAGATTGAACCCCTGTCCTTGTCATGTCATAGCATTAATTAGGGATGGCATATACATTGAGATATTATTTATTTCAAGATTGCCTAAGGTTGGGTGGTGCGTGCCTCATCCACAATGATTTTGGGAAAGATTTCATTAAAAAGATGAGTGCCCTAGAACTTAATTGAATTATGTATATTGATAAGTGCTTTTGAGCAGATAATCAAATAACCGCACACACTTGAAGTCAGGATTGTGACTAAAGGATCTTGAGGAACACTCCATGGTATAAGGAAAAAGCTAGGATCTTATGCCAAAGCATTTTAGTATGGATTTCATGGTCCATGTGTGGGATCTCAAACCACCACATGAATTAACCTTGTTTAACCCTTAATTGACCCCTAATTACCCCTAATTAACCCCTAATTATCCCATAATTGAACCCTTATTAACCCCTAATTACCACTAATTACCCACTAGTTACCCCTAAATGACCCTTAATTACCCATAATTGACAACAAATTACCCCTAAATGATTGCTAATTAACCCCTAATTACCCTTCATTTACCCATAATTACCCATAAATGGCCCCTAGCTATGCGTAGGGATCGAGTCAATCAAATAGGCCTTATAGATCAGGGAACTTTTGGCTTGTGAGTGGGATATGGTGGCCAATTTGGGATGTATAACACAATGAAGGGATTTTTATAACTAGGTCATAGTTTGAGATTAACATCTAGGGCCTAGTTCATATCGCTTATTCTAGGTCCCATGGGTCATGTAGTTCCCAGAAAAACTACACATGCTTTGTATAGGAAATTTTTAACATATGAGTGAGATATATCCATCATTTTGAGAATTAGCATACCAAGGATGGTTATCAATTCCCATGCCATGGTCTAGGGATAAAAGGTGAGGTACTAGGCCATAACATGTATTTCTATGGAGTTGACATGCCATGTTTCATCGCTTGGGGCATCACACATGTTGTTAATAAATAACCTTTGGCCTACGAGTTTGGTATGGAGGCAATTTCAAGGTTTGAAATACTTGATATGTTTCTTGGGGATAAATGCATAGTTGGTGCAAAATCCTAGGTTCTAATCCATGGAATCTATTGTTGGGCCCACTATATGCCAGTTAATTGAAACTTAACATGCAGAGTGCTAAACATAAATTATCAACCTGATGAAGTCTTTTATTTCAAAGCTATCGTGCAAGATCTATGCAAGCATAATTTCTACCTGACACTGTTATCTATTGGTATGCAATCAAAACTGTTTGTAAACTAGGTCACAACTTCTTGAAAAGAAATCAAACCTAAAATCTATTCATAAATCCAAACTGTAAATCTAATCACACTTCAACAGAATCAATTCTTATGAAACAAGGTCTAAATACATAAACTTGGAAGCAATGCTAATTTGGACAATGATCTATCAAGATGAATTAACAGAAAAATAACTATGATAAATCTAATGAAAGCATGAACTAAATAATAAAAACAACTATTATCAATCGAATGAATGAAAGCATGAATTAACAAATAAACAAATCTGCAAAATAAAACACCTACAATCAACACTACTAGCATCTACTTAGGGAAGAGGGCCCTTCCTCCTCTGAGCAGAGCCGGATCTCCACAATGAAAGTCTACAACTCCAGAATTAAGAAACTGCCAGCATGTATTATCAAAATGGAATGATTACAATAGATCAGGATCAAATCCTACATCATAACAATGCTTTCTCTCCTCCCCAATGAGATTGATTACATATTTATACATAAAATTATCTCATGGAAATGAGGGACTGAACCTCCAACTTGTGATTTGTAACAGCTGAAACACGGCCATAACTGCTAACAACTTTGGAACCGGTCGCAACAGTAAATCTAGAAAATACCCGCTCGAAGAACCACCTGTATATCACAAACCATGGCTTTGTTTGGCAATTTCCTTGCGATTTAAGTAAATGAGTCTATTACACACAAAACCCATGTCTTGGATTTTCGAGATTCTATTCTATCTACCCGCAAATAGAGACGCGAATCAAAGTGTTCTTATCTGGCATGCATTTTCGGTTGAGGCTATAACAACTAGCTATGAGCGTCCTGTACATGACAAATCACTCCACAAACCATCATTAGTAAAATTATGCATAATAATCTTCAATTAATCAAATATAAAGGAAAATAATTATTATTAACCACTTAAAACATCAATGGACGTAGTATGATGTTTTACGCACAGTTACAACAAATGGATGGAAAATGGAATGATAAATGGGCGATAATGGTAAGAAAATGGATGAAATATATGCCAATAAGTGATGGAAAAATGGACAATTCCAAGGCCCAACATATCTCCCAAACTGAACTTGCATGCAACCCAATACCTGTGTAGCATCCAACTAGAAGAAATCATTCACTTGTTCCTTCGTTTCACCATTTGCACAGTTGCAACCAGAAGAAATGGAGAGTTTAACAGAAATTATCAGAGTCACAACTGCTTAGCAGAGGATTTAGCAGAAAATTTGGTGGAGTCGCAGCTCCTTAGCAGAGGATTTAGTAGAAATTTAGCGGAGTCACAGCTTATTTTTAGCGGAGAATTTGGCGAAGGTTTTTAGTAAAGATTTTGGCGGAGTCACAGCCCAAATAAAGCTAAATTTAGCGGCGAATCTGGCAGAGTCGCAGCCCAAATATCGCTAAATTTAGCGAAGCACTTGGTGAATATTTTGGCGGAGTCACAGCCCAAACAGTGCTGAATTTAGCAGAGAATTTGGCGAAGTCATGGCTGCCTAAAACAGGAAAAAAGAAAAAAAAATTACGGTGTTGCAGCTGCACAGAACGGGAAAAGGTCAATATTTTATGGTGTTGCAGCTGTACGGAATGGGAAAAATAAAAGGTTTTACGGAGTTGCAGCTGCACGGAATGGGAAAAATGAAAGGTTTTACAGAGTTGCAGCTGCACGGAACGGGAAAAGGGCAATATTTTACAGTGTTATAGTCTTTTGAACAGAAAAAATTCAAAGTCATTTTCTCCCAAACAACGAACTGCGTTCGGATGAAATTTTTCAAACAGGTTTACATTAGTCTAATGCAACTACACACCAAAAAGTAGAGATACCCACATCATGGATTTTGAGAAAAATGCAAATTGGCTATAGGTGATTATGGCCATTTTCTCAAAAACCGTACATTGGATTGGGATGAAAATTACCAAGATTGTTCATCTTGATATTATGCACTTTCTATCCAAAAATCATGAGAATCCAACTTATCAATTGCAAGATATGTCCATTTCAATTTCTGCACTTTTGTAGATGAACATGAATAAAAATGTGTTGCAGCTGAACTTCCTGAACCAATATTTCACAAAATACAAACTATTTTGGGTTGAAATTTTGCAAGAAAGTAATTACCATTATAATTCATCTCCATGCCAAAAATTAGAGAAACCCACATCACGGATTTCGACAAAAATGCAAATTGGTTGTAGGTGATGATGGTCGTTTTCTTGAAAACCGTGCATTGGATTGAGCTGAAACTGTCCACATTTATTCTTCTTACCATGATGCTTCTTCTCTCCAAATTTCATGAAAAAACGTTTACCATTTTCAAGATATCCTTCAATCAAATTCTACGCTTTTGTAGTAAAAATGTTGACAAATGAAAAACAAAATGTGAACTTATGAAACAATTATTGGCTATGAACTTGAAAATTAATGAAAACAACCATTTTCTCCCCCAAATTGAAGATAGATCATGTCTACATGCATCTTTTCTTGACAATAGACCCATATTGGGAGTAAACATTACCTTAATGCTGCTGAGATAAACTTCACATCAAACCTTGAAAAGGCTTCTACATGATTTCCATTGTGCTCTGTTTGAAGAAACAATTGTGAATAACACTCAGCTCTTTATTGTGCTATTTTTTGAAAATATTTTCTCCAACAAATTTACATTCAGTGATCTCCTTTAAATCTGCTCACAACAAGTCATACTACAGACCACTATTACCCTTGGAATGATATATTAAACCAATATGGGCCTGAAGAAAATAAAATGTTGAGGCTGATAGTTAAGCACAACAAATTCCATTGATCACATCTTTGAATAATCCATTTCAAAATCAAATGCCTTTATTCATATTTTCACAGGATTGTTGTAATTTTGATGCCAATAACCATGGGCCAATTCTCACATGAAATTTTGAATATGTAAATGAAAACCTAATAGAGTTGGAGCTGCAAAAACTAGAATGCTCATGATGGCTAAAACCAATGTCTGCATTAGTGGATGATAAAAATGAGCCAAGGAACTTATACCTTTCTTTTATGGCAACATATTCATAAGCTAGAAATGATGACTAAAAATGTAATGTAGGATTCATTTCTTCATACCACTGAGTGTAATAGCCTTTCGTTTTTCCCCAAAATTGAATACAAAGCATACCCTCATGCATTATTTCCTCAAATTGCATCCATAGAAGATTTGTGGTTTCCACATGCATAAAAATTCCCAAATATGGAAAGAACAACCTTCAAGCAACTGCTTTATTTCTTCTCAGTGTTGGTTTTTATGTGGCAGTAGCAAGGATTCTTTTCTTACTATTGTTTCTTGTGTGGTAGCAACAAGACTTCTTTTCTTACTGTTGGTTCTTGTGTGGCAGCAACAAGACTTCTTTTCTTACTGTTGGTTCTTGTGTGGCAGCAGCAACACTTCCTATTGTTGGTTCGTGTGTGACAACAATAAGGTATCCTTTGATTATTTCCATGCTTGGTCAGTTGGGTTGGTGAGATGTTGGGTAGGACTTTGAAGTGGATGTGCATGAATGATGAAGTGTTAGAATTGAGTGGGAAATGATAGAAATGGATGGACATAAAATGCTATATAGAAAATGGAAATGGCTAATGCTTAGTGGTTCTTCATGACATTTCCCTAAATCTTTAATAAATAAAAAACTCATGCTATTTTACCTCAAGTGTTACCTCCATGGAAGCCTTGGTTGATATGAATGGAGTGGTGTATGCTAGAGCTATGTAGGCAGATCTGATGCTGAGACAAATGTATATGAGACCTAAAACTGGATGAGGTTGAATTTGATCCATGATGTTGTGCTGTTTACATGTAAGACTACTAACTGCTGGAAGAAAATGGAAAGGAATTGCAAAACTACTAAAACAAATGATGCTGCAAGTCATTGTTGAAACCATTAGATCACATAATCTTCAACTGCTACAAATCAACGTACAATTCTTACCATGCGAATGAATGTGTTGAAGTCGAGCATGGAAAGAAATCATTGGATTATCGGCCATTAATGTATTGCATTAACCAATGTGAAGCAACTCACCTTTGATGACAGTAAGCTCTAAATTACCTTAATGCATCTTGACAGGTACGAATGGATGCGCTGGAGTCGAGTCACCTGCAAGATTTGTCAATCAAGAGGTATTGATGAATCCCCATGATTAAGAACAAGGAAATATGCCATTGATTCATGCAGATACCAGGGCACTATAAAAATCTAATCTCGATCCCAGATAATGTGTCAGAGTCGATGGGACAAGACCATTGGAAGGTGGACCTTAATGAATTCCACATCATCCAATACGAGTACAAAATAAATGATTGTGAAGAATCATAGTGAAAAATAGAACCAACATGAAACTCAAAAAGTCGAAAGTATATGTGAAGTCGTGATGTAGTAGTGATGGAAAATAAAACGGTTAAGGTGACTACATAAGTAGTGGAAAATGAAACTTCAACATGAATGGATTTTTAGGGTTTTGAAATGAGGAGGGTGAATGAATCTACCATAGTGCAATTGGCTTCTTGAAAGGTTTCTTTTTGAAAACATTGGTAAAGGATTCTTGGCATGTAGAAATGAGACTTGACTTATTGAACAGTGGTATGGTTTTCACATGAATCTATCCATTTTTTATGTGCTCAATCCATTTGTAAATTGATAAAAATTCTTCAAGATTCACCCGTGCATGTATTGACCTTTTTCTTCCAAGGACCTGCAAAAACCTAGCACTTGCCTGCAATAAAACATGAGATGATGGAAGAAGAGAGGGGATTGGTCTCTCTTCACCCAACACTTATGAAAAAAAAATAACAAGCAATTATTTATAAAACAAATCCAAAGAAAAATGAATAAATCAAAATCCATTTTATACCTGCGGGAGAGCAATGTCTATCTAGACTGACCAACAATATTATGATCATAGATTCTTCGTTCCTTGTCCAATTTGAGTGATTCCAAAGCCAAATGAAAGTAAATTTATAGGTCTATTTCCCTTAGAAACAGGTTTTTAAAATTTTATGTAATGATGTTCCAAATCACTCAGTGACATCCTGCATGACAAGGTGTTTTTTTTAATTCTAGACTAGACCAACAGTCACGGTTTTAGGCTTAAATTTTTTGTTCAATAACGGATTGATGTGATTCAAATTGAAGATGAAATTATATTCATGTAGGTATCTCCATTAGAAACAGGTTTTGAATCCAATAATAATTGGTGGGTCAAATAAGCCATTGAACAATCTAGAAAACAGAGTTTTAGGAATGTTGATTTGTGATAGGAAGTCGGTATTTTGGTCATAAAATTTGCATACGATATCATAATGGAGTGATTCTAATTGAGTTGTAAACTATATTTATATATAAATATACCATTGAAATATATTTGCAATATATGTCCAGTAAGGCATCCAAAAATTTACTATCCAAGCTCTGTTCCTAAGCTTCATGCTTGACACTCCGTTAGTTTTTTGGCCATAAATTTTTCGTTTGATACCCAATATTAAAAATTCAAATTGTTTTGGAAATTAGATTAAAACATCTACTTGGGATGTAAACAAGTATTAAAAATAATTCCATTTGGTCTCTAAAAAATGGACTGTCCCAACTGTGTTTCTGTAAAATTTTCAAGCCAAAATGTCACTAAAAATTTAACAAATGAAATTTGACCCCCCAAAAGTGACCAGAATAGGTGTGAATGCTTTTAATGATGTAAATTTAAATATAACACACACCCATACCAACAATTTCAAGCATTGAGCACCTATATTGACTTACACAGTTTGTTGCAGCCGTAGCTGCAACTCTTAAAGAATGACATAATGTTGAAATAAATCATGTGTATTTTTATGGATGTGTTATATATAAACAAAAACCAAATACATGCCATGATGTGCAATACACATGTGTCTCAAACTTATAAATTCTCACCTGCATTACAATCACAGCTGGGTGTTGTAGCTCACTGTCATAACTGGGTGTTGCAGCTCACTGTCACAGCTGGGTGTTGCAGCTCACTGTTGCAGCTGACATTAATCAGTCACAGCTAGGTGCTCCAGCTAACAAATTCATGCCCAATTTCAAGATTGAAGGGTTCCATAATCGTGGGCTCATTTTCCTGTGAATCATTCATTCACCTTCCCTAATTACTGTAATTTTGTTTTCAAAAAAGCTTGTTTTTTTGTAACAAATAGAGACAAATTAAATTTTGAACATTGAAGACAAAAATGATTTAAGCATTTTGCTCAAATAGTCAACAATTCAAAAACATTCTTGAAAACATCTCATACCCATTCCTTATCTTTCTACTTTCTGATCTTCTAGATTGCAACAAGGTGCAGGAAGAGAGCATACTTATTAAAAAATAAAAAAACTTAAAAAAACAGAAGCATGGTTTTATCCTGTTATTCTATCCTACCCTATTCTACTTGGAAATATAAAACTTGTTCAAGTGTATGCATATTTCCAATGGAGCCACTTTCGAAGAAGTGACTCAAGTATGCTCATACTCCTAACAGAAAAATATAACTTTATGAATGCTAGGATATGAGAGATCAACTTCCCTTGAAATGATGGTGCAAAGAATTGGTGAAGTATGGAATGATGTTGCAGACCGATGATAGATTGAAACCAAGCTTCAATATAGTCTTTGTTCCCTTGATTTTGCATGGATGTTACACCATGAAGCTCCTTAGTAACATGATCTTCCTCAATGCACAAGAGATTCGGATCTAATGATGTGACTAATGCTTTTGGTTCCAATGTATGTTCTTCATCAAATTTGTTGATCTTGTTAACTTGTTGATGATCATAAGAAACTTCACTTCCAAGTCTTGGATTTAAAACATGTTCAGGCCTCGTATGGATTTGATGCAACAATGCACCATCTTTTCGCAGCGGTGTAGGTGAGGTAGAACATGAGGGAAATGTATGAAAGTTTTGTAGTTCAGCACTGTAAGCATACTGTACTACTTTATTATGGTTAGGGTAGAGGGTGGATTCACTACAACAAAACCATGTGATTAGCGTCTCTTTTAGCTTTCTTTTTAGTGTCCACTATCACTTTTAGTGTATTTTTCATCATTTTTTGGACAAAGTGGATGCTTTTCCATGGGATGACGCTTTTAATGGCATTATTTGTGTCTCTTTTTAAAATTTGGCGCTATTTTGGACGCTAATTAGCATCCCAAGTAGCGTCCCAAGTAGCGTCCTTATTAGCGTCCCAATTAGTGTCCTAATTAGCGTCCCAATTAGCATCCCAGTTAGCATCCCAATTAGCGTCCCTTTTTAAAAGTTGGCACTATTTTGGATGCTAATTAGCATCCCAATTAACATCCCAATTAGCGTACCAATTAGCATCCCAATTAGCATCGCAATTAGCATCCCAATTAGCATCCCAATTAACGTACCAATTAGTGTCCACAAAAGCATCACATATAATGCCAAAAATAGCCTCCAAAAAAATGTCCTGAATAGCATAACACCATATATTAATCAAGGGCTAGTGACAGAAATTGCGCCATGAATTTCGGTAGGAAAACATTCAACATAGCGTCAAGTATAGAGCCAAGAATTGCGCCTAGAAAACATCCAACATAGCGCCGGTATAGATCTAGGTATAACGCCTAGAATAATGACAGAAATTTCAGAAGGAACCGTGCTAGGAATTGTGTTTGGAATACGTCCGACATAAGTGGGACATTATGCTTCCTCTCTACTTAAGTGTTGGGCATCAACCACCTATCAAGAGGTAGGAAATTGTGTTGCACAGCAAAGAAAACTCCACACCCATATCTCTCTCTATATCACAGAATAAAACATACAACACTTTTGGGTGGAATTGAATCCTAGTAAGGGAATATCACCACCCCCTCTTGACCAAACAGTCAACTCCATTATGGTGAAAAAAAAATATATGTGTATATCCAAGTAGTAGAATTAGTAGTTATGTGTGTCAAATTCAAGATTCCTAAAGGACTGATTGGATAAATACCCAAGAGCACATTGGATAAATACTTTTGAATGTTAGAATGTCCTCTCAACAAATTCAATTGTCATGGATTCTAAACAACAATTTCACACATTCTTATATATTTGTGTACCTATCAAGTTATGAACACATTGACACACATCGAAGCAAATAAATCATTTATTTGTTTTTCTCATGAAAGTTTCAATTCATCCATACACTTCAAAGGATATATTTTCAAAATATGACAATAATAGATAATTTGAATCACAATACAATAGTTTTTGTTTTGACTTGCATTTTCTTAGAAAAACTAGGTGGACTCTCCTTGGGATAAGTTTAGGGTCTTATGCCATGTTAATTTTCTATGGGGTTGATGGTCCATGCATTTTAACCTAGACTACCACATAAGAACTACGTATGGAATCTCTAGCCTATATGTAACAATGTGGCTCATGAATGATGCATCGTAAGGCCTTGAGACACCACATAATCTCTATGGAGGGAATATTCTTTCAACTACAAGTGGGATATGTTTGTATTTTGAGATTTATAACATCGATAGTGGATCTCTTGGACCAAACCATGGTATAGGGTTTAAATTTATGGCCTAAGTTCACACCATTTGTTTACGGGGTCATGGACCATCACATAGCATGAATCTACATAGAAAATACATAGTCTACATGTGAGATATGGTCATCATTTTGAAAAATTGCACATAGGGGATGGTTCTTGATGCGTGACTTAAAATATAGTTAAAACTATGGTCTTAATCTATAACATTTGCCTCTAAATCTCATGCTCCATACATGGGGACCCAAATTACCACCACAAGCCCTCCACAGGGAATCTAAGATTTGGAATGATGAAGTGATAATGCCCTTGGTGTCTTGTGGTGGAAATTGAGGTTTAAAGGCATGCCTTATCTAAGAGGAAGATGCCTTAAGTAACCAACACATGGACATAGTCAAGTCTGGGTGAATTTGTCATGGTGAAAGTTTTAGATGATAAGGGTGTGATGTTCTACATACTTGTTGTAGTAATGAAGGCCGTCTTAGTGAAGTGCATTAGTGAAAATCTTTTTTTAAGAAATTTCTCCTCGAAACTTGCTTTTGTCTCGGAATGACATGGGGTCCTCTGAGCACTGTTAGTCCTCCTACCCCTTTGGGGGACATGATCGCCTGCCCTCTCACCCTACCTCCTCTCTTCACTCCTGTGTCAAAATTTTGTGTGTATGCAAACTATTTTACAAAAATCTAAAACCAAAGATACACTAAACCCATCAACCATAATTACTAATTTATATCAACATCGTATTCAAGTAATCAGTAGTCTCTCAACAATAATCATTAAAGTGCTTGACGAACCTGTCGGCTTTATTTATCTCCTCTTGCATTCCCTATATGTATTCCTTCTGCTATCCATAAACAATATCAAAAGTTGAGGGTGGAAAAGAACCAAAACAAGTCTCAAAGTCAAATGTATGGGTGGAAGAATGAGTTTCCTTGTTATAAGAGTGTTGAATATAAACTACTTGTTCATTCCATGTCTTTGGCTACTTATTGTTATATCCTCACAACAATTCGACCCAAGTTTTGTTAACACTTCAGTCTACCTATAGGTTTGAATATGAAAAGCAATGGAATGCTTGAACTTTGTATCCATCCTCCCGCAATGTTATCCAAAACTGGCCCATAAATCTAGACACTCAATCATACATTGTTGAACTTATCAAACCAAAATGTATCCATACATGTGCAAATAACAATTTCACTGCTTCATGGCCTTTGATGACCTTCTTACAAGGGCTAAACACACCCAACTTGTTGAACTGATCCTCAACCATAAACAAAAGGTCACGGCCTCTACTAGACATTGACCAACCTCCAACAAAATCCATAGAGATGGTTTCTCAAGGTCTGCTTCATACAGGTAATGGCATGTACAACCCAAGTTTCCTATTATTTGAATTACTAGTACAAAGAGCACAATCTCTAATAAGCCTAGAAATTTGTTCCTACATATTAAGCCAATAAACATATTAATTATTATACAAGTGTAAGTCTTACATTAATTCAGTTGCGTTTCAAATTACAGTTTTCTGCATTTTGTTGTTATATTTAGATGCCCACTTATTAATGTTCATATTGTCTTTCCTTTGTTGTTCTTAGCATTTTGTCTTATGTTACAGGTATGATGCTGCAAAGTAAGTAAAATTTAGAACTATGTCAAATGATTCTAACATTGCTACCCCATCTACACCTATGAAGCATCTTATAGCAGTTGCACAAGCTAAGCGAGAAAAAGCACGTTCTGCAGCTCTGCCACATTCTATTTCAATTGAAGAAAATGAGAATTCTATTATGTTTATTTCCAGTCCTTCACCAATCCGAGGGGGTAGTTCAGATCACAGTTCACCACTCCAAATTCACTTAGATAGTGAGGCAACTGAGGATACAAAGGATGTCATTTCCCATACGGAATCAAGAAGTCCCAGAGTTAATGTGTAGCAGTGAGGTTTGCCAAATACGATGGATCTAGAATCAAGTGAAGAAGGTAAAATAAGCTCAGAGCGAAAATCGGTTGGAGGGACACTTAGTGGGGATACAAAAGCAACAATTTCCAGGGACACTTTTGAAGGAGTGCTAGAGACACTATCAAGGACAAAGGAAAGTATTGGCAGAGCATCGCATCATGCTATTGACTGTGAAAAATATAGCCTTGCTGGTGAGGTAAGCTTGGTATCTGTTATTTTCCAGTATGGTAAACAAGCAGCTCATTTTATTTTTGCTTACTGTGGTTTTTTTACTTTTATAAAATTAATGATGAAAATTATCAAGGATTAGAGTGAAGAATGAATATCTTGCATGTGGATCATTTTTGCATTCATAGTGACTTATGAGGATCCTATACATTGGGTATTTTTCCCTGCATTAACTTATTTGTCAATGTATTTTTAGTTAGAACTTGAAACCTCTTACATATGGATGTGGATACTATATCAAAAGACCAAACTGGTGTCTTTAGCAAGATGCACAGTATCCCCTTCCATTCTCTACTACCCAATGGTCTCTTGTTGGCCATGGGATTTACCTATCCTCCCTGGAATTGATTGTCTTGGGTTGACTGAGTAGAACAAAATATAGAAAGGCTATAGGATTACACTCACATTCTAATATCTATAATGTGTTTTTTTCTGAACCACTCTACAATATTAGGATCTAGGTGAAACTCTGCCACCTATTCTGCATGATGACTTGCATTGATTTAGAGGCCAAAGCAAGATCCCTCTGGATGATAGATCTCATTTGTAACAAAGGTGAAAATTGATGACCATGCATGAAGAAATTACCAAGAACAAGCAACCTCTTAATTACCTATCTTCCTATTGCATTGACAAGGCCTAATATTTTATTTCCTACTTGAAATTATCCAAACAAAGTATCCACACTACTACATATGGCTCAAAAGTCCCACGACAGTTTGCCACAAATAAGTTAAAATCTAATTTTTCATTAACAGTTTAAAATTTTAGGAAAAAATGAAAAATGTCCTTGACAATCATCGCTTAGTGATGCATAGTCCATAACGTTGCTATAGCGACGGAAATTCGTCGCTAAAGCGACGAATGTCAAGGCAAAAACTTTTTTTTTTCTTTTTTTTTCTAAACCGAACTAAATACTTAACCAATATTGTCAATAATACATAAGATATGTTCTCATATTAATTATCTTGATGTGGTGGATTTCATTAACCCTTTCCTAGATACATTTTACCTTCCTAAGTTAGAGCTAGGTAATGTTTATACCAAAAATGCCCTTATCACACAATATTTAAATAATAATAAATCCCTATCGAATTCTTTTACAAAGACACCTTTATTGTGGACTCTCTAAACACATCTCCTTGGTTGATCTATCTATAGTGAATTCAGAATAAGGTGGAAATTGAGGGAAACCCATTCCCTTCCACGAGTTTTTCTCACACAGAGGAAGGTGGAATTCCACGAGCTTGTCTCATGCAGAGGAAGGTGGAAATTGAGGGAAACCCATTCCCTTCCACGAACTTGTCTCACGCAAGGAGTAGATCTCATCTTATGCATTTCTATTCTTCGATTCTTGTCAGCATTTTCCCCCATTTGTTGAAGCTAAATTAACTATTTCGTCTTGGCAGATTAGGGAAATTTGCGAGTGAACGTTGAACACAAGGACCATTTGATTTGCACAATTTTAAATCGTGGGATCCAAACATCATGATTCCGTGATTACAGGTGAGATCCAGGTATGTATTTTGATTTTCTCCTTTTGCTTCAGTTTCGTTCCAGTACAGTCATAAAAATCAATTTGTACATTCAAATCTTACGTATGCATTTCATGTTATGGGACGGATCTAAATCTTCTAGCTTTTTATTTACTGGGAAATAAGGAAAAAATCAGGGGCTTTCTTTGATAGTATATTCATTATTTATATGTTTTACGAACTACCTAACCCTAGGCGTGTGGGTTAAAAAATGATAGATACGTCTATTAATGTGATTCTCCATGATATTTGAAACCACAAAGTGGGGATTTAAATTACAGGGAATTCATCTAGTATAAACCAAACAATAATGTATCTAGGTATCTATGGGAATTGGTTGTGGAACAAAGAGAGCAGGGGAATAACTACAATAATTATTATAGGGGTTGGGGCAGTTACATAGTCGAATTCTGCGTTGTAAATGGAGGTCAAAAACCCAAAATTAGACTTTACAGATTTTACATCTCCATAAATAACTCAAAATTAAACATTGAGACAACATTACAAAAATAACGGTGTAGACATAAGAGTAAGACAATACTCTAACTCTCTACTAGCTATTTTCCTAGGGTAACTTCATGGGAACGAGAGGTTTTAACTTACATCTCATACCTGCTAAGTTAGTATAGGCCAAGAATCCTACCGAATGGTAGCCTTGAAGAGAACATTAGGCCAGGAGAGTAATGGCTCCATACATTAAAACTCTAAGAATAAACCACCAAAACAATTACAAAATCATGGAAAATTGAAAGTTAACAGCTATCTATATTAAGACCAAATATTTTTCAATAAATAGTAAAATGAATTTAGGACAGAGTGCTTTCAAAATCAAGCCTGTGAAATTGTTTTTCAGAGCTAATGGATATGTACAGGCATGGTAGAAAAGAAATAAGGACTTTAAAATATTTATGCCCTGAAACATTTTTTTTAATATAACGAGTGTAAGATCGATCAAAGATAGGGCTAAAACCCTGAAACAAGTACAATTGTAACAAAGTGGGTCATTTATATACACTCAAAATCTGAAATATGTTTAGGAGTAGATTTTCTCAACTTCCTGCTCTCCTCTTATATCTTGGAGGAAAATTCATTACAAATCTTTACAAGAAAAATGGCACCACTGTGTCAACAGTAACCATGTGCATCTATAACAAAAAAATGTTGTAACCTTTTTGTTTTAAACCCTCATACACCATAACTTTAGACATAACATTAACATAGTCCAAACTGCAAAATCTACTTGAGGAGCTCACAGGGCTGAGATATAGGCTTACCCAAGGACTCGCTAGCTCATTCTGCAGTTAAATTAAGCTAGCAGACTTAGCATTTTAACTGTAAAGCAGAGAAAACGGAATTCCAAAATTAATGATTAGGATTAAAATAAAATTCAAAGAAAATATGTTACGATTTCTAGAATGACACTAAAGAAAAATTACCTTTGATATGAACCCAAGAGTTCAAAGACAAGGTAGTTAAAGGAACATTGTAGATAGAAACTTTTCATGTGATTAATAGATAGTCAAATTATGTAGTGGTTCACGTAGTAGCCATGGCGGTTCACGTAGCAGCCATGGAAGATGGCGGGTTCGGTCTTACTGAGCAAAGTAGCTTCGAGATTCCCTTTAGGGACTCTTATATTTTAATTAATATATTTATCCCTTAGAGTTCCTCAACTTGGAAATAGCCTTTTCATCCAATCTTATTAGATTAGTAATTTTTATTGTTCTAATATATTCCAAAGATTGCTTATTAGTAATGTGTCAAATGGATTTCTAATGTTAACAAAGAAACATGAACTATTGATTTTATGATTACAAAACTATTAAACAATTCTTATAAGCTAAATAAGGTGGTTTTTAGTCAAATGATAGCTCCAAAATACTTTATGTACTTCATGATCTATTTTTCCATGACTTTCTAGATATGTGTTGATCTTGTTTTCAAAATAATTCCATATAACTTGGCCAAAAGAGGGCTAATCATATGGTCTTATAATTCGACAATTGTTTTTATCTCCACTTTTTACAATAGGAACAATTGGGCTAGGGTTTAGAGAAACCCAACTTCACTACTAAATTGAAGAGATTTTGGATGTGAGGGATGAGGATAGGCCCATGAATTTTTAATATTCTACTTGGTATCTTTCAATGTCCTTAGATTTCAATTTACAAGCAACTTAACCCCAAACTATATGTCTTCTAAAGAGAAAATTATTAGATTTGTTTTTATCTAGGAAAATCTATAACTCACCAAGATTATTAGGGTGATACCAGGTTCAACTATAGATTCCTACCACTATAAAACTTTTAGATTACTTAGGTGAGGCCATGTTGAAATATGAATAACTACCACTATAATCCCTAGTCTAGTTCCAACATCCCACAAGCCAATGCCTAGTAGGAAACTTATGACTTTGAGAGGACTAAGACCTTCAAAAACACACACAAGAACACAATACCACTTAATAAGATCGATAACCCTCCTTTCTATGTCACAATGGGCCATGTGTCATTTGGGATTTGAATTCGGGTGGGGGAGTGAAAAAATTACCCCCTAGATGCCTACAAGGATGTGTTGTAACTTGATACATCATTCTAACAAAGTCAATATATAGGATTCTAGGACTGATTTTTCCTAAACTATTATATTTTTTGTTGCAAGGACACCATTTTGATTTATGATTCATATTTTCTTCTTGAAAATGTTTCTGAAAACCTCTTTATTCTATGTTTTAATATTGTCTTTTAGATTTTTCAGTCATTGTTGAAAGATAAATTTGGGATCCTTTATTTGTTGCCTCCTCCAACCACCAAGTTACTATATTGTTCTGGAAATATGGGATGTTAAGCAATGTTGGTTCTCAGGGCAGACCTGGGTTTACTTTATTGTACCACCAAAACCCCTAGCTCACTAGCCCTTTCGGCAACAAACCGCAGAATGGCCTGAAGTCTCACCCGAAGTGATCCTAGATGGGGTGGCTGAAGAATCAAGTTTCCTCAACCAGGTTCTGTAGCATCCTAGGTCCTCTT
>LPNX010464415.1:89329-153946 GCA_001517045.1 Pseudotsuga menziesii
AATCTCCCAGCAAGGGCTATTTCTCTCTTCCTGTCTGACTCTTCTATGGGACTGACTCTTATCGCATCGCAACTTCTAGGATGATGCGCAAACCTTCTCTTCTGCTCAACTCTTAACCTGCGATATCTCACACTGCAGCTCCTCCGACAGTGCGATATTGCCTTTCTACGCTGTGATATTTCCTACAGTAAGAATCAATATGCTCATCAACTCTCAAGGTCCAGAGACTTTCTCCTTGGGTACAGTAGCTCAGTTAACCTTCATGGGGGTGTTAAACAACTTCACTTAAGCTTCCATAGTTTAACCCACTTAATGTCAACTACGCTCAACTCGTTGAACTAAATATACAGAAGTCACTTAACACTATAGCTGTTAGCTGTCGTAAATCAAGCACTGATAAACTCATATACAGGATACTCAACACATTCAACTCGCATTTAATCTTCTATGTTACTATAAACTAAAGGATAGCATACATACAGTCATTAACAGATAAGCAAAGTTCATGTAATGGATAACAAATAGCAAATACGTTAGAGCACAATCACATGAATCAGTCGCACAACACACGGATTTTACATGGTTCACTTCCAGGGGGGAAGCTACGTCCACAGGAACTATGTTTATATTATATCTTGAGAGAGTAAACACAGTTCCACTGTAACCTCTTATGCAGCTTGAGATCTTCTGGGAAACTCCATGCACACAGCTGGGAGCCCTTCTCTTAGATCTCTTCTCTTCCTATAATTGTTTTTTCTTACAACATACCCTTCCTCTCTCTCTCTCAATCCCTTCGGATTGTTACATTCATGCTCAAGGAGCCAGCCACTAGTTACAGTAAGATAACTACAAACTTAATGACAGAACCAGAGCTCGACTCTCCTCAATGTCTTACAATATTGATGACAACTAGAAACAACCCATCTAACCTTTCCTAATACAAAATACATGCTTAAATAGGTGGCCCGAAGGTCTCACCGTGATACAAAACTATGGGCCTATCCCAACAGTAACCCAAAACCCTAACTGTGATAGACGGCCTATCTGTACTTTGAATTGCCACTTACCAGTCACACCACAGCTTTTTGCAATCTTCCGCGATTTTCGACGCTGATTGCGGGTATGGGCACCGCTTCCTCGGTCACAACCCTTCTATCCTTTGTCTTTAATACCTTGTCTCGTTGCTCCTCCATTTATGAGGGTAGCTGAGCCCTCCTGTCGTTGCCGCTACCTTAAATGCAGTGTTTGAGCTCTCTTCTCGACCGCTTCAGGTACTATTTCCTTTGACTTCCTTGTTCTGACCACCGTGATTTCCGGCCCGTGATCCACGGCAGGAAATACGCTACGACATCGTACCTTTATCGTATCGCAAAAACTGTCTTTCCTCCAAAAATTGTCCATCTTCTACCAAAATTAGCAGCTTTTCCTGTAGCTGCGGGGCCCTACTCCAACAGTCCTCTAACACTTACTTGAGGCTCATCCCCGAGCCACTAACAGCTGGTGTCTTTTTCTGTAGCTTCTCCTTGGTTTCCTACGAAGTCCTTGCGAACCTCTCCCTGAGTCCTACGACATCTTTGTCCATAGCTTTGACACAGTCTTGTGCCACTTCAAGCATAACTTGACTGATCATGGGGTCTTCAAGTGAACCTCTCCCTGAGTCCTGTGACATCAATCTTGCTTGCAGTGAAATCCTTGACCTTCTTCTCAACCGCATCGACCAGCTCTGCAATTTGTTCCTGATACGGTTGAAGCATATTATTGAATTGTATCTCTTTTTCTCACAACCTCTGTGCTTCCTGCTGCAAATGGTTCATCTCTATAAACTTAGTGGGAAATAAGTCCTGATAGTCATGTAACAAATCTGCGATATGTCCTATCGTTTCATCATCCCAATAGTCTCCAATAGAGGCAAACTTTGGTTCTATTTCTGTGCCAATATTGATCTTTTTAATCTTAATAGGCTCTGTGATAGCTGGAATCTCTAGCTTTGGTCCATCAACTTCGCGAGTCCCTTCTGACTCTGGAATGTTGGTACTGCAAGGATTCTCATCCTCATCGCCTAGCTCTTCTGTGAAGTTGTAACACTCTAGCACATGTTCTAACTGGATGGCCCAATCAAGCTGAGCATGCACTGGTAGGGTACAGTCATCAAATATCTTAGTCTTTATAATATTTAGAGCCTGATCAATGCTTGGGTACTCAGATTCAAAAGTGAAAGTTAGTACAAATCTGTCTATCATAACTAGCCATGTAATTGTTCCTTTGCACAACTCTGTCTCAGTGTACCAGTTCCTTGGGACTGTGTCTAAAGTGTGAATGAATAGGTGAACCCATTCATCCTCTGGAATGTCCGACCAATTCTGTTCACAAATATTAATATGTGACCTGGGGTCACTTTCTCTTGTATATTTATACGGTAAACGCTCCTTGTCATTAGAGAATCTGATCATCATCAATCTCTTAAAATCATCCCATGATGCGATATGTTCTTTATGTGCATGCCACCATCTTGCAAGTGTGGCTTTTACTGCAAGGTCAATAGTTTCCATCCTCTGCTCATGAGGGATTTCCTGCTCAAACTACTGTAAAAATTCATTGACATCTGCTAAGCCATCAAACGATGGAATATCCTTAATCTCTGTTCCAATCCATCGCAGTGACTTAGTCATAAATGCACATCTGTGAGCTGAAACTTCATAAAGTCTATTCTGCCAATTTTCTAAACCAACATCTGAATCCGATGCGCATGAGTTGTCGCATCGCCAACTAATATTTCCTTTTGCAGTGGGATTGATATAATCACTCTGGTTAGCAGTCATCTGATAGAGGCTCTCCATATTATGCACCTCTTCCTCTGCTCTGATAGGTTCAATGTATCGAGGACCCTAAAAAGGATCCAACGGTGCGATGACTCGAATATGTTTATCCTCAAAGGTCATTTGTCTTTTCTTCAAATTGATAACAGCCATGGTATCAATCGCCCAATCAATACCTAATAAATATGGATACGGTCTGCTATCGCCAATCATTTCTATGACTTCAAAATCTGCAAAGCAGCGAACTCCGTCAATATCAACTGGTACTTGCGGTAATAGACCCAGTGGCGATACCCTCTACTGATTGGCTAATCGCAGATGGGTAGGTGATATGGCTAACTTAGGGCTACCCATCTGTTCCCATGTTTGCTTAGTAAGAATGTTTACCTCTAATCCTAAATCTAGGATTACCTCATCCATTTCAAACTCTCCAATTTGTGCTGTGAGTCTCATTTCTCTTCCTGTTCTTGTATGGCCCATAATATTATGAACATCCCGCTGCGTACTGCTCACGGAAGAAGACTGCTGATACTGATCTATGATGCATTGAATCTCTCCTATGGCTTTCTCATTTCTTATGAGTTTCAAGCAGCTCTGCAGGAAGGATTGTACACTTCCTGTCTACTCATCCTCTTCGCACCTTCCAGATGTGGTAGCATGTGATATCTGCACAAGACTAACACCACAATGTTTTTGCTGCAGTACGCCCCTACAAGTCAATATCTGCGACCCTGATGGTGTAGGGTCAGTAAAGAAAGTTTTAGCTTGCTGAAATGTTTCTTTGTTTTTCTGCAGGTCAAGTGGTGTAGATTTATCAGTGGCTTTACACACCCACTTCGGACCTGTATTCTTTTTGGCATCATGCGATGTCCTACAAGTATAAGCACCGCTGCGAGTCACAACATTGACTCTTGGTTCTGGTTCTTCCTGCTCAGCAGCAATAAGCTGAATATTCTGGTTTACTGCTGGCTTAGGATCCTTAATCTTGGCTATCAAGATAGGACATTCTTCTATAGTATGATCATAGGAATTGCAATACTTACATGTTATAGTAGGGTTCTGACAATCCCTAGCATAATGTCCTATGGCTCCACAGTTGTAACAAACAATCAGTCCACGGCCACGGCCAAAGCCTCCACCATGGCCTCTTCCTCTAAATCCTCCACCATGGCCATCACGAGCCGGTTCATGCTGTGGACCTGCTGCTGGTCCTGATGTCTCTGACTCGACTCTGTAGAAGTCATGTTTTCTCTCTATCATGAGATCATAAGCTCTGCAATTATTTTCATCATGTCCTACTGACTTACAGAAGTTACAGTATAAATTCTTAGGAGTTTGTACATACTTCTGAAGTAAAGGGCATTCTTGTGGTCTATGTCCTCTTGTTCTACAGATTTCACACCATGGCCCTTGATTCTGTACTAAAGGGTTAGGAGCCCCACTTGCTATATACTCAACAAATACTGGACAATTATCTTTGGTATGGCCATGTCCTTTACACTTTGTACACCATAATTCTTGTTCAACCTATTTTCCTTTCTTAATCTCATGTAGCTGTAAAGTGAGATTGGCTAACTGATTCTGTAAGTTTGTCATACCTGCACTAGTCTCAGCTAAAGGTGAAGCCTCTAGTTTCATTTCCATCTCCAATGCTTCATCCTGCATATGGAGTTTCTGTTGCATTAGTGGAAGTCTGATATGAGGGAGCAGTGTTGCGATGAACCATTCCTTATGCTGCTCCGGCGCAAACTCAAAATTAAATTGGTCTATAAGAGCTTTAAATTTCTGATCGAAATCCCATACTGAATCTGTGGGTAACTGTTTAATGTCTTTAAGTTCTGTGATACATTGTGACTCAGATTTGGGTTTCTTAAATTCCTTAATCATTGTGATCCTGACCTCTACGAGTGTTCTGTTCTGCGCTGATGTATACTTCATATACCATGTTAAAGCTCTTTCTCTAAGTGTAGTGGCCAATTGAACAAGCTTAGTATTGTCATCCTGGATCTGTTTAATGGTCCATATAGCTTCTCATAGGAACCAATGTTGTTCTGGGTCTTCTGCCCCTGTACCCCTAAAGGTAGGTAATTTCATGTCATCCCCCATTCTGTTTCTACGAGGTGGATTCTAATTTGCTGTATTACTACCACTTGGCGATGTAAATGTAGGTGGTGTAAAGGTAGTATGTACTGTGTGTGAACTACTAGATGGAGTTCTTGCGGGATTATTCTGAGTCCTGGTTAGTTTCTGTGGGGTATAAGGGTGGTAAGGGATACCCCCTACTGTTCTTTCTCTATTACTTTGACTATGTTCTCTAGTACTGTCTGAACTGTTTTCAAAGAAGGAAGATCTAAAATCTACTTTATATATCTTACCGCTATGTGTACATCCAATTTCTTCAGAATCACTCTCAAACTCTTGTGACATTACACTTACTTAACTTATTCATCTGAGAATATATCCGGTACTCCTTTTTCATACAATAACATCTTAAGGGACAAATTTAAAGAGTTCAAGTACTTACCACGATATCCCTTGAAGAAGTACCTCTCTGCTTCACTGAAACTCTTTCTTTGATCAACTGCAAACTCTGTAATGAAACCTTCCAGCAAACTCACAAGCCAGAAGTCTACTGCCCACGAAATGGGATTATCTACGCTCTTCATGGTGTGAATCAGCTCCGATGTCCAGACAATGTTCCTTTTCTTCTTGAATATGTGCTTATCATTCAACTTTGACAACCAATCATACAACTCATTTGCATAGGTCACAAAAAATATTGCATGCAGGTCTATGAAGATATGTTTCTGTAACCAGTCCTCTGTACTCAACTTAGGACTCTTGTTTTCTTTCTCAGCAAATTCTATTTCCTTAGACTCAACCCACTGGTTAAGTTCTTCTTTAGTAGGATGCCAACATAACATTAGCTCTTTGATTTGTTCAAAACCTGCGATGGAACCATTTGTTGGTTCTTAGGGTAGACCCGGGTTTACTTTATTGTACCAACAAAACCCCTAGCTCACTGTCCCTTTCGGCAACAGACCGTAAAATGGCCTGAAGTCTCACCCGAAGTGATCCTAGATGGGGTGGCTGAAGAATCAGGTTTCCTCAACCAGGTTCTGTAGCATCCTAGGTCCTCTTGACTCTAATTAACCAGCTAAATCTCCCAGCAAGGGTTGTTTCTCTCTTCCTAGCTGACCCTGCTATGGGACTAACTCTTATCGCATCGCAGCTTCTAGGACGATGCACAAACCTTCTCTTCTGATCAACTCTTAACCTGCGATATCTCACACTGCAGCTCCTCCGACAGTGTGATATCACCTTTCTACACTGTGATATTTCCTACAGTAAGACTCAGTATGCTCATCAACTCTCAAGGTCCAGAGACTTTCTCCTTGGGTATAGTAGCTCAGTTAACCTTCATGGGGGTGTTAAACAAATTCACTTAAGCTTCCACAGTTTAACATGCTTAACGTCAACTACGCTCAACTCGCTGAACTAAATATACAGAAGTCACTTAACACTATAGCTGTTAGCTGTCGTAAATCAAGCACTGATAAACTCATATACAGGATACTCAACACATTCAACTCGCATTTAATCTTCTATGTTACTATAAACTGAAGGATAGCATACATACAGTCATTAACAGATAAGCAAAGTTCATGTAACGGATAACATATAGCAAATAAGTTAGAGCACAATCACATGAAACAGTCGCACAACACACGGATTTTACGTGGTTCACTTATAGGGGGGAAGCTACGTCCATAGGAATTGTGTTTATATTATATCTTGAGAGAGTAAACACAGTTCCGCTGCAACCTCTTATGCAGCTCAAGATATTTTGGGAAACTCCATGCACACAGTTGGGAGCCCTTCTCTTAGATCTCTTCTCTTCCTATAATGCTTTCTTCCTACAACATACCCTTCCTCTCTCTCTCTCTCAATCCCTGCGGATTGTCACATTCATGCTCAAGGAGCCAGCCACTGGTTACAGTAAGATAACTACAAACTTAATGACAGAACCAGAGCTCGACTCTCCTCAATGTCTTACAATACTGATGACAACTAGAAACAACCCATCTAACCTTTCCTAATACAAAATACATGCTTAAATAGGTGGCCTGAAGGTCTCACCGTGATACAAAACTGTGGGCCTATCCCAATAGTAACCCAAAACCCTAACTGTGACAGTCAGCCTATCTGTACTTTGAACTGCCGCTTACAGGTCGCACCACAGCTTTCTGCAGTCTTCCGTGATTTCCAGCGCTGATCGCAGGTATGGGCGCCACTTCCTCGGTCACACCCCTTCTATCCTTTGTCTTTAATACCTCATCCTGTTGCTCCTTCTCCATTTATGAGGGTAGATGAGCCCTCCTATCGTTGTCGCTACCTTAAATGCAGTGGTTGAGCTCTCTTCTTGGCCGCTTTAGGTACTATTTCCTTTGACTTTCTTATTCTGACCGCCGCGATTTCTGGCCCATGATCCATGGCGGGAAATGCGCTATGGTGTCGTACCTTTATCGTATCGCCAAAACTGTCTTTCCTCAAAAAATTGTCCATCTTCTACCAAAATTAGCAGCTTTTCCTGTAGCTGCGGGGCCCTGCTCCAACAAGCAATAATTTCTCAAATATTAAGGGTTTGTTACTAGGATGATTGACGATATTGATATTGAAGAAAACCAACAGGTGATCCAATCCTACACATAGAAGGATGGATGCTTCAATGAGCATGCTTTGAGTCATTATGTTTACAGATAGTAGGAATCGGTCGAGTCTAGAAGTTATTTGGTGGTCTCCCCCACTCCTATTGTTCCATGTGAGCATTCCATTGATTGTATCGATGTCTAGTGATTTGAGCGATTGAATGAGATCTTTGAAACTCTCTGACCGTATAACTTCCATCTTTTGATGACCCCCATTTTTATCTAAAAGGCAGGATATAGTGTTGAATTCATCCATCGACACCCAATGTTGATTCTTAGTAATGATGTGTAGTATTTGGATTTTGTTGAGGAAACTACATTTATCTTATATTGTTATTGGTGTTGGGTATGTTTTAATATCTCTGAATGAATATCCACTTTTTGGTGGGCTTCGAGGGTGGAGCCCCCAAAGAAATACTTTTGGGTTGTTTTCACCCTGTTTTTTGTTTCTTTTACCAATGGTTTTTGGGACGTTGCAATCTAATTTTGGTTTCGGAATTAGTGTTTCGTAGGTTGGTGAATACCTATATATTTATTGTAAACGATTGAATTAATACAATTAAAAAGTAAACAAAGAGAGCGTTGAAGCTCCAAGTTAAAACAAATTTTCCCTTTAGATTTTCCATGGTAAATATTTATGTACTTTCTGTGAAATCCTTTGTTTACTTTTTGTTTTTCCCTAAAACTCATAATCATTGTTACACTTAAACATGTCTAGAACTATCAGATGGTCCATAGACATTGGTAATTAAGCCATTAATAGATATTCCTATGACATGAAACTTTGTAGATAGTGTGTGAGACAATAAGAAGAAGGCATCCAATTGGATCACACGAGTGTCCCATAGGATAACATTACCTCCTATGTCCCCTCTTCCATATGGTCCATAGATTGACATCTATTCCAGCAACGATTCAATTTTCAGCTAAGAGCTTTAATCGAGGACTTGGTATCTTGGAGCATCACAATCGTTGGTTGTTATGTGCATATCTTATTTCTTAGGATCTATCGTTTAATCTTTTTGTTAATTCATTAATTCTCCATGTGATTCACTTCATTTTTTACTAGTATCTTATTTCTTAGGATCTATAGTTTTATTGGTATGATTATTTTGAACCTCTGTGTTAAATTCTCGGTCTGTGTTGAAATAAATAAAGGTTAAATCGAGTCGTAGGTTGTCAATAATGTGTTTATTTGTGGATCAATCTGTGAGCTCTATTGTTTTAAATTCTTGGAACTCGGTCCTCACAACCGTGAATGTTAAAATCGTGGATTTCCTAGTTTGCATGTGGTTGTTACTTAATCATAAAATCCTCCAATATTTGCCTAAGTAATCCCAATTTCTAGTTCATACGATTTACATTATTGTTGTTGCAAAACCCCTGCTCTAAAACCCGATATCATCGTGATTTTGATGGTGTATTTATTTGGTGTTGGGTTTTATCTAATGAAAAATCGATTGATGTTTGCCTACAAAACTGTGTTTATTGGTTGCATCGAAGAAGCCTATTCTACATTCCAGGAGGAGAGATGTGTAACTCTTTCCTTGCTCATTCTAGAGTTTGACACTTATAAAATAATAACATGTAGGATCAAATTAGAGTTAAAACATTTACAATGACATATATTTAGAAAACAAAAATTAGATAAATTGGAGATCTGTAACTCCTTCAATGCTCATCTTAGAGTTGTCACTTGTCCTTTTAAAAAAATATAAAAAATTAGATAAATTAAAAGGCTCCTAAACATTTACACTTTAAAAGCAGTTTTACATCTCAAAATATTTGATCCCTCTTAGAGCTTACTAGATCCATTTTAATAAGGATATATACTGATAAATAAATTCACAACCAATATCTAATTTTACTTAATTTATGTTCCATTGTAAACCTCTTCCCAAGTCAACTAGGGTCTGAATTTTTCTTTTTTTCATCTAAAGTCCCTCAAACTTTAAATAGAGAGTAAATCTAAAGCTTAGCTTTTAGGACTGCCTAAATCGCAAGCATTGGAACTCGATCTCCCAGTCTATTATCCCTGGCATCTATATTTTAGATCCTACATGGAACATGCACTTTAAATTGCCCTTGTCAAAGTTTTCATTTTCAAATAACTAGCGCATAATCTCAAACAGTTCATCAAGTCTTATCTTGTGATTTGGATCTATCTCCTCTCATAAGTTATTTAAACTTAAGATTGTATTCATTTTTCACAAAATCGGGTTTTGAGTGTAGGAGTTATGTTGTTTCTACAAATAAATTTCACCTTAAGCCATACAAAATTTGAAATCAAGCAAGTCAATACTTATACATTGTCATAAAATTTTGGTTTAAATGGTTGGTATAAATTCCCACAAACAATAAATATTGAGCACATCCATCTTGTGGTACAAACTGAATCTTTTAAGGCATGTTCATATGGTTGTTAAAACATTTGAAGGTGAACTTCGCGATGTTTTAAAACCTCATTTGTCCTAAAAGCTATTCCATCAACCATAGACTCCACTTTGCCCATTAAAAGCATTGATCTTATTAATATCAAACTTTCCTTTTATCATTCAAGTCCTTTCACTTGAAATGAGTGGTGTCTTGCACACCTTGAATGAATCAACTTAAGCAAGCCTATCAAATATAGGGTGCTTCTAAGTCTTTTAATCCTTTTACCCTAGTATCCTTTGTCCTAGATCCTGAGTCCATAAGTTTATGAACCATTGGTCTAGGGTTTGTCCAGGCTACCTTAAGCTAGATCGTCAAGAGTGAGATTTGGTTTCCTATCATTGATAAGAGGTTATCCCATGGGCTAAATCTAGGGCTTTAAAATTTTAATGGGCTAATTTTTTATTAAACAACCATTAGGAATGATTAGCCCAAATTTTATTTATTTATTGTTAATGAACAATAGGTTATCCCCATCTAATTTAGAAATGGGAACCAAGATAAACTTAAGTTTTCCCCTCTAAAAATTGATTTAAGCCTTTGTTTTCCCATGAGAATCATTAGGAAACTCCCATTCTCCCCCAATTTCCAGAAATGGTAGTTTCTAAGGGATTTTTCGCCCTCTATCGATCATGGAAATCAAAGTCAGAGTTACATTCATCCATATTTTATGGGTTGAGTCTCATTTTGCAAGTTGCATAATGTTCACATGAGAAGGGAAGTTGATATTTACTACCAAGTCTTATAGCAACCCATTTGCATCTAGGAGAGTTTGGAAATTGGAATCCCATCGCTTTTTGTCCAAAGTTTCCCCAAGAAATGTGGGGATTGTGAACCACACAGTCGGAGATGCAACAATAATGTTTTTATGGGTGTTTAGAGCATCATGCCTAGAGGATGGGACTTCATTCATAGCCACGTATTTGAGCATGAAAGGGGCCATGACACTGCTTATAAACACTACCATTTTTATTCTACTTGTTTGTGTTCTCGTTTCTAGTATAGGCCACGGGTGGAGAAACCTGGAATCCCACTTTCTTTGTTGCTTCTTTCACTTTGGGCACCGTCAGGTATTTTGACATGTTGCTTGTTTTATTATTGAATTTTATGGTTCTCAAAGGCTTTTTGTAGTAGTTTGCAGAAACTTTATTTCAACTTGCATGTTGCTAGTAATTTGTAGAAACCTTAAAAAAGAATGTAGTATTTTCTTGAAGTGTGGAACTTTGTTTACTCTATTTATTGTATTTTTCAAAGAAGTCCTATAATCAATCTAATCTGCCTCATTACTCTTCTACTAGCTCTATTGTATTTTTGCATCCTTCCTTAATTTCATGGATTTAAAGACTTGAACCAATGTCTTGACATCAGCTTCACCAACCAAATACAAAGAGAAGAATGAAGACTCTTAACCTCATTGGTGTTGTCAATTACAGGGCACTAATGATCTTCATGCTTTTTCAGTATTTATTCTACTAACACATTTCCTTCATGGGGATATTTCCCAGTATTTTCTATAGAAAAATGTATAGAATCCTGCATTTTTTGCATCATTTTCTGCATCATACCCTATGTGGTTCAATTGCTTTGATTTTTCTCATTAGTGAGCTCTGTAGAATTTTCATGTTTTGTATCATTTTCTTTAGGGATTTTGATGGGTTTCAAAATTGTGCCTTCACAAGACAACAGTGGAGGATGATATTCTAATGCTAATGGATATGCGCTTCAAACTTCTTCTTTAATGGGGTCCCTCAGTAGATGTGCATTTGCCATTGGACCTACCGTTAGTAAATCTATCAGATGATTTACCAGTTCCCAATCAATGGGATCTAATTCCAAATCTCGATTAAATGGTGTCATATATCAACCTGGAAGGGATGATCAAACTACAACTACTCAGTCTCGATCTAGGATTGGATTTGCACCTCTTACAAAATATTATTTGCTACTATCTGGGCGAGAGACAATCACAATGCCAATAAAATTCACGTAGAACTTTTATTGTTAATATTTCAATGGTTATACAAGATTTATCCCGAGAAACCCTCTTGGGGGAGAAAACTCAACAAAAGGCGTATGGTTTCTTAGATTTTTTATGAATGTTGATGAAGATGATGACCTAGATGTAGCGAGGGCATTCTTTCAATATCATTTAAAAAAAAAATTAACAGCTCTGTCACAAACGGTCGTCGTTTTGACCCTTGAATAGCTTCCTTGTCATAGAAGGTGCTGACACAATCACCATTGAACTACCTCTATGCCTCCCTTTTTTCTTTAATATTGTCCAATACTTCCACAATGGGGTCTTTGAGTCTGCTTTTGGTGTCATTGTTTCTGCCCATAAGCAATATTGGAATCCACACTAGAAATCATTGGCTGTAACAAGAAAAATGTGCCCACATTGCAATAAATTGCTTCCCACAGCAAAAACATGTTTCTCACGCAATGAGAAACAACACCCATAGCCAAATGATGCTGCCAACAGAAAGGAAAATATTTTTACAGGACAAGAATTTTATTGTCCACAAATGGTAAATAGTTGTTACACAGTGAAAAAATGGTTTCCCATTGCCTGAAATAAATGCTAACAGCCACAAATTGTTGTACACAGCTACAGAATGGTTCACAAACAGTGAGAAATCAATCCCCTCAACAAAATAATGGGTCACACTCAAAAATTTCTGCCAATAGGAAGTAAATGGATTTTCACAGTCTCTGCATTGCACTCTATCTGGAAACTAAGTTTCAAGTGTATCTTTGACAATGAAATTAGCTTTGTTCTCTCATTCCGTAGGAAAGAAGAATTATGTTTTCATCCCCAGGCTAAGGGTTAACTTTTGGCTAGAGATGCCAGAATGCTGATGTGTTTGCACACTTGGATCTGGTCTTAGTTCTAGTATCACTGAGGAATATATTTGGATTTTTTTCGCTATTTGTACATATTTTTTCTGCTCCTTGTAAATATTTCTTCCCTTTGTACACACTTTCTATTTGATAGAATACATATTTTACTCCAAAACAATGTTGCCCACCACTGGAAAAGAATGCCTACTGTGACCTAATTTTCTCCATAACTTCAAGAACGATTGGCACCCAATGAGAAATCATTCCTACAACCAAGTAATGTACAATAAGGAAGTGGTTTCCCACCACTAGAAATCAATGCCCATGGCCACAAATTTGTGTCCACAGTTGCAAAGTTGCAAACCAATGTTAATAAAAATATTTTTTGTTTGATAGAAGACATATTTTACTCCAATAAAATGCTTCCCACCATTGGAAAAGAATGCCTACTGTGACAAAATTTTCTCCATAACTGCTAAAATGGTTGGCACCCAGTGAGAAATCATTCCTACATCCAAGTAATGTACAGCAAGGAAGTGGTTTCCCACCACTAGAAATCAATGCCCATGGCCACAAATTTGTGTCCACAACTGCAAAGTTGCAAACCAGTGTTAGTAAAAATATTTCATTTCCCACCTGTGTTGGCTTAAGTATATGAGAAGGACCATTTAGTGTTATGGGTCAGCAGATTTGACCCATTTTTATGTTTTTTTCTTTTTTTTAAATGTATTTGGGGGGTTTCCTGCTGTGAACACCCTTAGATCTAGAGGAGACATCCCCAATAAGATGTGTTAAAATAATGACAAACAAATTAGACTGTACACACACAGTCACAACCACCTTTAGTCAAACACTTCAGTGCAACTTGATATTAAGCTTCTACAGCCATGAAACCACTACAATACAACTTAGGCATTTATTTCAGACTACTGTAAGTTAATATACAACATTAAAATGTCATTTAGCAACAGAAATTTCACATGAACAACAAGCTATAATAAAATATCACACAGGAAATTTGGTCAAATGATGCTTTCAAGAGGAATTTGAAAATTTCTCCTTAGTAAGCAGTAAAACTTAGGTACATTACAACAGTCAAGTTCAGCCATAAAACAGAGTACGTAACAGTGGTTTCCCTTGAAAACTGCCAAGATTTCACCTCAAAAACTGTGCTCTAGGTAACCTTGGAAAATGTGTTTTTCATGCTTCCAAAACTATACAAAACAGAAAAAAAAAAAAACTATAGCAATTTTACCTTGAAAATTATTCCTAGTATTTCAGCAGTACGGGCCTCTTACAACAGACAACAAACTATCTAGGAAAACGTTCTCACCCAGGTGATAAGGGATTCCTAATACTACTTTTCGGCTCAAGCACACATGTCTTCATGCTTACTATGTATATGCATTTTCCTTGATTTTGGTAGATTACAAACATACGAGCTTGGGTGTAAAGCATAAGTGGATGCACTTTATTTCAGATTTGCTTAATGAGGGTGCTTTGAAGTCTATATGCTACTATGGGTAATCTCTATTCTGGAAATCCTTTTTTGCTAATCTTGGTCTTGTAAAAGTGTTTTCTCGGACAATGGGGTAAACCTTGGGAGAGGATGCAGCCAACCACTGAGATAGATAGAAAATTACTGAAGCATCATCGAAGAAAAGATTGGAGATGGTGGCGAGCACAGGTACTTGAAATAGTCACTAGGTTTAAATGAGAAAGATGATAATGGTAGTTGTTTATTTCTATAAGAAGTCAACAAGTTTATGCCGAGCACAGGTACTTGAAATAGTCACTAGGTTTAAATGAGAAAGATGATAATGGTAGCTGTTTATTTCTAGAAGCAGTCAACAAGTTTATGCTGAATACTCTCTTGCAGTAGGAATCCCAAACTGCAATTCTCTTTTATTTGACACATTTTTCTTTTCTTAACAGATATTCAGTGCTTTGTTCTCTATTTTCTCCCTACAAACCAAAGTATGTGTTCCCCATACATGGTTCAACATTAATATAGTGTGATGGGGCATCTCATGCATGGATTTCTGTTATCTATACTCTGCATATTTTAGTACTATAATTACTGATGCCATTACAATGTGTAACAAAAGTAGGATATTTTAAGGAATAGCAAACAATTTTGGGTTTGCAGTGGAATTATTTTATGGGCCAACTTCATTTATTAGCTTTGTCATGAATTGATTTAAGAACTAATTAGTTAATTATGTAAATGATAATATAGTTAGTACTTGATCTACTAATATGTAATTAATACCTTTTATGGATTGATCTCCCTATTACCCTGCATCCACAAATTCATTTATAGAAAAGACAAGGCATTAACATACAAAGCAGCCAAATCAGTCTCTAAAGGTAATTTGGGATACATCAATCATACTGGGTAACTCAAGCTAGGGGATATAACATGCCCAATACCAAACATCCTATTTGGAAAAAGTCACTTATGGAGACATTGCAGTCACCCAAGAAACCTTTTGAAATAAATTGACATTAGTGCCCCTAATCTTCGACCAATTCATAATCTCATGATCTACTAGACCATAGATAACATAGACTGTCTAGGTTGCATTCTTGAAGTGACATTGGTGTGAATTATGTCGCCACATACCATATTCATGACCTTGGAATTTGGTGAAGCATATTAGGTTTGTTCCGATTCTATGCACGAGGCTGCTTCGAAGTTTGAGTCCCAGTTTATGCTTGTATGGCATATAGATTTCCCCAATCTAACAGAGCAACATTATTATGTTTGAGCCCATAATGCTCGCTGGATTGTTCGGGTGTCATATTTAATTTCAAACATGGAATTGACTGCTTGACATTCTGTGTGATTGGCTGAATAGGCTGTTGCATGAGAAAAAATTGGATGGGATTAGGTATAGAAGTTTGCACTGCTATTGATTTAACAGTCACACAGTGGTCAATTTTCCGAGCATGTAATAAGTGGATATTTGCAACCTTTAGAACCTAAGAAAGAGAGGAAAGACTAAGTTAAATCTTGGATGAGGTAGGAACATATTTGGTTCGTTAATACAAATTTTATGCTAAAAATGGTCATTGGATGACGGTTTTGTTGCATCTTGGATGCTTTGTGTGACTATGATTGCAATGCCAAAATTTTGTCTCATGGTTGCCACCTATGTAACTACATTTGATGAATTTCTTCCAAAACAATTGAAATTTGTTGAATGTGAAGGAAAGTTGATTGCGCAAATTGAATTTCAAAATGTTGGCAAATTTCTAATATTAATTGTAATTTTAAGGAAAAAAAGAGTTAATTAGAAAACTTAGGTCAAATGTTTTGTGAATTTGACATGTTTTTAATAGATTTGAAATTTAAACAATTGTATTTGTTTTTTATTTGGAATATGAAATTATAAAAAAAATCATATTTCTTCTTTTCAAACTTAACTACGAATTTTATGAGACTTTTTTACACTCACCAATTTTTCCTGAATTTTATTTTCGCCAATTTTGAACTAGTTGACTAGGTTGCCACTAATTCTGATGCAAAATTAGAGAACTTCAACTCAAACATAATCACATATGTTTGAAGCCTAAACAGTAGCATAGTTTTATCAAGACTTATATGTATGGAGACTTCAGTTCCTCCACTAATGTTACAGATGATGGTCTTATCTTAGAGTGCTTTGTACAATGTAGATTCTAGTATTACAATATTGTAATGCAATAGATAATTTTACATTGATTTAGCTTCTTATTGTGAACAATATTGTGAAAGCACTGCAACATCACCTTGGGAAGCGAATAAACATTATGAATTTGCATCACAATATATCCTAACCATTTTTCTTTGTGGATATTCATTAGATTGATGGAAGAAGGAACTTTGCTCATCCCATGGTGGATAGGATCCATGTGAAGCACCAACTTATTGGGTTGATCATCCTCTTTTGATTCTCCTTATTGCTCCACTTATACATGGTTGTATGATGATCATGCTTATCTACTATATCCTTAGCATCCACACTAAGATAATTGTTGTTGATAGGTCTCATATAGTGGTACACTTACGGTTGTAAGGGAATAGTGATTTTTGCAATCCCATTAAGCCAATTTCTTGAGTTTTTTTCAAAATTCCTAGAAAAGGTTTATGGATTTCATAACCTGCTTGATCATATATTGTGAACTTATACAATCGATCATCATTTTTCGACCATTAGATACTCAAAGTTGTGTATTGATCATTTTTACCATTATAAAGGACTTTGTAAGTTAGGTTCCCAAATTATTAAAGGGTGTTAGCTCAATGGAAGTGTGCCTGCCTTAAAAGCAGGAGGTTGGTGGTTCGATTCCTCCATGCCCTAATGATATTATAATATCAGTTACAAAAAACTAAATTAGTAAGCAAATAATAATAGATAAGTGACTAAACAAAATGACCAAAATTCGTATATAAAACTACTAACGACTAAATTAGTGACCGAAAATGAGAGATGTGAAACTAGGCATTAAAAATGATGCAACATGTGGCACTAATGATGAAGCCAAACATGGCGTTGATATGGTAGCAAAATAAGACGTGAAACTAGGCATTAAAAAGGATGGAACACATGGCGCTAATGATGAAGCCAAACATGGCATTAATATGGTACCAAAATAAGACGTTACTTTGGATGCAAAACATGACGCTACATAGGAAGCAAAATATGGTGCAATAATAGAAGAAATATTTGACATCATTTTGGTAGCAAAACATGATGCAAAAAAGGAAGCAAAAATTGGTGCAAATTTGGAAGCGAAAATTGACACATATTTGGAAGTAAAACATGGTGCAAAATGGGATGCTAAAGTGGTAGCAAAAATGGATGCAATATTGGATGCTAACATGGTTCTATTAAGGATGCAAATATGGTGCTAACGAGGATGTCATTTAAGAAGAAAAAGAGGACACTCACTAGGAAGAAAAATAGGACACTATTTAGGAAGAAAACCTCAATGTTGTTTAGGAAGCAAAGTTGGACTCTATTCTGGAAGCAAAAAAATAGACGCTATTTTGGATGTCATAAAGGATGCTATCTAGGAAGCAAAAAAAGACGTTTTTTTAGATGCTTTAAGTTTTGTCCATGACGCATCCCATTTAGCATCTAGTTTGACCACCCAATGTAAAAACAAAATACACTAAAAAGGGACGTTAAATGGGACGCTAATTCCAGGTTTTTTGTAGTGAATATTGGAGAAGGAAAACCTACAGCAGTCAACTAGTAGGATTGTAAGGATTTATAGGAGAAGGTTAGGAGAAAAACCATGCCCAAAGTCAACCAAGGGAACAATTAACATTTTGCTTGGGACATTACAAACATTTATCCACTTTAACCACTTGGATTGCTTATACCCATCATATGTGCATAAATGCAAGTTAAGGAATCGATTCACCACCTCACATTAGAGGAAATTTCAACTCAAAATGGACCTTTTAACTTTAACTCAAATTCCATGTCATCATGTGTTAGCCAATGAAATCGCTTTAAATTTGAAATACCGTATAGGTATTAAGCACTTTTTTAATATAAATTTGTGGATAGGTATCATAAAAAAATACTTTTTTTGTTTGTATTTTCGACATATCTCCTCGTGTTTTTACTCAAATTTCGATCAAGAGAGCTCATTGGATGCAGAATTGAATTCCGCATCCAACGAGTACCCATCAAAAGTATGTCGAGTGGGTACGTGTTGGATGCAGAATTCAATTCCACATCCAACAAGCTCTCCCGATCGAAATTTGAGTAAAAACACGGGGAGATGTGTCGAAAATACAAACAAAAAAGTAGTTTTTTTCTTTTCTTCCTCCAAAATTAATAAATATTATTTTATTATTTTAACTATCATTTTATTAATTTTTTTGGGGAGGCCCATTTTGAGTTGAAATTTCCTCTAATGATTTGGCCATCTATCTATAGATGGAAAGTTGTACTCATCTTGAAGGATGTTCCTTGCAAATTCTAGCTTGAAAACAACTCTTGCCAAAAATCAACTGTAAATTTAGGATCTTTAACACAAATCATTAGGATTTTAGTATAAACACACATGGAATTGATATTTCAACATCTTTGTAAATTTAATTACTTTGTTAGCATTTTCTACATGAGTAATTGGTAGAGTTAATTACTTGTTCAACATTCCATTTGGGACATGAGTACTTTGCCTAACTACAAAGTGGTCAAAGGAACTAGATGCATGTTGCAAGTTCCATCCATTTGCATTCCAAATTTGTGGGAGGGTGGTAATAAAAAACCAAGCTGATTTTCTTTAGTACTACATGTTCAAGTATATTATTCTTCTTGTGTAACTACAATATGTTAAATACTACTTTTCTAGTTGTAAGAGATACCACCAATTATCATGCTCTACCTCACCAAAAATGTAGTCAAAATACATAATGATAATCTCATACGGTTCAAACAGTCACATGAAACCTACAACAGTTTCCCTTTAAAGTGTTTGACAAAGATTCAAGGCAGTTTGCTTCCACCATAAGCTACAGCAGTTGGCTAGTAAAGTTCTTGTGAAAAGTTGTGATCCAAATCTCTCCCACGCAAGGTCTGGAATCCCAATATTGGAGAAGTTTAAATTCAACAAAATAGAATAGAAACTAGGGAAACCCATTTTATAAAAAACAAAACATAACTTATATTGATGTTCATAGATGAACGAAATAGATCAATGGGGAAGTGTATCACATCATCAAAATGTGTAAGACATCTTTGGATTAAATCTTTAAAGTAATACAAAACAAAGAAACAAAAATGTATGATGATACTAGATAATAAAATTGCTCATGATACTAGGTGAAAATACAAATCTAATAGGATTAATCAAAGTACCTGGTACCCTCATTGATTAACTATGGAATATACAAGGCCTATAACAAGATTCCATTTAAAAATAAGTTACAACTTCAATTGAAAATAACTTTAATGCCATCGGACCTCACTACAGAGTCCAATTAGATAGTGGGGTAAAGTTTCTTAGGACAATGGAGTAAGGTTACCCTCCGTTACCCCCTATTTGTATGGGGTAAATTTTGAAACCTTTTCAGACCTTGCTAGAATTTATGGGCACCTAGCTGATATCATTTGCTAATCTTCAAATCCTGGGCAGCATCTAATTGAATTTTGGACAAGCATGGATCAGCCATGCAAAGGTCTTATGAGCATAGAATAATATTCAATCCCAGTTTAGATATGAAGGACGCTTGAAGGTTTGAGCATTCATGGGGATATTTCGATGTTTCCTTGGGAGCAGATCTGAAACTCTCATGGTAGCAGGAAACCAACATCATATTGAGGGTTACACATGGATGGATGAGATAGGTTCTTGACACTGGTTCACAATTCAAATTTTGTTGATGCCATATGAGTGATTCAGCTAGCTTATGGATGTTCATGGAATATGTGGGCTAGGAAATGTGATTGATCTTGATACACTCTCTTATGGTTCATTGTTATGGTGCATGTTTCCTTAAAGCAATTTTGTTTTGTTTGGGGCTGGAAGATTTCTCTTGCACTTGCCATCACTTGTAACCTGTAGCTTCGAAAATCAAAATTGCTTTACAGGATAGAGATGTCTATTTCCTAAAATTAATGAATTAATCGGAGCTACAAAATCAAGTTATGGTTAAGCCAAAATTTTCCCAAGAGCTTCTAGGTGTGGAACAAAGCATTGGTTTAGGTTGCAGGAAAACTTGATGATGCATATTTCCAGCATACTCCATGCATCTGAATCTCTATGGGATGTGTGTTGCAGTTACCATTACCATGGACCAAAAATTGAGACAGGCATTTAAAGGGATTGTGGTGGGTGCATGTATCATTACAAGCATTGTCGTTACTTCAAGATTCAACTACGAGTGAATACATGACAGGGTTACTTGAGAATGCTCCTCCATCTCCACAATACTCAAGAGTTCAATCTATACACTAATGAAGATACAAAAGAGGATACAACAATGGATATCATTGCTGTAAACTTTGTTTCAAAACAATGCATTCTTACATCATCTGAACTGCACATGTCATACTGGGATGGAAAAGTTCCAACGGAGTGCTATGTCAAGCCTCAGGAAGTGAATTGGTGGAATCATTACAACCTTCATGGTATTTTCAGTTAAGAAGCAAGTAGCCATGGCCATCTTATTCCTACCAAGTGGCATGAAAATGTTAACTGTTAGTGAGTTGTTTGATTGTGGGAAGTCTACAGTGGCCAACAGATGCAGCTTCACTTGAGCATATTCAGGAGGGATTCAGCCTTAAACAGGGCTTCCCAAATTGTTGTGGGGAAATAGATGCAACTCATGTTAAAATTGAGCTTTCATATAAGGAGTCATCCATTGATTGGTATAACCGTGAACATAATTACAGTATACTTGTTCAGCTCATTGTAGATAGTAATTTGTGCTTCCTTGACATTTCCACAGGTTGGCCCAGGTCTCTTAAAGATGCTGGTATATTAAGGAATTATTCCTTTTATAGACCATGTGAGGAAAGTGCAAGACTTAATGGTCCTGTGGTACCCTTTGCGGGGGTTATGACACAAGAGAGTACATCAATGGGGATAATGCCTATCCAATCCTACCCTAGTTGATTGTGCCTTTTTCGGGGGAACTAACTGATGAACAAAGAATATTCAACTTAAAGTTGTCCAACACACAGAATGTTGTGGGGTGTGCTCTTGCAAAATTGAGGAACACATGGCAACTTCTACAAACAAATATCAAGAAACACAATATGGAGATGGTACCCCGGACAATTCCTTGCCTGTTGCATATTATATAATATGATTCTTTCAACCAAAGCATATGAGAATGAAAATGTGAATTAGAAAATTGATGAGTTAGGGAAGGGACACAGTAGAGGTAAATCCAGATGCAATCTCAAGCATCCTGGATCTCTCCGACCTATCTTTGGCATGGATATTTTGTTTACAATATAGGATATAAAAAACACTTAACTCAATGTCATTCTGAGTCAACTTTACCAAATGAAAACCAGTTTGCTTTCTGATTGTGGCCCCAAACTTTACTTCATTCCCAGATCTAAAGATGTAAGGGGACTTCGTCTACTAGTCAAACCACCATTTTTGGCATCTAATTGAGCATGAATAGGACATAGTGGCACACCTTACAGGTCTAATATGAAGAGATAGAACCCTAGAATTTAGAGAATTTTGTAGTAGCAACATCATTTCTCACGGCTAATTTTGTAACCTTGATAGATTTTCACCTTAACACGATTTCCAGAAAAGGCATACATTGGAGGGTTGATTCTGGGAAGCAGAGGCAGAGGTAGAGATCTAATATTGAATAAGAGCGTCCAGCTTGCAGACATGAATGCCATGCTAAATAGATTGAACGGAAACACTACTAGAACCGTGAAGGGGGGAGAGTAATGTAGCCATTCAGATTTTATGCAATCACAATGGTTGTGCGATATTTCTAATAAACCAGATTGGACATGCATTGAAGAAAAGAGTGATCCTTTGGATATATGTCGTGAGGATCCAAATGTTAAAATCGTGGGAAACCTACAACACTCGATTACCAGGATTATAAGGAATTATAGGAGAAGGTTGTGAGAAATACCATGCCCAAAGACAACCAAGGGAACAATTAACATTTTTCTTGGGACATTTCAGAGTTGTATCCACTTTAACCACTTGGATTGCTTGAACCCATCATATCTGCATAAATACAATTTAAGGAATAGATTCACCACCTCAGTTTGGCCATCTATATACAGATGGAAAGTTGTACTCATCTTGAAGGATGTTCCTTGCAAATTCCAGCTTAAAAACAACTCTTGCCAAAAATGAACTGTAAATTTAGGATCTTTAACACAAATCATTAGGATTTTAGTATAAACACACATGGAATTCATATTTCAACATCTTTGTAGATTTAATTACTTTGTTATCATTTTCTACATGAGTAATTCGTAGATTTAATTACTTGTTCAACATTCCATTTGGGACGTGAGTAATTTGCCTAACTACAAAGTGGTCAAAGGAACTAGACGCAGGTTGCAAGTTCCATCCATTTGCATTCCAAATTTGTGGGAGGGTGGTAATAAAAACCAAGTTGATTTTCTTTAGTACTACATGTCCAATTCTACTATTCTTCTTGTGTAACTACACTATGTTAAATACTACTTGTCTAGTTGTAAGAGAAACCACCAATTATCATGCTCTACCTCACCAAAATGCAGTCAAAATCCATAATGATAATCCTATATGGTTCAAACAATCACACAAAACCTACAACAATTTCCATTTAAAGTGTTTGACAAAGATTCAAGGCAGTTTGCTTCCACCATAAGCTACAATAGCTGGGTAGTAAAGTGCTTGTGAAAATTTGTGAGCCAAATCTCTCCCATGCAAGGTCTGGAAGCCTAATATTGGAGAAGGAAAACCTACAACAGTCAATTAGTAGGATTGTAAGAAATTATAGGAGAAGGTTGTGAGAAAAACCATGCCCAAAGTCAACCAAGGGAACAATTAACATTTTTCTTGGGACATTACAAAGCTATATCCACTTTAACCACTTGGATTGCTTACACCCATCATATGTGCATAAATACAATTTAAGGAATCGATTCACCACCTTTGTTTGGCCATCCATCTAGCAAGAGGTAGGAGTAAGTACTTTATAATCAATTCTGGAATAGATAACCACAATATCTTAATTCTGTTATGAGATTATAGCAGTCAATAACACTTCAGAAATAGATGAAAAATTAGCCAAAACAATGCCAACTTACCATATAAGATGTACCCCGAGGATTAGGGTAAGGGTCATACCTCAAGAGGGTAAGAGAAGTCACTAAATTAGTAAATTAGATCTGGAAATAACTAACTAGATATGGTTTAAACCCTTATCAGCCCTCAAGATAGATGGTGTACCTGCCTAAAACTTTCCAACAAATGTCCAACCCCCCATGGGTCAATCCTAGACCTTTTCCTTGCCTTTCTAGGTTTTCAAGGCTTGCTTATTTGACTGATGTACCTTTTGTATCTGTTATACTAGATCTGAAAACTGTCCTAGATAACACAAAACATGGAATATTTTTCAATAAAACAACAAGAAAGACGTGCCTTTGGGAATTCACCAAAAGACGTGCCCTTGGGAATTCACCAAAAGATGTTCCCTTGGGAATTCACCAAGACACCCACTAGGGCACACTTTTCCAATGGAGCACGATTCCCAAATTCACGATATTTTTTTAAATATGATTTCTACATTTTTAAATTTTTTTTTTTCGTAATTTTGAAATATGTACAACAAAGTTTTTATCAAATTTAAGAAGAGAATGGGTTTATTCCTTAACCATAGGGAAATAAGAGATCAAGGTTAATGTCCTTTTTCAAATTGGCTTTTAAGATTTACCAATTAGAGCAAAGACTAATAACCCTATATAGGTCAAAGTAGCCTTAGCCTAATTAAGGCAAACAATGAACTTCTAGGCCCTACTATGGAGATCAACTTCAAGAGTAAAGTCTCCTCAAATAAGATTGACAAGATGCAAGTAAAGCCCTAACTTGCCTTGCTTAAGGTGCACAATAAAAACATCAAACAAGAAAATTAAAAGATCTTACCAACATCCACTAAGAAAAGAGCAAGAGAAACCTTAGATCCTTAGTCGTGAGTTATAACAACCAATTCTTTGAATCAACCTTGAGAGATAGCAAAACCATAAAAATTAATTACACACTATTCTTACCTGCTAAATAAGTTTCATGTTGAGATTGTACACCCATCAACATAGTAATCAACACTTTCTGTAACTTCTCCTAGTGTATCAACAGTCTCTAGAACCTGCACAAACAACAAGAGTATAAGTTCTAGGCAATGAAATGAAAGTATGCCACATATGAAATATATATAAAGACAGCTTCCAAACAATCAAAACATATTATATGTTCATGCACAGTTGTTTCCAATGGCATTCAGGTTCTTATTTTTCAATGTCAAGAAACCCAGTTGCTTGGTCCTAGAAAACATAACTATTTCTCTTAAAACACATGTAGGAAACCTTATAAACATGTGAAAATTTTACCTTAAGAGAAGTGTTTTCGAGTGGTGAACTGAGGAATGATAGCATGAAAAAAAACACTACCTCTAATAACAAAAGGCACATTCTTCTATATTGTACAAGTCATTCTTCCACATAAAGGAAATACAATTTTTTTCGTGTTTTTTTCATCCAGTGTTGTTAACAATATGACCAACATGTAATTAATAGTGTTGTTCATTAACATTTATACTAAAGGACAAGGCTATTTTAGAGGGTCTCAAGCACATGGTTCCAGAAAGTTGTCCATATGGAATAGAGATCCATCGTGACGGCCCAGTATGTAGGAATTGGAGATGGAGGTGTGAAAATCTTGTTTATATCTACAATTTAAGCCATATAAACCTTGTTATATATAAGTAAAGATGAAAATACAAAGCATGTATGCTTGTTCAGATCACCATGTCAATGTGATTGAATAAAGTTTGTGTAAAAATGCAAGAAAACTATGTTTCAATGTAAGCATAAGTGAGAGGGTATAAAATATGTTCAATAGGCTATGTGGGTAGACAAATATGTTCAATGGGCTATGTTTTTGTATATAAATCAATAACATAAATGTGGGAATGAATTCACCATCTATATACCAAAGAAAGTATTCACAATAATACATATAATATACCTTATAAAGTGGCCAAAATTTATAGCTCCAATACACAGGCCACATTCGGAGATATCATTTTGTAAATAACACAAATTTTCTTGCATTACAACCTCACACAAGTTTCCAATACACTTAGAAGTATCCTAAGTTACTAGGATTTGGATACAAATACGTATATGGATATGGCCACAAGATTTTTGAAAAGCCAAGATCCACATACGGTAGGGAAACAACAAATACAAAAAGGTATAGCCATACTTTTATAATAAATAAATAAAAAACATCTTTGAGAATCAAAATAATTCAGGAATCACAAGAGTATACCTATAGGTTACAAAGAGAGATTTCTCATACATATTACTAATAACCATGCATGCACCTAATAATTTGATAAGTTCAAACCATCATTGATAATTGATAATTTTAAATATCATTTCAGCATGAACATGAAGCAAGTCATAACATTGTTTTTGTGAGCCACATCCACATGACTGTATCAACAAAAAATGAAGTGGCTTTCTTGAAGGCTAGACAGGACTAAGTAATAGTTTGGGTGAAGTGGGGATAGATCAGATCTCAACATAAGACCATGACCATAATGATATATCAAACACCTTGAGAGAATACCTTGACATATCAAATATTGAGAGATTATCTTGACATAAGTATAGATCATACCTTGAATATAAATGGGGATTAGGGATTTAACCTTTAGATGTTTAGGGTTTTGCAAACAATTCATTAAAAACAATGTTTTTTTAGAGCTTAGTGGGTCAAAAAATCCCTAGAAGTTTTCTGACCCATTTCAAAATTGTAGGATTGGTTTCAATTTCCAAAAATTTCATTTCACCCACCACATGATTCAAATCATAAGTTCAAAATCCTTTTCCTTCTCCAAGGAATATTCTTCATGGTTGGATCTGGTAACATAGGAAGTAACTAATAACTAATATAATGTCGCAAGCTCAATGACCCTCGTGGTTTCTTCCCTGAGGTACTACATATGTGAAACTGAGGAAAAGGTTGTAAAGAGCGAGAGGGCTTCCAAGTAGGGAAGGATTGAAGGACATCACAAGTCTCTAACCATATTTTCTATTGAACTTTAGTACCTATGCTTGGTTCACTCCTCTGTGCTCCAAAGAAAACATGATTACTAATTATTTTTATTTTTATTATTTTGATGGGTAAATCTAGTAAACACATGCAAACAACACCTTCCAACATGGTATTTATCGTATTACAATAAAGCAGATACGTCTAACAACTCATGGAGTTTATTTTTCCAATAAGATGCTATGACCTGAAGTATTTACTCTGCCAAATTTACCCAGGATTTTCACCTTGTCCTAACTACTTGAAACTACTTGATTATGCAAGTGAGAAGGCTGATGAGGGGTGAACATGTCTTTGGGGGGTCTAAAACTTGGTGGGGTGGGGTATTTTTTATTTTTATTATTATTTTTGAAAATCCATCTCATATTTCATTACTAAAAATTGAACAATATAGAACACAATAAGAATTAGATCCAAAGCATGAGCATACATATTGTGCCTCCATACATAGGCATGGAGAGCTAGCATGGAATATTTTTCCTCTGAACTCAAGCAAATATACATTTTTTCCTAAAATACCAATCCAAACTGAAATCTAAATAGACAACTCCAATCTAAAAGTTGTGACTTCTCCCAAATGAAATGGATCAGTTGCCTCATTAGAATTTGTATGTAACCACCTTTTCCATAAAAGAGAGACGACTAACAATCTAAACTATATATTTTCATTAATTATAGTTAGTCACAAGAGTTGATTAACTATAGTGCTTTCCATAAAGCAGTTGACTTATTGATTGTCGTCATTTCTATACAATTGCGTTATTTATACAAAAATGTGACTTTTCTGTTATTCTATATTAACTTAATTCATTCATTTTATGACTGGACACTCAAAAGTATTTTGAAGGTTATTCTTCTCTTGTTTTCTGTTGTCCTTTTTCACCTGTTGAAACCATAAATTTCAGTAATTCAAAATGTTTTATCTTTTTTGGTTCATACTCTTGACTTGTGTGCCATGCATTTATTTTTAGGTAGCTGAGCATGCTTTGTTTCTATGGAACAATGATCGTATTTTAAATTTGATGTCACAACACCGATATGCAATATTGCCATTGATTTTCCTTTCTCTAGAGAAAAATAAGAAACCACTGGATTGAACTTATGCACAGCTTGACTTGGAATGTGAGAAAGATGTTGACGGATATGGACCAAGAAATTTTCCAGGAATGCCAACATAAGTACATCTATGACCCTATTATCATCTAAATGACCTTAACAACATCTAAATGACCCTATAAAAGATTAACCTTTATGACCACACTATAGTATACACTTTTCATGTAAAGAAATCAAATTATTCAACTCGCTAAACAAATATGATTTTTGTCATCACACCTACTATCAAGGTCATAGTCCATTGGTTGACATCTATTTTATCCAACAACCTCTCAGGTTCTTTCTAGGGATGTTGATATCAGCTTGCGTACCATTTCTAGAAGAAACCATGGAAAAATGAAGAGATGGAGACTATAAAATACTACAAACACTCTAAACAACATGAAAAGATTACAAACATCACCAGTATGCTATAAATGTGAAAAATCAGTACAAATAACAGCAGACAGCTCAAGAATATCAAATACGAGTGAAAAAATACTTTGAAATCTAGTAAGTTAAAGATGAAACCTTCTTTTTTCCTTTTATATTCACCAACGGTTCCTGAGGATAAAGACCTAGGCACTCCAACATTTTCCCATCTCCCCTGCCAGGTTCTCCAACAACGAAGAGCCCTCCTTTAAATATGAATGTGATTTATGGAGTGAAAGTGAATGCCTAGTAAGTACCCGGTTATGTTTGAACCTTGAACTATGCACAACTCAAAATATAATAACTCATAGGCATCATAGTGGTTATGTGGATAAAACTTGATCAAAAAGAAATGGTCAGCTTGTATGGCCATAAGAAAATGTGTGCATCTTCCTCCTATTCCACATCACCCAGCACTGAACTTGGGGTAGGTGTATACCTTGCAAGCTTCATTTTCCTCGTTAAGCTCTCCAACATTGTATATATTTCCTCTAATTGTGGGTGTGATCTATCTCGCACATAAAATGTATGAACCTTGTTCTTTATCTCGATCCAGCTGCACCCTTTCTTTGTTTTTAATCCCCTATCTTTCATCATATTTCTCACCTCCTCTACTTTACCCCATTGTCTAGTAGTAGCATACATATTTCCCAATCATATATAGTTTCTAGCATTTTTCGGCTCCAATTCAAAAAGGTGCCTTGCTACACATTCCCCTAACATTACATTGCAATGTATTCTGCAAGCTCCAAGTAAGGCTCCCCACACACCAGCATTAGCCTGCACTGCATCGTCTTTACAAAGATATCTGCCTCATCCAGGTACCCAACATGTCCTAGAAGGTCAGCCATCCATGCAAAGTGTTCCACTGTGGGTGTACTGCGATAATCCATGCTCATGGAATTGAAGTATTTCCACTCTTCTGCGACCAGGCCAGCATGGCTATAGGCAAACAGAAGGACAACCAAGGTAATATGATTTGGCTTCAATCCTTCCTTTTGCATCTCATCAAAAATCTTAAGGGCCTCTTTCCAATGTCCATTCATTCCATACCCTGCAATCATAGCAGCAGGGATAATTTTAGCCCAGTGGGCTATTTTTCCATGTTTTTCTCCCAAAAATGATTCACCATTTGCATTTTTTGAAGCCTTGTTTTCCCCAATTTTGATGGGGTAAAATTTTTCACCCTAAAAGTCACCAAATTATTATATAAACGATATAAAATTCTTGGAAATTAAAATATTTTTTCAAAAATATCGCCAATAATTTTATATTGTCGTTTTAAGAATTGGTAATATTCACCAACATTTATGCACTTTTAAAAAAATGCGGTTCCTTAAAATCATCCCTGCATAGTAGTCCATGACACAATATTTCTTTCAGGCATTTCATCGAACACTTAGAGAGGAGCCTCCACGCTTCCATATTGACTGTACATATACACAAGGGTGCTTCCTACAGGTACATCATATTCAAACCCAAGTCTGATAATATAATTGTGGACCTCCTTTCCCTGTTTCAGAGCCGCTAGGTGACCGCATGTAGGAAGAATAGTAGTAAGGGTGATTGAATTGGGTTTGGTGCCATCCTGTTATATTTGAACAAATAACTTCAATGCCTCATTCAGAGATCCGCACCATGCATTCCCAGCAATGATGGCAGTCCATGAGACCACGTCTCTCTCACACATATTGCCAAACACTTTGTGCACTAACACTATTATTTGGCACTGAGCATACAATGTTATGAGCACATTTCCTGCGAATAAATTCAACTGCAACCCATTTATAATTATGTGGGTATGAATATCTTTGCCATGTTGAATATGTGCTAATGCAATACATTCTCTGAGCACACTGGAGAATGTATAACTCTCTGGATGAATGCATGCCTCGTGCATTTGGCAATAGATTTGTAAGGCTTCTTCCCATAGCTCATTTTGAACACAGCCCTTAATCATAGCATTCCACAAAAAGGCATGTTGCTGAGTTGATGTTGTTTTCTTGAATATGAGGTATGCGTCATCCAGACTCTGAAACATGGTGTACATGGACACTAGTTTTCCAGCTCAAAGGAGGTTATCCTCGACGCTACTGTGAATCATATGGTCATGAACTCTTTTAGCTTGTGCAAGGGATTTGGTGTTAGTGCATACCTGCAACAGATATGCATAGACATCAAGATCCACAGGAACGCCTCGTTGCTCCATCGCATACAAGGAATCCACTGCCTCCCTTACTCGCCCTTTTCTACATAACCCACTAATTTTTATCACAAAATCTGGCTTGTTGTTTCTTTTTATTTTTAATCGAATATTAATGACTTCGCTTGGTCTATATCTGGATTGTCTTGTACAGGTTTTGGGGTTGTAACGCAATCGGTGATGGTGTTGAAACAAACAATGAAAGGGATTTTCCAGCACCACTGTTGCCATTGGCATGGCATTCTACCAAACTAGAGCAGTAGCAATAGAGACATGTTTCAATAAAATTATGATTACTTAAATGACTTGACCAAAACCATTAACCCAAAATGCTAATAATGAACTCCATAGATGTTGAAACATTTAAATACTGTTGTCATTACTGTAACATGATGGCCATGTTAAGTAACTTCTAAAGATACGCCCTTCTTGATGGACATGTTAAGTAACTTCTAAAAATATCCCCTTGCTGCATTTCACCTCATTCTTCTTCCCAAGGGGCCTCTCTGCATTTCACCTCCTTTCACAATAAATTACCTATGTACTTGTAAAAGGAAAATCAAATCCTATATTTTGAAGACCAAGGTGACCAACTTGACATGCTAGAGACCACATATAAGCTCATCTGACCAGAGTATAACCAAAGGCATTTAACCAACAAGTTTGGATAATTTTCTTCTAATAAATATATTGTTATGTTCACGTTGCCCTCTAATTGCATTGACTGCTTAAGTGGTCTGGAAGGGTTTCAAGATTCATGCAATTACTCTTAAATCTGTGGATATATATATACTGTAGAGTACACCCTCTCTAGAAGTCTGATTTCTTCCCTATTCACAGTAGAGTTCGAGTATATGTTTTTACAAACACTTTGCATACACTGGGTTGTAACGGACTGTAAGTAATTTGGTCTATGACTTTGACAAACAGTTGTAGTGTATATTGTTGAATGTAGCAGTAGTTGTTCAATCCTTATGATGATTGTCCTTAGATGGTTTAGAAGGATTTTCTTATAGAATATGTAACATTTTCCATTCACAACATTTAAGTTTGCAAAATAAAATGCTACAGTAATAATATAAAGCATAAATCAGACTTTTAATGCCAAATTTCCAGATCTAGATTTTACTCAAAAATAAGGTGAATAAGGTGAATGTTGGGTCAACACTATGACCAGTAATATCTTGCCTACTTGATTTTAATTATGTGCATCATATTATCTTTTTACTTAACGAATACTAGATTAATTACCTCAAGCACATTGAAGGAAGACGTGGGTTTATACAACCTTTTGACTCCCTTCCTTCTTCGAGCATGAAAATATTGGGTTGTTGCATAATTGTATGCTTGACTTAGTAGCCTCAAACAATGTGATGCCCCTCAATGTTATGAAGAAGTTTGTCCTGCAAATATCCAGACCTTAGCAAAGTATGTGTGCTACGGACTCAAGGAAAATAAAGGTCCATGTATTGATCAAAGACTTATAGGCAAGACTTGTTGCATACTTGGATGTTGGTTTTTTTGTGGATAGTTCTTGTCATTGATGTGCCAGATCCAAGGGGTATGTTTCTCTAGAGGAAATGGGTAGCAAATTTAGGAGGAAGCATTCAGTTGGAAAAATTTATAAACCTAAATACTATGTTCATTGAGATTCGTATTCCCTTAATTGCACATTTTCGCAAGATAAATAGTTAATCACCACAAGGAGAGAATCTTCACCTTATAAGTGTGGAAAACTAGTGATGAATTCCATAGATACCTCTTCTCACTTATGGTTAGTAGTTCCAGTTAACAATTTTCATAACCAGAAATATCTAGTTAAATAGGATATAGTCGAGAGCCCATAAGGCTAAAAATATAATGATGATAATGAATGTGATGATTGATACAAATACTTGTGACATTTTAAATACCATTGAATGGTCACAAGGTATGATAGGAAATAACTCTTTGAGACTTAGCCTATTTATTATACACCAACACACACTTAATATGTATAATTTATGTTCATTACATTTGCAGTGACATTATGATGGAGAATACTAAGATGAAGAACATTTTATGCCTTATTGTTTTGGAAAATATCACATTCTTTTGTAAATTAATCAATACCAAATTCCATTATCAACGAACAAAATTTGAGGAGACATTCCTATGATTTTTGTGCAAACCCACATGACTCACCAAGGGACATGTATATAATGAGATGAATTCCAAACAAAAAATGATGGTATGATAAATATTATGGAACCACTATTGGTATTAAATGGCTAGTGCCAATGCCAGCAGGTGCCTGGTTCAAATAATCCTGGGTGAGGTGCACTAATATATGCCAATGGGTTTATTATGGATTCCATTAAGGAATGTTGGGAAGCATCACGGATTTCCCTGCAAAGTTACCATTGGAAAAAAAAACACAAGGCTGCATTACAGAAAATACCTAGGAAATGCCAATTTTCTTTATACCAAACTAAATTAACCACCATAAACTTGGATGTAGATGTTGAATATCTAAAGTTCTAATTAAAATTTGTTAAAATTCATCCAAGGAAACAAAAAATAAAAATACTAAGCATATATATTGTTGTCATCTCGATAAAAAAGATATTTTAAACCTAGTTGATGGGACCAAGGGACTAATAAAGAGAATTAAAAAAATACATTTATATCCCAAAGCTGATTAGAAATAAATAAAATGGTACTTCTAAATACATGATATGTTATATCCCAGAAATGGTTTCGATGTTTGCAAGCTAAATACCAAAAAAAGGAAAAAAATGCATCTAACAAAGAGTTTTGCTTGCAAAAGTATAGTATATATGCTTGGTATTGGATGCTTCTTGCATCAAAGTCATCAACAAATAAGGGTTGTTCTAGAAATGGAAATATTTATATAAGCATCAACGTGATATGGTTTATAAAGTTTAGTTTAAACTCTAGACTAAACAATGATCATAATAACATGCATAAGAAGCATGATAAAAAACTTTCAACGGAAATGTTTCTTGCAACAATTTTACTTCACACCCCTTAGAAATAGTTATGAGCCATTCACTAACCTAAATGAACATATTTTTAATGATAAGGTTTGAAGTTATCTACATCCATTTTCAAGGTTGACAAGTGTTGTGTCGGTCAAGAGAGAAAGGTTGTCCAGGATGATAGCATTTGGTGCACAAAACATAACACATATTGCTTCTAGGGCACCGTCAGTCAGCTTTCTACATTGCAATTATCTAGTGATCAACAAACACCCTCAATAACATAGATATCAAACTAATGTAAGCACGAGATGTACTCTGAAAGATATTCCACTATCCAAGTTATTTGAACTTGACTAATTTAAAATACTAAAGAAATTGAACCACTTACCCACAACCAAATAGAGAAATCTCTTTCAAGTCACAGCCTAGATAAGCAAGTGGTTCACTAACAAACTCATCAGTGACACTTGCTATCCCTGCCACTGATAGCACTTCCATTTTTTTCATTTTTTTATGCAGGAAGAATCTTGAAGGCTTCTAGCTGCTGACATGACTCCATACACAATTCCTTAATTAGTGGTGCCAAACTGCCACCATTAGGATTCATGTCATGTAATTTTTAAGGTCATTTATATGTTGTTACAGTCATTTCGATGATAAAAGGGTAATTTAGATGTCATTATAGACATAAATCATGTAATACACAAATCAATGGATGAAGGGGCTAGTTGGGGAAAACAAGGTATTAACCATGGAAATCATGATCTCAAACCCTAACCCTAGGCTTACACTGCTTAGGTAGAACGGTATTTTCGACAGCATTCTCTATCGATCCCCTCACATGAGTACTCTTACTAGAAGGTCCCATGTTACAAACCTCTAACTTCTTTCTTCTAAACCTTTTATGATTTTTCGTGTTCGAAACCTCAACCTCCTTTTGTTTTCCCCCTCCAATATCTCCCATATTTGAATACTCATGAACCTCCTTTGTGGTCTTTCTAGGCCCATTGATGGCGTCCTTTCTCCTCCTCTATCTCCTTAGAGTTCGATTGTTGCGCTTCCTCTTACTTCCATTTATGTTTTTTGGTATCAGAATGTGATGGGAATCATCATTTTCTAGGTCCTCTGCATCCGTGTCCTCATACTTTACCTTGTAAAACCCCTTGAACCCTTGAATTTATTCTGCACAAGCTTACCCATGATGTGCTCCCTACAATCAAACCTGTTTCCTTCTATCGCTCGTGACCTTGTCGGATGATTGTCAGAATGGCACTAGCAAAAACTAAGTAGTCATGTTCATGGCCTTCCATTTTTATTCTCCATCCTTAACAATCAATCAAGAAAGATTATGGGAAGGAAATGAATAACATAAAAGATATGTGGAAAAATGTAGTCCAAAAATATGAAAAGAAGACAAGCTCTAAGATAATGTACCCCCATACAAAAATTGCTAAGATGAAGTGTGTGATGGAAAAAAATATGAGTGGAATATATTTTCACTCAAATACTTATTTGTGTCGTTAGTTGTCATGAGTTCAAGAATAAGGTCCTTGAATCCCAACAAATTTTGATTTGATTGAAGTAATCGCTACTCTAAAAAACAACATTTTAAAATAAAGAAAACTTGATGGCAAACTTTCGTGGGAAAGTAATAATTGTATCTAATAGGTTGTGAGGAGAATCAACAAATTGTATGACACTACTTCAAGAAAAGGAAAGGACAATTGGTGCAAGAGTTCAATATTGAGTTCGGAAAGAGAGTTTTTCAACTAGGAATATTCTGGAAGAGTCCAAATTTTTTTATTAAATCCATGGGTGCATTTCAATAAAAAAAATTGATGTTATTTAATGTTGTTCCAACCTAAGACAAAATATAAAGCTAGTATAGAATTCCAATACCTTAAGGGAGATAAGTAGAAGCAAAAACCTATTACACACAAGCAAGAATAATCTAAATCAAAAAAGAAAGGGAGGAACAACAAGAAATGGAATGGAAGGAGAATAAGCATAGTGTGGCATTGGCACAGAATGGACCCTAGCATTTATCATATCATTTATAGAAAATATGTGGTTCAATGACCCTGAAATTGTTCCCAAGTCCACAAATCGTAGATCCAAGGAAAATCCATAGATTAAGGGCCATAACTAAGAAAGGGGAAGGGAAAACACATGAACATATAAGGAAATCAACCTAAATCTTAGTCCCCTAGTGGGAAAGACACAATCATGCACCTAAGCTAAGGAAAATGCTACTTATGGAAATAAATTTAACACGTTCCATCAATGATAATGGGAGGTTATAATGATGACATCAATGATTATGGATGTGATGGTTCTATCACACATAAAATTAAGTGTTACACTACCATGTTGAAGATATGTGCATAATTAGCCTTGAGTGTGAAAATGCATGCACTACAAGTGTGCCTCGGTATACAAAATAACCTTTATTGGCTATTAGACCATGAATAGACTATGAGAACCAAATGTCTAACATATACAATAAGTATATGAATGATTTTTGTAATTATTCCAGCCTTTGGTTTCATTAGGGACACAACATACCCTTATTTCCAAAAGTGCTTTGAGCTCAAATCATGAAGAGTTTGGGTTGAACAACTAGCTGTGCTTAAATTCAATGTTACTTAATACACGTAAATGAACTAGTACTACCACTAGGGCCAATCAAATGCCATTAGTGTCTACTAAATGTTGTTGGGGACACTTGGATGCCATTAGAACAATTTAGGTGACATTAAGGTAATTTACCCCTCATTAGGATTAATCAAGATATAAAAGTTCCATGATTACGATCATTTAGGTGCCACTATGATAAATCAAGATCCAAAAGTAATATCACATTCAAATCATGATCATCAACATTGATATTAATATATCAAACGTTATGACAGACGTTTTTCGAACACAATTCCTAGCTTGGTTCCTTTAGAAATTTCTGGCATTATTCCAGGCGATATACCTGCATCTATACCTGGAACTATGTTGGATGTTTTATAGGCACAATTCCTGGATCTATAATTGGCGCTATGTTGGATGTTTTTCTTGTCAAAATTCATGGCACAATTCCTGTCACTAACCACAGATTAATATATGGTGTTATGTTATTCAGGACGTTTTTTTGGAGGCTATTCTTGGCGTTATATGGGATGTTTTTTTGGACGCTAATTGGAATGTTAATTTGGATGCTAATTGGGATGATAATTGTGATGCTACTTGGGATGCTAATTGGGACGTTAATTGGGATGCTAATTAGCGTCCAAACAAGTGTCATCTTTTAAAAAGGGACGCTAATTGCGATGCTAATTGGGATGCTAATTGGGACGCTAATTGGGATGTTAATTTGGGTGCTAATTGGGATGCTAATTAGCATCCACAATAGCGCCAACTTTTTAAAAGGGACGCAAATAGCACCATTAAAAGTGTCATCCCATGGAAAAGCGTCCACTTTGTCCAAAAAATGATGAAAAATACACTAAAAGTGATAATGGACGCTAAAAAGGAAGCTAAAAAGACGCTAATCACAGGGTTTTGTTGTAGTGTCAATTGGAGAAAAAACCAAGTTGTTTCAGGTGGAGGGTTGTTATTGAAGAGGACAACAAATGACCACCAAAGGGCATGATCATTGAAAGAGAGTTTTGAATGAAGAGAATATTTCCAATAGAGCCTGGAGTTGATGGCCTTCTAGGCCTTCCATATGCTATTGTATACAAAAGTACTTTGAAATACTTTGCATGTTAGAATAATCAACCCATAGTATTTACCCACTTAGACATTATTTCATTTATTTTGTCTTATTTGCCTAGTACATGAGTCCCACCATGTGCAAGTTGCTAATTGCCTATCCATAGAGGTCAAACTTGCCATCTTTGACTCATGTAGCACCCTTGAGAGCTTTAGGAATCAAATCTGCTTTATTCCTGGCCTCCTAGGCGCCCATCTGCTTTTTCTGCTTTATTCCCTGCTTTTTCAGTGTTTTAAGGCACATAGGAAAGCAAGACTAGGTGAGGTGAATCAGCTTTGTTGCCTCTTTCTCCTCCACTCATTCCTCCATGCTTTTGCATGTATGATCTGCCATTTGACCACTCTTTAGCTTGCCCATGCGCCCTTGCTAATTCGTGGGGTCCTTGATAGATTTGGGATCAGCTTTTTACACCTATGGGGGATTTGCCTATTTTGGGTAAGCCTGCTTTATGCTAGATTTGGATGCTTCCTCATGCATTCGATTTGCTCATGTATTCTATATATTCAGCAGCCTATGTTATTACAGGGTTGGCTATTGTACACTCAGTTAATATAATTTTGTGTTACAGCTCCATATTCAGTCTCCATTGTTGATAATTTGCATGATCAATTGTTAATTGCTGTGAGTGAAATTAATCTACTGCAGGCCTGAATTTCTACATTGCATGCTTCTTAAACAAATTATCTAATCAATTGTTCTATATCTTTTTTTTTCCTATTCATGTGGCCATAAGGGATATCTTGGAAAGATCTTTTTTTGATATGATATTGTTGCATTCATATTTCTGTTTAATTGAATATTAGTTGTTTCTTTGTTCCCTCTCTGTTTCTTGCTCAACAAGCACTATAGCCAAGGAGGTCCATAAATAGATCTGATGTAAATGTTTTGGAAATAGATGTGATGTAAAGGCATGCCAAGAGATATTTCATAAATTGGTTGACTTAATTGGTATCACATCTATCACAAAGGTATTTCGTTCTCTCTGGTAACATGAATGGATATCCCAGATAAGAAAAATTGTACATAGCTCTCAAGAATTAGTTTATTATAAGTACTAGTTACTGGTAAGTTTTGATAGTAATAGTTATACAGTTTGTAGATTGATATCTAGTATACATCTTTTTATTGTGATATTTTGCAATCATTTATTCAATAGTTTGTTGCAATATCCTTGTTTATTTAGTTTGATACAAATATCAATGTTGTCATATTCTACTGCAAATGTTAATGTTTACTTCATTGTTTTATTATCTGAGCAGGCATTCCAATTTTAGTTCAAAATATGTGTCTAATTATGATCTTCATTTTATATACAGATTTTAATTCATCTAGTTGGAGCAGATGATCATATGTATATCGATGATGCTATGCAATGGCTAGCTAATACTGATTTGCTTGAAATGATTGTAGACAAGTTGAGTTCACCTATAAGTATGTTGGATGAGTGTAGCTGGTCTTGGATTCTTAGGTCCTTCCTCCAGAAGGAAACAAGTGTATATGTGCTAGGCATTATATCATTGGATTCTTTAGTGTGTATATAGATGGATTAAAGTGATGTTCTTAACAGTCCTAGTAACTTCCTTTTGGCTTCCAATAGATAATAATTGAATCATTATTTCTTTATTTCCGATCATTCAAATCTCAGATTATCTGTTATGTTTGTGATTTAGTTTGTTGTTAATATATTTTTTGGGTTAAGAGAGTCAAGTATGTTCACTAATTTAGTTTGTTGGCTATATTGCAAAGCAGAATTCCCCTGAAGTACATACTAATGCCGCAGAAACTTTTTGTACGATAACACATTTATCTCCTTCTGCCTTGGCTTCAAAGCTTTCAAGCCCAAGGTTTGAAGTGCAACACATGATTTTGTATCTAAAAATTATTATTTTTTAAGTCTATAACTGTGTTGACCCAATTCTAGACTTAACAACTTGATAATCATTATTTTGTATGCTTGAATGATGCAAAATTTGTTTGAATAACATCATTTTCAATCAATAACAATTTCTTTAAGAGTGTTAGCTCAATGGTAGAGCACCTGCCTAATTATAGGCAGGAGGTTGGTGGTTCGATTCCTCTGTGCGCTATCATAAATTTGTCACTACAAAAATGACTAAATTCACATATATACGACTATTAGTAGCTAATTTTCCATATCTTAGTCGTATTTAGCTTTGTCATTAATATGTTATTATCTAGTCATTTATTTAGTCATATATTTGGTCATTAATTGTTGCAATCACTGACTAAAACAATGACTAAATCAATGACTAAATCCGTGACTAAATTTGTGACAAAATCAATGACTAAATCAATGACTAATAAGTCAAGCTATTAATGACTAAGTGAAATACGACTAAGTTAGTCAAGCTATAAGATAGTGGAAATTAGCTACTATTAGTCACTGACTAAAAAATAGTTGTTTATAAACTGATTTTAGTCATTTTTTCAGTCATTAATTTCTCATTTTGTACTAGTGTGTGTGTGTGTGTGTGTATATATATATATATTAATTAATTAACTAATGGGATCAAGGAGGATAGAAGGCCGAGACAATTTAGCTAAAGGTTTTAGCGCAAATGTGTAGGTTTGAACATTAACAATAAAAATTCAGATGCAGGATGCTGAATAGTTTTGAACATTAACAAATCATGCTTCAGGATTATAACCAATATTAACATGCAAAAGCTAAAATTTCACAGTAAACCAAGAAACTTACCTATGCTTTTGTAAGGGAAGAAGGTGATTTTGACTCTAGAACTGTAGAATTTGTGGCCCGCCTCTTGAAGATCCTCCAGGTTCTCTCCACTGCTCGTTTATCCATGGTAGCACTGGCAATTAAATACCAAAATTCTAAACCCTCAATAATTGTGAATAGGCATCACAATTTCCTCAACGGGTATTAATGGTAGCCTAATAAATTCCAAAAAAATTCCTACAGTCCTAATTCACAACTAATTGACCCTCAAAACCCACCAAAACCTCCTCGCCTCCAGCCAACACAAAATATTTCGTGCCAATAGTCTTCTTGGACTGGTTATTTGGTGCCAACGGGCTGCTTGACTAGTCATCCATGGAATTGGAGGATGAAATCTCTATGAGTTCAGGAAAATTGATCATGAATGTCGTCAAATAGAGGTGGGTCAAGAGATGGTGGGTCGAGAGTTGCATTTGCATATAGTTTTTTGTTTTAGAATTTATATTTTCAAATATGTGTTTTATTTTTATTATTATATTGTGTTCGAGCTTTTTGGCATCCTACTAGGGCTGCCATGTTCTTTACTTAGTCTATTATGTTGAACTGCGACCACCTTTGAGGTTGTTGGTATTGAGTTATGACCTTGTGGGTTACCTTGGACTGATTTGTGACCTATGCTAGGACATAATCATGATCTCTATGGGGTTTTTGGATAGAGCCATGAACTCTGTGGGTTGTTTGGATAGAGTTGTGACCTATGTGAGTTGTTTAGACTAAGACGTGGCCTTTTTTGGGTTGTTGAGTTGGGTTGTGACCTTTGTTGAGTCTACTATACTAAAACATGATTTTTCCTTTGGATGCCTTGACTCGATCTGTGGTATGATGATTGTTTTGAGGTCTTTTCTGTGAGTGTGTTGTTGTTGGTTCCTACCATGACCTTTACTAGGGTTGTTGTGGTTCTTGTTTATCCTGCTACAACATGTCAAGCATGTTTAGACTTTAGAGAGGTCTTTTATGCTCATTTTCTAGCCTCCTTGAGGATGCTACTATGTATGGAAGTGTGTCACAATCTGATGGACATGCTATATTCTGGGTTAAGGATGCCTCTGCATATTTGAAAGGAGATTCTTCTTGCTTGATGTATAACTGTCCTAAAATTCTATCATTTATTGCAGCAATGGGATTGAAAGTCCATCCTCTTTTTTATACTATTTTGTTTAATACCTTTAGGTTTGTATTTGTCTCACTCTCCCCTACATATACCTATCTATGTCTCTCTCAGGTATTCCCATTGTTTAGTTAGAGACTTGTCTCCTAAGATACAAAGTCTGATCATAATATATATCTGAGTATATAAAGGAATGTCTAAACCACATTGTTTTATTCTTTTTGTCCATTTATAATTTTATTGCATGTGTGGGAATAAAATTCTTCCAAGTATTTGCTCTTTGAGCAGGTTGAAATTACTCACTAGAGGTGTAATTCAACGCAACGATATAAGTTTTTCCTTAAATTGTTGCACAAAACCCCAAGGATTACCAACACATTCTATAAAGGAATATGAATGCCATACCCATTAGATGTGGCTTGACCAAGACAAAGCAAATAATTGAACATGCCATGGATACAACCAAGAAATTTGTTGAGGCAGCTAAGACAATAGCTGTTATTTCCCCACCTTGATGGTACACCTTGGTCTTATGGGTGAAAGGGTTGTCTTTCCACTACCTTGAACTACGACCACCTTTGAGGTTGCTAGTATCGATCCGTGACCTTGTGGGTTGCCTTACACTGATCCGTGACATTCTGTAGGACATAACCATGATCTATCTGGGTTGTTTTGACAGAATAATGACCTTCATGTGATTTTTGGGTAGAGTCGTCGCCTCTGTTTGTTGTTTGGACTAATCCATGACTTTTTTTGGGTTGCTAAGCTGGGTTGTGACCTTTGCTGAGTCTGCTAGACTGAACCATGACTATTCCTTGGGATGCCTTGACTCGATATATGGTATTCTTATTGTTCTAAGGTATTTTCTGTGAGTGTGTTGTTGTTGGTGCCTACCATGACTTTTACTAGGGCTGTTGTGGTTCTTTTTCATCCGAATGTAGCATGCCAAGCTTGTTTAGACTTTAGAGAGTGTTTGTGCTCCTTTTCAGCCTCCTTAAGGCTTCTACTATGTATGGAATTGTGCCACAGTATGATGGACATGCTAGAGTGTGGGTTAAGTCTGTCTCTGCACATTTGAAAGGAGCTTCTATTTTATTAATGTATGACTATACTAAAAGACTATCATTTATTGCAACAATGGGATTGAAAGTTCATTCTCATTTCTAGACTCTTTTGATTAATACCTTGAGGTATGTATTTTTCCATCTCCTACCTACAACTAACTATCTCTCTCTCTCTCTTAGGTATGTCTGTTGTTCCGTTAGTGACTTGTCTCCTAAGAGACAAAGACTGATCATAATATATATATGAGTATAAGGAAGGTCTAAACCACATTGTTTTTTTTTGTCCATTTATAATTTTATTGCATGTGCTTGACTAATCCTGTTGTACAACTATGTGACTCTACATCTAATAGACATGTAGAGTAAATTACTACGTTCATGTTTTCAATTTATTTTTGTTTTTTTCGAACAATAGCATTCCAAGTGGACATTTTGGACAAAGTTGTAAAGTTGTGGGATACTTTCTAGTTCTCTTTCGAGGTATAAATGATAGTGGGATTGGCACAGTCTATGTTTAAATTTTATTTTATTTTCTTTATATATCAATCTGAACATGGTTTCTTGCCTTGATTGTAGGTTAGTGGTTGTTTAAGTCACCTCTAAATAAAATGATCACATAAGTATTCATACTTCTTGTTAGCAAGCAAACTCGAAGGTATTGTTGCTAATATTTCATCTCATTTTATTTCCATTTATCTAGTGGCTAAGAGTGCTCAGAGTTAATGCACGTTCTTCTTGATGTGAAATGGAATTAGTAGTATATTTATTTCTAATATTCTATATACATTTTGGGTGATGAGTTGCTCCATTGGAGACTAAAGAAAATTACAATGGATCCTATCTTGTTCGTTCCAAAATTTCTATGTGATTTTTTAAAAATAATTTAGAGGTCACTTTTTCCTAGGATGGGCATAGTCAGTTAATAGAAGTTTTTTTATGAGACAAATCAATTTTTCTACCTAGTTTCTATATGATGTGTTTGTTTTCACTAACAAATCAACATACATGTATTGTTATTATACACAAACCATTAGATTGTATTGTTGGATACATGCAACACAATGCATTAAACTCAAACACAACTTTCCCTCAATGGCCTCTGCTAAGGACTACTCTATGAACTTATTTTATTTTATTTTGACAGTGCCAATCTTATTATGGTATACAATTTATACACAAACAATGTGGGAAATATTACAATACTACATTGGCGTTGCCTTCCTTTAGGGAAGCATCAATAGACTAGGAATGTGGGCGTTCCATATTTATTTATGGGGGATGGTTGATGGTTGATGGTTGTGGGCGTTCCATAAGTATTTGATCAAGTTGTGGCTTTTGTACTAGGCTTTGATGTTGAGATCTACCTACTGGATCTAGTTCCTTAAAACATATTTGTGTTGTTGAGAATACTACTATACATATAACTAGAAAATGAGATGTAGCATGCAATATAAATAGACATATTGTATATATGTTTCAAAGGTTCAAAATTCTCCTTCAAATGAACATCCAAATGTTATCAAAACTCTCCAAATGTTGTCTTATAATATGTCCATCCACTTTAATATCATGCAATAAGTAAATGGTGTATTGGTTTATTAGATGTAGAGACTTTTTGTGCATATATTTTGAATATTCCAAATCTACTTCAAGTTTTGGTCCTTTGAAGTTAAGATAGACATCCAAATATGATTGAAACTATCTTAAGGTTGTGTTAGATGTTCATGGAACCCGAGAGAGACATGCACCTATGTTCATTTTATAGGGGATGGTGGCTTGTTCAACATTGGAGGAATATGAGTTTGGGCCACCATTTCCTCATCCTTTGCTTCTATATAAACTGAAATTCTCCTTTCCATGGAATCCTCCACCATTATCTTCAAGTTACTTATGAATTTTTAGTCAAATTCATATTTCTTGGCATGATTCTAGATGTTTCGGTAGATAGTTTAAAAATGGATGCATGCTTGTCATTCCTATAAATCCATAATAGATTAATTGCAATCAACACCTAAGCCGGTGTTAAAGAAGGACCTGTATGAGCATAACCTATAAATTTTGGGGATTTTTTCATTTTTCATCATTCAATCATACAAAATAATGATTACCAAGTTATTATAGATCCATAATGGCTTACCTTGTACTAGTCCTTCAACTTCATTTATTAAGTGCAATATATATTTGCACTTAATAAATGTAGTTTAAGGACTTCAAGGACTACTACAAGGTAAGACATTATGGATCTATAGTAACTTGGCAATCATTATTTTGTATGCTTGAATGATGCAAAATTTGTTTGAATATCATCAATGTCAGGAAATAACAAATTCGTAAAGGATGCTAGCTCAATGGTAGAGCACTTGCCTAATTATAGGCACGAGGTTGGTGGTTCAATTCCTATGTTTCCTATCATAAATTTGTGACTACGAAAATGACTAAATTCGCATATACACGACTATTAGTAGCTAATTTCCAGCATCTTATAGTGCGACTAACATTTAGTCGTATTTAGCTTAGTCATTAATATGTTACCTTGATTTATCATATAGTAGTTGATTTAGTCGTATATTTGGTCATTATTTGTGGAAATCAATGACTAATAATTCAACCAATTAATGACTAAGTTAGTCAAGCTATAAGATAGTGAAAATTAGCTACTATTAGTCACCGACTAAAAAATAGTCATTTATATCCAAATTTTAGTCATTTTCTAGTCATTAATTCCTCATGTTGTACTAGTGTAAAGAATGTCCTCCACATGTAGTGTGACTCCCAAACTCAACTAGAAGGATGTGGATCCAACTCCTTGGATTGAGTATGTAGAATTATCTCCAGCCAATTCTACCCTACGTGCAAATTGTCTCTCTTTTAGGTTGGATATTGTGCTCTTGTATCCTTACATGTGCTTTGAAGTACGACTGTCAATAAACCATGTATCTTCTCCTGTGATGAGGGATCTGGACAAAGCAAATATGAGGTAATACTCCCTCCTTATCTCTTTCTCTTTGGGTGCATATTCTTCGGAAAGTTTCTTCTGCGACAGTGGAAGTAAGAAATATTTCTTCTTTTCTTTTCCTTGCATGGTCGTCATGTACAAAGTGTCTTGGATTTTGACAATAAATACATATAAACTTTGATTTGTCAAAACCTTTATTGATCTCTTTCTTCTTTGCATGAAGGGACTTCTTGGGAGCGAATGGCTTCCTCCCTTTCTTGGTTCTTGACGTGAGGAAAAATTCTCCTCCTTAGTTTTCACAACTTTGTTATGGATGCACCCTTCTTCTTGAATGCAATCATGCCAAAGTCTTTTGAAGTTGGGATGCTCTTCTCTTCCATTTACCACATCAAGAAATGTATCCCATGAAGAGGGGAGCCCGTCAATGGAGGTTTGAATAAGGTTATCCTCATCTATCTCCACATTGATGTTTGCAAGTTGATCCTTCTCCTGTGAAATATTTGTGAAGAAGGAGGCTACAGTTTCACCTCTTTCCATCTTCATGTTGCGCAACGCGTTCTTCAAATCCCTCTTTTGAGTAGGGGTCTTCTTCTCGTAAATATTCGTGAGTGTGTCAAAACACTCATTTGTTGTCTTCAATGGTGTGATTACCGACATGAGGTTGTCCTTCACAGAGTCATATACGATCCTCTTTTCCTTTGCTTGATTCTTCTTGTAATTGGTTCTTCTTGCATTTTTAGTAGGCTCTTCAATCACAGTGATCACAAAAGAATCAAGATCATGCTCTTCAAGAAGGTTGATCACCCTCGTCTTCCATGCGTTGAAGTTTGAGGTGCCTTCAAGTCAGTCTTCTGGTCGGACAAAGATTGATTGCATTACTTCAATATCTACGTAGGGTTAGAATGTTTGCACAAAACTAAGCTCTTGCACGCCCATGCTCTGATACCATGTCAATGTTTGAGAAAAAATTGAAGATAATTGAACTTCAAAACTTTTGATAAATAAATCCATTGTATGTAGATCTCATAAAAAATTCAAACACACAAATCATTCAATCCATAAGACACATTATGTGTCGATGAAATTGTCATTGATGCCAACATAGACTTGCAGTGACCCCACATGATGTCATTGATGCCACCAAGTCCCACCTGTAGTGCCTTGACCCCTTACAGAGTGGCTTTGCACCTTGAAGTGCCTTGGATTCCAAACATAGTGGGTTTGTGCCTTGAAGCACCTTGTACTCAGTTGACAAGGTCCATGTACCCACAAAATTGGATCTTGATGCCACCACCTTGTTGAATATGTTGAAGACCCTAATGATGTCGTTGAAAACCATGGAGATGGTCCTGAAGACCTTACACAAGTTGGAGAAGCCCTAGATGGGTTGAAGAAGCATTAATGACCCATTATGTGGTCATTCATGCTCTAATGGTGTCATGGTACCCCAGGAGAATACCTAGCAACCCCAAGAGTGATGTCTTGACCCCTAGAGGTCTCCTGATATGGTTAAGGTGGTTGAAGCCCCTTATTTGATGAAGAAGTCCTGAAGAAGCCCTTGGACCCACACTTGATGGCTTTATGGTTCTTGCACACTTGATGAAGAAGATATGGTCCTTGATGACTTGATGAAGACCTAGAACCCTTGTTGATGACCTTGATGCCCTTGGTATGGTCATGGAGCCCACTACATACATTTGACATTGTTAGATGGCATCTTGATGGTGGGACCCCTTAATGAAGCCCTCGTGGCTTGCTAAACCTTTTCCATTGATGATGATTTGTGAACAATCCCTAATGGCTTAATGAAGGACATGATGGCACCCACTTGGACACCTGGACACACTAAATTATGCATTGATGATCCTTGCACTCTTGAAGGATGTGCAGGATGATGGAGGATTGGTTTTTATGGACAAACCCTAAGAATGACTTTTGAAGAAGTCATGGGTTAACAACTATTAAGAAAAGATATGCAACAAGCTCTAAGTGTTGAGGACACCCTAACTTGGTTTTGTTGAAACACACCCTAAGTTTTAAAGATGGCTTCTGGACTAGCTTGAAATAAAAACAAAACCAAAAACAAAAATTACAAGTAGGCTCTAGAATAAATTTAAATTTAAATTTAAAATTAAATTTTTTTTGGAATGTCGGCTCCAAAAATATTTTGGAAAACCAGTATAAATACCCCATCCGAAATTCATTTTGAAAATTAAAAAAATTGTGAAATTCGTATATCTCTGAGGAATTTTGGATGTAACTATTGAAGCAGTGAAGGAGTAGTTTGCATTGTCTAAGGAATTCGGAGGAGCAAAGAAGGAGCAGCAAACTTCGGAAGTGACAGCAGTAGTATAATTTTTTTTAAACACATGAATTCTTGAGGTAGCAGTGAGGTGGTAGGAGCAGCGAAGTTTTTGCAGTAGAGAAATGTTTTTCTTTTTTGTTGAAACAACTTTTGGATGGAGCAATCCACTATGGAAAATGCAGCAGTAGACATTTTTTTAAAAGTCTGATATTTTTAAGTCTGATTCTTTTAGCTCTGAAATTTTCGATCAGTTACAGCAGCAAGCTTCAAAATATTTCCCTGAATTCAGGTATACAAAAGGTGGCAGTAGTAATGCAACAATAAAGAATAAGTTTGGGTTTTCTATAGCACAACTCACATGGTACCATGCTTCATGTTTGGATAAACCTTGTTCTACATCACAGTAATCAACCATAAATGGACTGATCTGAAGGTTGATTGAAGGCATACAAGAGTGAGGTAACCAATTTCTGATTTGAAGTATGACCTCCAAAATTTGGTTGAAAGTTCAGTATGTTTGGAAGTAATAATCTAACTGCATGCTCAGTATACAAGATGAAGGTATTATAAGTCAAACTCAGATTTTATCTCAGTTATTTAAGAGACTGTTGAATGTGGCACATTGAGAAGTTTGTATAAATAATATTTGTTTGCCAAGTGAAAAAGGACAAGACAGTGACGGTTGGATTTTATAGTCTTTGACTTGAATGTGGTAGAGACTTACTTGACAATGATAGGTGGATTGATTTGATAGTAACAACTAATCATACTTGGAAGCTATGACTTGACAGTGATGTGATTGACAATGACTATGAATGATAGCTTGATAGATTGTGACTTGAAGTAACATCTTTGCATTGGTTCTATATTAGATTGGGGTGAATTAGGTTGACTGAGTTTGAATACACACAATCCTAATTTGGACTTGCTTGGGATTTCTTCAAAGTCATCCACAACAGCTTATTACACAGTCAAGCTTGAAAGTGGCATGCACAGTGATGTACAACCAGTGAAAGGTAAGATCATTCCAAACTTTCTGTGATGCACACTTGATGAAATACAAGATTGAAGGAAGCAAACAAATTTGAGGTCATCCATAGTATATACACAGTCCTTTTAGACATTGCTTGGTGTTCTTGACATACATAGTTCAAGCACATACATAGTCTATGCATGAAATATGGTAAAGCTTAACAACCCTAGACGGTGACATTGATGATGAAGTGTTAAGAGGCTAATGAAGTGAATGACAATGAGTAGTGGGTGATGATGATGAAACCCTAGGTCTTTGAAGCCCAAGTGTATGATGATGACAGTTTGACACCTACAGGAGTATGACAGTGATGATGTGGCAGCAATACCTTCAACAGAAGACATGATGATGATGTGACAAGTGAAGAAGAAGACTTGACATGTTGATTTATGTGGCTTCTTAAGCAGATTGCAAAGAGTGGTGAGAAGAAGAGTGTTGCAGCAGTAGATGACCAGCGGTAGTGATGTTTAATATGACAGTGATGATGTGGACAGAAAGATAATGTGGCAGTGAGTGCACTTGACTGTGATATGTGTGTGTGATGAGTATGATGAGACAGTGAGCTGTAATTGTAAAAGCAAGCTTGTTTTGCTTTTGAGGTTAGGATACCTCAAACCCTTCTTAGCAGGGTCTAAGAAAACTAGGCAGGGTCCTGGATGAAGAGTAGGTGCTCTTTGTATCAGTATGTGCTGATCTTACCTCACGGTTGTAGCTGTTCCAAAATAAATACAAAAAGATTACAAAATCATATGGTGTTGTGTTCTCTTGTGCTATGGTTCTTGTTATGACTTCATGATTCAGATGCTTATGATTTATAAATGATGAAGTGGAAGATGATTATGAAATGATTATGCAAATGGTAGAATAATGCATTGATGAAATAGTTGTTGATTGTTCAAACTAAAAAAGTAATAAAGATTGCACACACATAGATTCACCACCCCTCTCTGTGTACCTGGTGTGTCTAACAATTGTTATTAGAGCCGGCCTTTGTCACAATCCTAGCAAGCTTGAAGGAGATCCTTAGACACAATGGAGGAAAAGGAAGAGTCATCAAGCAATGACGTGCCTATACTTGATATGACAGATTATTTTAGTTGGAGAAGCAAAATGAAGGATTATCTAAAGAAGTTTGGTGTTTGGGAGATTGTTATCAATCCACCCTCTCCATCAAACAAGAAGGGAAAATCAGCTTCACATAAGGAAGCAAAGAAGGACAACACCACAACCTTGAAGTTCCTCATGGGTGGACTTCCCAACTCAGTGAAGGAAAGTGTAAGAGAGTACACTTTAGCAAAAGACCTATGGTTCAAGTTGGAGAGTGAGTATCATAAGGAAAGACCAGAACCCAAAAAGATAGATCAGGAATCAGAAAACAAGCCCCCAGAAGAGGTCAATCAAGAAGAAGACAAGCAAGAAGAGGACATCAATAAAGGTACAGACTCTTGTGATTGTAACAATAGCTTGTGTGATGAAATTGAAAAGGTTCTTGCAGATGATGATGAAGGGCTATCAAAGACTACACATGAGATACATCTCAAATTGCTGAATATTGATCTCAGAGCCAACTGGTTCCTAAACACAATAAATCTAAACCATAGTGATTTCACGAAGTTCAAAAAGAAAAACTTGGACTCCTTGAATGAATATCAGCAGAAGACCATGTCAATGAAAGTGTTGCTTCTAAAGCTCAAAGATAAGGACAAAGAGTTGCGGGATCAAACGAAAGACAATGATGCTAAAGTTGAACAACTAAAGACTGAATTGATCAGTCAAAAGGAAGAACCAGAAGAGCCTGTTGAAGAGCTTGAAGAAACTAGAGAGTTCAATCATGATCTGAAGACTCAGTTGGAGGAAGCCAAGAGGATAGAAGAAAACCTAAAGATTCAGCTGGAAGAAAAGGAGGAGACTATCCAGAAGCTGGAAATGGAGGTAGTTGGGCTCAGGAAGAAAGGCGAGAAGAATGAATCTTTTGTCAAGTTCAAGTACAATTCAGCTGTCCTAGATAAAATCTTGGATTACTAGAGATCTCCACTTGACAAAAATGTTCTTGGTTATAAGAAGGACAAGGAAAAATCTAAAGATGACACTTGGTCTTCGAAGACTCCAGAAGCAAGTCCATCAACGTCCAAAACTGCTCTCCATGCACCTACACATGACAACAAAGACCCTGGTAGTTTATTAATGCATCAAGGAGCGGGATCTATTCCTCAAGGTAAGTTCAGAAAAGAAACAACTCCAAGATGGAACCAAAGTCCCAGGTATGAAAGTGGATTCAATGGTTATTGTTATTTTTGTTCTAACTTTGGTCATAAAGTTGTGGATTGTAGACTCTACGGAAGAAGAAGTGGTGGAAGCCCAATGACTCAATCAGATGTTGGACATGTAATCAAGTTGGACATGTTGCTACCACATGTCACACATTGAGATGCTACACATGCAGTGGGTTTGGTCACAAAGCCCTAGAATGTGCGAGTCAAAGAAGTCAACCAAGTAGGAGTCCTTCATACACATCAACGAGAATATTTGAAGATTAGAACACAAAGACCTACAGTCAAGGACACTCTTAGGCATGGAGACATGAAGTTGATGAAAGAAGTGTTGGAAGTTCCAACAGCTCAGTCAGGTGTTGGACATGCAACAATGTTGGTCACATTACTGCATATTGTTTTCCGATGAGGTGTTATAGTTGTAGTGGCCTTGGGCACAAAGCTCAAGATTGTTGGAATACATGGAAACAACCCTTGAGAAGTTACCTATATAGCTCATCAAGGAAATCCAGTGCAGATTAAGGAACAAATGCTCAAAGGACGGATGCCAAGAAGCAAGTATGGATGAGGAAGACTGAGCAGTTGCAAATAGGAGAGGTTGATCAGATCAGGGAGGATGGCTTCCATATGGAAATCCAAGTGTAAGGTCTCTCAAAGACCTTAACACACCTTGAGTTCATGACGCTGGAGAATGAACTCAAAGGAGAAAGGATGGTTACTCCAGGCATACAGACAGGTCCTAGGATCGTGCATGTTGATAGGGGGAGCAAATACCAATGATCAATGATTTCATATACATGTATGTGGACACCCTTTTCCATTGATGCCAAAGGGGGAGAGATGAAGAAAAAGGGAGAGATGCAGACAAAAGGGGAGCATGAGTTGTTGTCATCAATGACAAAGGGGGAGATTGTTGATGAAATTATCATTGATACCAACATAGACTTACAATGACCCCACAGGATGTCATTGATGCCACCAAGTCCCACCTGTAGTGCCTTGACCCCTTACAGAGTGGGCTTGCACCTTGCAATGCCTTGGATCCCAAACAGAGTGGGTTTGTGCCTTGAAGCACCTTGTACCCAGTTGATAAGGTCCATGTACCCATAAGCTTGGATATTGATGCCACCACCTTGTTGAAGATGTTGAAGACATTGCTGATGGCGTTGAAGACCATGGAGATGGTCTTGAAGACCTTACAAAAGTTGGAGAAGCCCTAGATGGGTTGAAGAAGCATTAATGACCCATTCTATGGTCATTCATGCTCTAATGGTGTCATGGTACCCCAGGAGAAGACCTAGCAACCCCACAAGTGATATATTGACCCCTAGAGGTCTCCTGATGTGGTTAAGGTGGTTGAAGCCCCTTGTTTGATGAAGAAGTCCTGAAGAAGCCCTTGGACCCACACTTGATGGCTCTATGGTTCTTGCACACTTGATGAAGAAGATGTGGTCCTTGATGACTTGATGAAGACCTAGAACCCTTGATGATGACCTTGATGCCCTTGGTATGGTCATGGAGCCCACTACATACATTTGACATTGTTAGATGGCATCTTGATGGTGGGACCCCTTAATGAAGCCCTTGTGGCTTGCTAAACCTTTTCCATTGATGATGATTTGTGAACAATCCCTAATGGCTTAATGAAGGACATGATGGCACCCACTTGGACACCTGGACACACTAAATGATGGATTAATGATCCTTGCACTCTTGAAGGATGTGTAGGATGATGGAGGATTGATGTTTGTATGGACAAACCCTAAGAATGACTTTTGAAGAAGTCATGGGTTAACAACTATTAAGAAAAGATATGCAACAAGCCCTAAGTGTGGAGGACACCCTAACTTGGTTTTGTTGAATCACAACCTAAGGTTCAAAGATGGCTTCTAGACTAGCTTGAAATAAAAACAAAACCAAAAACAAAAATGACAAGTCGGCTCCAGAATAAATTAAAATTAAAATTTAAAAATTAAATTTTTTTTGGAATGTCGGCTCCAAAAATATTTTGGAAAACCAGTATAAATACCCCATCTGAAATTTATTTTGCAAATAAAAAAAAATGTGAAATTCGTATAGCTCTGAGGAATTTCAGATGTAACTGTTGAAGTAGTGAAGAAGTAGTCTGCATTGTCTGAGGAATTTGGAGGAGCAAAGAAGGAGCAGTAAACTTTGGAAGTGACAATAGTAGTATACTTTTTTTTAAACACCTGAATTCTTGAGGTAGCAGCTAGGTGGTAGGAGCAGTGAAGTTTTTGCAGCAGAGAAATGTTTTTCTTTTTTGTTGAAACAACTTTCGGATGGAGCAGTCCACTGTGCAAAACGTAGCAACAGACATTTTTTTAAAATTCTGATATTTTTAATTCTGAGTCTTTTAGCTCTGAAATTTTCGATCAGTTACAGTAGAAAAATTCAAAATCTTTCTCTGAATTCAAGTATACAGAAGGTGGCAGCAGTAACGCAACAGTAAAGAATCAGTTTGGGTTTTCTACAGCACAACTCACACGGTACCATGCTTCATGTTTGGATAAACCTTGTTCTACATCACAGTGATCAACCATAAATGGACTGATCTGAAGGTTGATTGAAGGCATACAAGACTGAGGTAACCAAGTTCTGATTTGAAGTATGACCTCCAAAATTCAGTTGAAAGTTTAGTATGTTTTGAAGTAATGATCTAACTACATGCTTAGTATACAAGATGAAGGTATTATAAGTCAAACTCAGATTTTATCTCTGTTATTTAAGAGACTGTTGAATGTGGCACATTGAGAAGTTTGTATAAATAATATTTGTTTGCACAGTGAAAAAGGACAAGACAGTGACGGTTGGATTTTATAGTCTTTGACTTGAATGTGGTAGAGACTTACTTGACAATGATAGGCAGATTGATTTGACAGTAACAACTAATCATACTTGGCAGCTATGACTTGACATTGATGTGATTGACAATGACTATGAATGATAGCTTGATAGATTGTGACTTGAAGTAACATCTTTGCATTGGTTCTATATTAGATTGGGGTGAATTAGGTTGATTGAGTTTGAATACACACAATCCTAATTTGGACTTGCTTGGGATTTCTTGAAAGTCATCCACAACAGCTTATTACACAGTCAAGCTTGAAAGTGGCATGCACAGTCACGATGTACAACCAATGAAAGGTAAGATCATTCCAAACTTTATGTGATGCACACTTGATGAAATACAAGATTGAAGGAAGCAAACAAATTTGAGGTCATCCATAGTATATACACAGTCCTTTTGGACATTGCTTGGTGTTCTTGACATACACAGTTCAAGCACATACATAGTCTATGCATGAAATATGGTAAAGCTTAACAACCCTAGACGATGACATTGATGATGAAGTGTTAAGAGGCTAATGAAGTGAATGATGATGAGTAGTGGGTGATGATGATGAAACCCTAGGTCTTTGAATCCCAAGTGTATGATGATGACAGTTTGACACCTACAGGAGTATGACAGTGATGATGTGGCAGTAATACCTTCAATAGAAGACATGATGATGATGTGACAAGTGAAGAAGAAGACTTGACATGTTGATTGATGTGGCTTCTTAAGCAGATTGCAAAGAGTGATGAGCAGAAGAGTGTTGCAGCAGTAGATGACCAACAGTAGTGATGTTTAATATGACAATGATGACGTGGATAGAAAGATAATGTGGCAGTGAGCACACTTGACAGTGATATGTGTGTGTGATGAGTATGATGAGACAGTGAGCAGTAATTGTAAAAGCAAGCTTGTCTTTCTTTTGAGGTTAGGATACCTCAAACCCTTCTTAGCAGGGTCTAAGAAAACCAGGCAGGGTCCTGGATGAAGAGTAGGTGCTCTTTGTATCAGTAGGTGCTGATCTTACCTCACGGCTGTAGCTGTTCCAAAATAAATACAAAAAGATTACAAAATCATATGGTGTTGTGTTCTCTTGTGCTATGGTTCTTGTTATGACTTCATGATTCAGATGCTTATGATTTATAAATGATGAAGTGAAAGATGTTTATGAAATGATTATGCAAATGGTAGAATAATGCATTGATGAATTAGTTGTTGATTGTTAAAAGTGAAAAAGTAATAAAGACTGCACACACACAGATTCACCCCCCCTCTCTCTGTACTTGGTGTGTCTAACATGATGTACCTTGGGAAACCCCCCAAATCCGGAGGATGAAAAACACAACAATCCTCTGAGTATGATAGATAATTGCAGATAATGATTTTACAACACTTGCATATTGCTTGATAAGAGATATCAAAGCAATAGTAGACAATAGAGATCACTTGGAATACTGTCTCAGCCTTGCTAAGTGCATAGCACTCTCATAACAAGCATATTCATTCATACAATGAGAGGTAGTGAATGGTTGCATGCCTTTTGGGCACTGTGAACACTGTGTGCACTATCCACACATTACCTATTGCGCCTTCCAATACTGAAGATATGGGCCCTCCTTTTTTTTTTCTTGTCTATATAGATAGAGGATTGTTAATTACATTACAACCTTGAACCTTCTAGGGAGTGAACTTTATTTATAATATCAAGAAATCAAGGAAGCTAATTCGAATCTGTGATTATCCTCATAAAATATGGCAAATGATATTCTAAATATGTGTCAAATATGTTGCTACAGCCTTGGTCATGAAAATAGGGTTAAAACTCATCACCTGTGCTTGAAAAAGTCTTACAAATCTTATCTCTTCATATATATGATGCAACAAATCCTCAAAGTATTCAAACACCTTATTTCAAGATGCCTAAAAATAGGAGATGCTTTTTTGCAAAAATAACTTGGCGAAATTCTGAAAAATGGGTTTCAAAGATCCCTCTGGATCTCTCATACCATGATATCTGATATCTTGTAAAAAATGAGAGAGGTTTTTCTGAATGGGTCCATTTTCTACAAACACTTTTTGGGTTTTCAATCTTTCACCCTCCAGTTATTTAGAAACCGGATCTAAATTTTGTAACTAAAACAGGAAATCATTTAATGTTTAAATTTGTAAAAATGGGTTGTAAAGGTCTATTTGAATCTTCCAAAAACATGACACATGTTGCAAAATTAAAAGAGGTCTTTGTAATTGGTCCAAATTTTGACAAAAACCTCTTTTGTTTAAAAAAATTCATGTCCAAATTCTTAAAATTTGTGCCCAAAGACAATGACTAAAACAAAGAAAAACATAGTACTTTATAAAATTATGTCAGCTTCAAGTCCCTGCCATTTGATGTGGTAGGGCCTTGCCCTGTTTATTTATCTTGTTGAAATAATGAATGAATGATGAATGCTCTTGATTCAACAATGTTTTACAGTCTTATGTGCACATGAAATTATTTTCCTTAACTTCATAATGCCGAGGCAATCTCAATTCTTTACATCATTTCAAATTAAATTTGAAAGCACCATGCCTCAAATTCTAGAAGTCTGTCATCTTCATTCTTAATAAAAATCCTAAGCAGATACTGTGAATTTCTCCTGGACACACTTCAACACTGTATTGATACTTTTACTTGATTACTTGGCACTTGTGATGACAGAAACGTGTAATTTAAATTTTGGAAGCTACAGACGCATGGGTTATATGACATTATACTGCAATTTATATATGTCACATATACAAATTCATCATAAAACATGGATGCATTCTTCCTTTACATTTTATTTCTCAGTCTGATGCCTTGATTTTCGCTGGCCGCCTTTTCAACTTGATTTAACTGGAAATTCAAACTACAGCACGCTAAACTATGATTTGGCAGCGCATCTTCACAAGTCGATGCCAAATGATGGGTGATTTTCTCATCAAACAAAGACTCAGGAAATAAAATCTTGGTTTTGGGCAATTTGGCCATTTAGCAAATTTGTAGAGGAAATATAACCAAATGCAATAAGGTGAATAAAATCAGAGATATCCATTACAAACGGACTCGGCGAGAGGTTGTGAGGCGATGAAAAACTGATCAAGCTGGTTGAAACACTCATGACTTTTCCATCAACAAAAATCAAAGTCTCTTGGCCCTAAACTTTTCTAAAAGTTTTGATAGAGAAAATTTTGGTACCAACACCTTAGAGTATCTTTAAATTCTATTTCTTTTCTCTGTACTTTCAAAAGTATGATTGAATATTGCCTTGCATGATTGTTTAATAAAATTCATATTATTTTTTTCACTTTAAAATTGAATTTCCAAACTTGTTAAGAGAACACAGAGAAAAGAAACAGATATCCATCGATTCCTCTCCGAAAAAGAGAGACAGCATAAATTTGGACCAAAACCACTTTTTTTTGTTTATTTATCAAATTTCTACAATATAGACTCTGTTTTCAAGAACCAACGAGCAGAAAATCCATTTAAAAAACAAATATATGAAAGGTTAAAATTTTAGCTATAATATCCTAAAAATAATTTGCCCATAGAAATAACCACGCCAGAATAACACCATGATCTGAATTATTTAAATCGATTAATAATCTGTGCTAGTCTGTAATATAATATTAACTGGTGACCGATCACAGTCTTTCATTTTCTCTCTGTGCTTCCTGTACATCTAAATTGTCAGGATTGATGGATGGGCATTTAGAATCTCTGCACGATTTTCTTTTGCATTCGTAGAAGAAAAGTCAAATAAATCCCTACACGAAATTCATTGTGTGCGCAATAAGCAAGATTGAACTATTTGTTCTACAAACCACTTTCCTTTTACATAAAGATTGGCATCGGAAATTTTTCACATTTCGTATGGATATGTTTGTTGAACAATGGTTATTTTATTAAGGAAATATCTCATCATCTTTCTTATACATAAAGGTAAGAGTTTGATCAATCGGTAGAGCTATAAAGGTAAGAGTTTGATCCATCAGTAGAGCGTTTGAGTGGGCTTAATATTTAAGAACATGTGTTATTTTCTTTAAGGTTACAGGTTCAAATCCGGTCAGGGTAGGATTTCTCATTGACCTGTTATGAAAAGGCTTCAAAGGTAGGCAACCCATGCTAAGTCACCAGTTATTAGTATATCTAGCTTACAAGCTATTAAATATATTCCCATAGTTGAAAAAAAAACAACCAAAATTACACAATTCCACAAACCAAATTTTAGTTTAACTTAAAATACCCCACTATCTATCAACATCTACCACAAAAATATGTCACCATCCTTAGAAAGATCCCACTATCTATCTATCAGCATAGTTGCTTACAATCTTGTAATTGCAAGAAACACAAGCAATCTTGCAATCTCAATAAGCACTCGAGCAGTGAAGTCTCTTAAATCTGTTGATAAAGCAAATAAGTTTTAAAATTAAGGATAACAATTCTATAATAGTTACTTCAAATTGTTCTTGGCTGCAATGGTAGAGTGAACTCTGAAATAATGGCTACTTCTATGGCCTCTCTCAAACCCCTTATAGGTCTGCTTGCAATCCATGTGTGTTATGCAGGACTGGGTATCATTGCCAGGGTTGCCCTGGACGAAGGAATGAACCATTTTGTCTTCGTAGCTTACAAGGAAGCTGTTGGTACAATGGCCATTGCCCCTTTTGCTTATTTCCTAGAAAGGTATTGTTTAACTGCTTGAAAAACTTCTGTAAACTCGAACACAACATCTTTCACGATTTCTAATATATGAAAGGCTTGAAATTATCTGAATGCAATGCATTTTTTCATGTTTTGCAGAAACAAACGTCCTGTAATTACCTGCGACATCTTTTGCCAGATTTTTGTGCTTGCAATTTGTGGGTAAGTGTGTAGTCAAATGAAAATCCTCCTATACAGCTGCAAATCCTATTCCTTCATAGATTATTATTATGTAACGAGGGCATGGATTTTTTATTTTTCCAACAGGATCACGGTATCTCAGAATTTTTACTTTGAAGGACTCAGAAACACTTCCGCCACATTTGCTTCTTCAATATCAAACATCACTCCCGTTTTTGTATTTGTGATGGCCACAGCATCTGGGTATTCATGCTAATTTTTCACCCTAAAGAGAGATGCCTTTTGATTTTGCATGTATCACATTTCAAAGTTATAAGTTATAAGAAGTTTGGATTGAATATTTATGAAAGATATGCTGTCTGAGATTTCTTTCTATTTGAGCAAAAATGATAGTCACACCAAGTTAAAAAAAAAAACTTTTTCAAACTTTCTTTACCTTTTGATTTTGCATGTACCAAATTTCAAAGTTATAAGAAGCTTGGATTGAATATTTATGAAAGATATGTCGGCTGACATTTCTTTCTATTTCAGCAAAAAAATGAGAGTCACACCAAGTGAAAAAAAAACTTTTTCAAACTTTTTCAAACTTTCTTTACCTTTTGATTTTGCATGTATCAAATTTCAAAGTTATAAGAAGCTTGGATTGAATATTTATGAAAGATATGTCTTCTTTCTATTTCAGCGAAAAATGATAGTCACACCTAGTGAAAAAGAAACATTTTCAGACTTTTTTTACCTTTTGATTTTGCATGTATCAAATTTCAAGGCTATAAGAAGCTTGGATTGAATATTTATGAAAGATATGCTGGCAGAGATTTCTATTTCAGCAAAAAATGATAGTCACACTAAGTGAAAAAAAAACTTTTTCAGACTTTCTTTACCTTTTGATTTTGCATGTATCAAATTTCAAAGTTATAAGAAGCTTGGATTGAATATTTATGAAAGATATGCTGGCTAAAATTTCTATTTCAGCAAAATATGATAGTCACACCAAGTGAAAAAAAAAACTTTTTCAGACTTCCTTTACTTTTGATTTTGCATGTATCAAATTTCAAAGTTATAAGAAGCTTGGATTGAATATTTATGAAAGATATGCTGGCTGAGATTTCTATTTCAGCAAAAAATGATAGTCACACCAAGTGAAAAAAAAAACTTTTTCAGACTTTTGCAGAAGGCAATATCTTAAAGACTTTCAAAAGAAAGAATAAAGATTCGTATACTTTTATTTGAAATCCATCATCTTTAATTGTTTGATGCATGTGGTGAATTGTTCAGAATGGAGAAAATTGATATGAAGAGCAAGTATAGCCAAGCTAAAGTTGTGGGTACCATTGTGTGTGTTGGTGGTGCAATGATTATGACCTTTTACAAGAGCCCTGTACTCCTTGATGGGCATAACCTCAACACATGGATGTTTGGGGCCATAATGCTGTTTGTTGGTTGTTTATTTTTCTCTGGATGGGTTACTTTTCAGGTATTTCTTCCTCTCCTTGAACATATGTACATGGTCAGAGAAAAGCCACCGTTTTAGTTGAGAGTAAACTGAAAATATGACACATATCATGTGCAGATTTTTTGTTGTTTTGATTACAGGAAAATATGACATATCATGTGCAAATGTTTTTTTGTTTTGATTACAGGCTCCAGTGGTGAGGAAATATCCAGCTCAACTCTCATTAACAGCAATCATGTTATTCCAAGGAACTGTACTGTCCTTTTTGGTGGCTTTATGTTTTGAGCCAAATGCCTCTGCTTGGAGGCTAAAGTGGGACTTTCAGCTTCTTAGCATTCTTTACTGTGTGAGAGTCTAGTCATTATACTAGTTGTTTAAACATATTTTTCTCTTCAATATGTTGAAAACCTGATAAATACTTGGTTTTGGTTTTAAGTTATGTTGACTCTGGTGCAGGGATTATGTTCCAGTTTTGCATTCTTTGTACAAATCTACTGTATCCGTGTAAAGGGGCCTATCTTTGTTGCAATGTTTCACCCAACAACAACGATATTGGTCGCAATCCTAGAACATTTCATCCTTCACAAAAAATTTCACCTAGGAAGGTAGCCCAGCATTTCTCTCTTGCATATTTATAGTCTGAAATTGGTGCCATTTGACAGTTCATGCGTTAACATCTTTTCTTCTTACGCAGTTTATTGGGAGCAATTTTGATCGTTACAGGACTTTATGTGGTACTGTGGGGTAAAGCAAAGGATCAGAACTTACAGAGGCACAGCAGTGATATTAAACAACCTTTATTGGGATGACATTTATCATCAAATCTTGGTTATTTGGTTTTGTAGCAATTTTTTTTAAATAAAATCAAATTTTGAAACATAAATTTTGTAGATCAAAAGTTTGATAAATATAATTTAAATTATTAGAAAATAAAACTCCACTTTTGCTCAATCACACACACGACTCAACTTGAATCATAATAAAACTCGTACTTTCCTCAAATTAGAATAAGAAAGAAAATTCTTATAATGGCCCACATTTTATGCTCCCATTATGGTGACTTGCACCTTTGATTTATTAGTCCACAATATATGACATGTTTGAGTAAAGAGTTATGGATTATAGCGGTTATGTGATATGTTATCATGACTTATAAACGTAGCATGAAATGACTTAGATACTACGATTGTTATTGCATTTGCTTTTATTGAGATATCACATGATTGTTATGATTGGTTTTGCTCGCATTCATACTTTTGACCCACAATAATATATATGTTAATGATATCATAATGTTTTAAAAAGCTAAAGAAAAGTAATCTATAATCTTGGACAAGATGAAAGTGCCCACGATGCTATTATGATGGAAACCTCATATTACTATGTATGATACAATAATTATATAATAATTATATTTGATTAATAATTATAAACTAATTAAAGAAAAATTGAATAAATTTAGAAGTGATTTGTCATGTATAACCTTAAAATTTAAAGCAATGTGATTGATTATCTTTTTCTTATATAAGTAGGTCTTCCCTCATCGAAAACATTGCTATGACTAGGTACCAGATAGACAAGCATATGATATCTAACATGGGAGATCAGAGACTCCCTAAAATTGCTTTAAAATCCAGTCAATACTATCTACGGCTCAATAGAGGCTCGTATAAAGACAACATGGCTTTATTAAACTATTGGGGGGTCGACAAAAATGTCACTTTGCAAAATATCAATAACATTAAAAATTCTATCACATCCAATTTTATAGAGAAAATGTCAGATGAGAAAGATTTAGAGGTTAAAAGAAAATTAAGATACTAGAAGAAGGTCATTAACCCTAATCTAGAAGATCAAAAGGATCTCTCTGTCTTAACTAGTTCGAAGAAGAACATTAATATAGCCAAGATAAGAACGAACTCCCATGAGCTTCGCGATGAAATAGGGTGCTGGACAATTCCTAAACACAATGGGTGGAAATGAAAGTCACTTTCTTTTAGTGTGCTCTACATACACCCACAATAGATCACAATTTCATAATCTTTGCTACAATACAAACCTCCCTAATGTTTTAATCGCATATCAAAACTATGACGACCTAGGAACGCTTATGTCTAAGCTTTAAAATTGATATATATATATATCACATTGATTACAATACCATTATTATACTATATATAAAATCAAATATACATAAAAATATTCAAATATTCTATAAAAGAAGTTATCTTACATACTTTTTAATATTATTATTATGTCCCTGCAGATACATATAGTTCCCATAAGGTAGAATTAGTGCAGTTGTACCATAGCAAAATAATTAAAATTAAAAACAAAGTTCACTGTAATAAATCAAAAATTCGTAAAAATTTAAAATTTTTCATGTGACATAAAATGTCTAATATCACCGCTAAAGTATCATTAATGGTTAGCAGATAATAAAATAATTGGTAAGAGAAACAAAGAGTTGCTTCTTTATAAGATTTGTATAATCTAAAGGCTGAATCTCCTTGATAGCTGTGTTAGTATTGTTTTCGACTTAGCAGTTGTAATTCTTCCAGAAGTAGAAAAGAAACTTGTATTTTACTGAAGCTAGATATACTGTTTATTTCTTTTGTCAAGTAGGGAAAGTTTCCTATGTGTGATCGGGGCTTACTTATCTTTTAAGCTAACACAGTAGGACTGATGGTTCCTTACAGGTTTAGCAGGTAAGCGTATGTTCCAGTAAATTAAATTTTATATTCAAGTCAAGAAGATACTTCCCTAGCATGTTTATGATGCTAGACTTAAAATGTTTTAACTGCAGCTTGTCTCCATAAGAGGTAATATTGGTCTCAATTTATTTTGTTGTCAAAACTCTGTAATGACGTTTAAACAAACTACACAAGCATGGGTTAAATTGCATGATCAATTACTATTAGATGTCCTCAAACAATTGGATGCTTATAACTAAAATTCTAATGTACACTTGTAATCTTGTTTACAGTAATGTAATTTAAAGTTTAAATAGAAAGAATATAGTTCACATCTTGATGCTTAACTCACTCAATACTGTTTGGTGTTTATCGCAATTACCTTCATTATAGGACTCTATAAACATCAATCTCTCAATGAATAACCAATTTACTTTTACTTTTATCTATAAAATCATTATTAAGTTGCTAGAATTTCACTAAGATTTCTTATATCGTTTTGGTTCTTAGCTAACCAAACACCCTTTCAATTCTAACAAGTCCAAAGGCTAAGTCCAAGAATCACTAGCTCTTCTTCTTACTATAGTTTAAAAGTAAAAATATGTTTTTCTCACAATTTCCATCTAACGTAGTTAATAAACATAACTAACTTATCTTGATTTATTAACAAAGAAACCCTAGAAGAAAATTTCATGTTATATTATATAGTTGATACACTATATATCGATACTCCATGGTAATACTACATTATTGGAAATCATATAAATCACATTGCTTACTTAATTAAAGGTTTGATTAATAATTATTTGATGCAGAATGGAACTCTCCTCCACTATTGACTTGCACCTTCTATTTGCAAATTATTCCAGTTGACACATGGAGATGGTCTCAACCACGAGATGGTTGAATTAAAAGACTAAACCCTACCCATTCACTTCACAGAGCGAGGGTTCCTTCGTTTGGTTTTGGCCGAGCTGCGAGCTCGTGGCTGTCGTAATCTTGTACATGCCTCCATTTTGCAAGTTGCTTTCAGAAAAATACGCCGTGGGCTGGTTTAAGTGAGGTCGTAAGGCGGTTCTTTGGTGCTTAAAGATTTATGTAGCTTACTGAGGGTGTAGAAATTGTTTTTCCTTTTTGCTATTTCAGAAAATAAATAGTGGATAGAGTTTATAAAAGGGTACTCTTCGTTCTCGTTGGAGTAATGTTCGTTTCCCTTTGGGTTTGTGACTCGGCATCTTCTTAGCTTCTGGCAAGGTGCCAATAAACAGTCCTGGGTGGTCAGCTTCCTCAAATTCATTCAAAAAGAAATGCTTAACAGGTATGACCTAACACAGGTTTTCATTTTAGTGAATTTTGAATAGTTTAAAAAAATAATAAAAGGGTTGTAACCAATGCATGGTTGTTCCTTGTAGGTTTTCGTTACCACTCTGGATCTTAGAAGCGAGTTGGTTCCTTCGATTTCCAATTACGCAGACCCTGGTAAGCCCTGGGCACGTTGAGGGTTTCTCCTGCATTGGTGTTATGGTGGTTTGAAACAAAATGGGAAAGCTTCGCTGCTGGTTATGGAACGACCTTGGTTTTCATGTTAGGTTGTTACTTCTTGTTTGTTTGTTTTTGTATGATTTCAAAACCCTAGAGGGTATTGTGTACAAGAAGGTTGAAGGCTAAAGCAGTCGTGACATTAGGGTTTTAGTGACAGTGCTTTTATGGCCTGGATGGTGTAAGTTTCTTTTGCTTTCATCTTAGAACTTAGCTTTAAGCCATGACAAGGCTATTCGACCTCTGCCTGGTTAAATAATTTTTAAATGGATTTCACAGGTGAAGAGAAAGACTGTTTACTCAGTCGAGACTTGTAAAAAGATATAGGGTTTTTACTTGTCATGAATGAAATAGTTGTTGTCTCTTTTTACTGTTTTGTAAAGTATAATATTTTCTTTGAACATGCCTAAGCCTCAACCGATATTTATAAAAGGACAATAAAACATGGAATTTACAAGAATAAATTTTGGTTTTGCTTCTCTATTTTTGCTTTTTATAAATAATAATTACAGGTATTAAATTTTATTTTAAAAGTAAGTTTATGCAAGTTTGTGAATAAGATGAAACCTGTCTTTCATAACCCTAGGTAAATTTCCTTGAGGTTTACAGTAGAAACA
>LPNX010464415.1:154831-198462 GCA_001517045.1 Pseudotsuga menziesii
TACATATTTCATTCAGAGTTAATAACGAATCATCACATCTACTTAATCAACCAGCTGTACTAGAGTATTGCCTATACAAGGCGTGGAAAAATATAGTATGGTAATCTATTTTTATTTATTTCTCATTTAGCATAAATACTACTGTTTATAATCTACCTATTCCTAGCAAAACAATAACATGCATATCTTTGAAAAACTAGTAAACATTTGTTGAAAACAGTAAATAAATTATAAATAACCTGAACAAATAAAAACCTGTCAAATGATGAGGGGAAAACAGCTTAAAGATGTTGTTCCTCCCAACCAACTCTTGGAGAAAGCTTAGTCTGCACTTCCTCAGGACCCCCGAGCGTGTTTCCTAGTCCTCCTAGTAGAGTAATCGGTGAAGGATGTATCCTTAAGACCTTATGTCACTTGACTATTCAAATTACAACAGTAATTCAATCCTACTTATAGCAGTAAGAACTTCAGCCTAGTAGCTACATAATTTTAGTTCTCAGCAATTAACCCCTCAAACTCACTTCAACCAGTCCCCTCCATCGAATTTCTCATGTGTACTTCATTCACACTTAATGATCACATCTCTAGAATGAGCAGCCCCTGTTGTCTTCAATGGAAAATTTTATAATAATGCCTAGGTCTTCTGGGCCAGTTTTTTACTTAATGAGCCACATGCTCCAATTCCACTTTCTTGGGGAATCATTACCACAAATATAGGGAATTTTCCACCTGCAACAGTTAGAAGTAGTTTGAGGATGCTTCCACTTGTCAGTATCCTCTCCACCCAGTATCCTCCACCAAGTGACCAATTAACACTCTTTTAACAACTTCCCTAAGCTATTGTCTCATCATTTATTTATTTATTAATAAAATATTTTGAAATACATTAATAATTCTTGACCCCACTTGGTCATCAATTACAAACTTAGCATAAAATATAACATAATGTTCCTCAATAACATTAAATTGTTTTGTAAATTGCGGCATGTGACATACACACCCCTTTAATTTGTAACATCGTCCTCGATGTTATTTATTTCTCGTCCTCAGAGTTCCCCTGAAATAGAATTGGATATGCATCCCGCATATGACTTTCCAATTCCCGGGTGGCTTCTTCTGGACTAAGGTACTTCCATTGCACCTTCACTTGACCAATGGTGTGATTCCGAAGTGAGATCTCCCTCCTTTCGAGGATACAATCTGGTTCCACCAAAAAATCTCCTTCAGGTTCCACCTGCACATAATTCCAATTAATAACATGAGTAGCGTCATGTACATATTTTTTTAATACAGAAATATGAAAAACATCGTGAACTCTTAGATTTGGTGGTAGAGCTAACTGATATGGTACCTGTCCTATCCTGGACGGTATTTCAAAAGGACCACAATATTGAGGTGCTAGCTTAGCATAGCTACCCAACCTCAGAGAACTCTTTTTGGGTCTCACCTTAATAAAAACATGTTCACCTACCTGAAACTCCTTTGGAGTTCGTTTAAGGTCTGCTTGTCTTTTCTATCGATCTTGCGCAATTTTCAAATTACCTTGTACCTGTTTTACAATTAACTCCATCTCTTTCAATAATTCAGGTCCTAATACTAACCTATCCACTGGATTACTCCAAGAGATGGGAGTATTGCATTTCCTTCCATACAGAATTTCAAAAGGACTATACCTAGTTGAAGCTTGATAATGATTATTGTAAGCAAATTCTACCAGTTGTAAATAATCTTCCCATTTACCTGGCTGCTCCTTTACATACATTCGGAGTAGATCCTCTAATACCTGATTTACTCTTTCAGTCTATCCATTAGTTTGAGGATGGAAAGAGATACTAAAGTTTAACGTAGTATTTAACCCTTTAAAAAAAGATTTCCAAAAATTACTTGTAAATTTAGGGTCTCGGTCTGAAATTATCACCTTCAGTATTCCATGCAACCGAAAAAATTGTTTTAAGAAAATATCAGCAATATTTGCAGCTTTATGAGTACTTTTTGCTTTACTCAATTTATCAACCACTACCATTATTGAGTCATTTAAGTTCTGATTTCTAGGTAATCTCGTGATAAAATCAAGGCTAATTATCTCCCATTTCCAGCTAGGAATAGGCAATGGCTGAAGTAGTCTAGCTGGATGCTGATGTTTAGTTTTTACTTGCTGACATTCGAAGCACCTAGCAATATATTCTGCTAGTTCATTTTTCATGTTTAGCCAAAAATAATCCTTTCTTAGCATGGTTATGGTTTTCTACTAACCCGGATGCCCTAAATAAGGAGTTTTATGAATTTCATTTAAAATTAACAGCTTAATTTTAGGTACATTAGGTATGTATAATCTATCTTTATACAATAATAATCCTTTTTCATTCAAACTATACCCTGTACTTAGACTTTCTATTAAATTTTCTTTTACTTTTGCTTGTAATTTTTGATAATTTTCATCTTGTTCTATTCCAGCTTCTAGCTGTTCTTCCAAGTTTGTCATATAAGTGTTGATGGCTGCTGTAAAATTCATCTTTGCATTTCTACTTAATGCATCAGCAACCTTATTCTCCTTTCCTTTAATATGCTGAATTTCGAAATCGTATTCACTAAGAAAATCTATCCACCTAACTTGCCTAGCATTCAAGTTAGGTTGATCCAACAAATATTTCAATACTTTATTATCTGTCATTAGTATAAACTTCCTTCCTATCAAATGATGATGCCACATTTTTAAGGCATGTATGACAACAGCTAATTCTAAGTCATAGGTTGCATAATTTTTCTCATGAATCTTCAGCTTCCTAGACTCATAAGAAATCACGCGTCCTTCCTGAGTTAAAATTCCACCTAAACCGTCATTGCATGCATTAGTACATACTATAAAATCTTTATTAGGGTCAGCAATTCTTAGAATTGGTGAGATGGTTAATACTGTTTTTAACTTTTTAAAACTATCTTCACACTTCTGATTCTAATTGAATTTCTTCCCCTTTTTCTACAAAGAGGTTATAGGATTTTCAATTCTTGAAAACCCTTCAATGAATATTCGATAATAATTTGTAATCCCTATAAATGATCGGACGTCAGTTATGTATTTTGGAACTGGCCAATCTTCGATTACATTTATATTTTTGGGGTCAACAGAAATTCCTTCTTTAGTCACCACATGACTTAAATACTGGATTTTATCTTTAAAGAAGTCACATTTACTAAATTCCGCAAAAAGTTGATGTTCTCGTAATTCTTTGAAGACAATTTTTAAGTGTTCTTTATGTTCCTCTTCAGACATTGAGTAAATTAAGATGTCATCAATAAATACGACCACAAATTTATCCAGATATTTGTGCATTACATTATTTATCAGACACATAAAAACAGCTGGGGCATTAGTAAGTCGAAATCGCATAATGACAAACTCGTAATGTCCATATCAAGTCCAAAAAGTTGTTTTAAAGATGTCTTCATCCTTGATTCGGACCTGGTGGTATCTAGATCGTAAATCAATCTTTGAGAACATCGTGGCTCCACGTAGTTGATCAAACATATCATCTATGCGAGGTAAAGGGTATCTATTCTTGAAAGTCATTTTATTTAGTTGACGATAATCTATACATAGTCGTAGAGTTCCATCATTTTTTTAACAAAGATGACAGGTGTCCCCCAGGGAGAAACACTGGGTCTAATGTAATTTTGATCAATGAGTTATTTTAACTGCGACTTAAGTTCATTCAATTCTAGTATATTCATTCGATAAGGGTATTTTGAGTTGGGCACTGCACCAGGTACCAGCTCAATAGTAAAATCCAATTCCCGTCTCGGAGGCAATCCCAGAATTTATTCCGGAAATACATCTGAATATTCCCATAGAATCAGAATATCTTCCAATTTTAATTTATCTCTATTGTTAGTGTTTTATTCATTGATTACTATTACGGCAAAATCCTTACAGCCTTTCCTAATAGCTCTCTTAAGCTGCAAAGCAGAAATCTGCCTTACGGCTGTTTTCCTAGGGATTCCCTTACATTTATTAACTTTCCATCTCTATTTATGCAAGTGAAGGTTTTATTAAAGAAATTTAGGACCACCCTATGTTGTTTTAACCAATCCATACCAATTAACATATCATATGAACCTAAAGGTAACACATTGAGCTTAACAGAGGTTTCAAACTAATCCATAGTTACTACACAATTATTAACAAAGCTAATTACTTTTCTCTTTGCACCAGTAGCTAGCTGAACTAACCGAGATCTAGCAAACTTTTCAGCTAAAAGATTACACTTTTCTACTAAATTAGGAGAAATATAGCTTAAATTGGCTCCTGGATCAATTAAAATAGATACAGGTATTTGATTTATCTTACCTTCCACTTCCACCATGGAAATTTGATAATCTGCTTGCAGGTTCTCTAATGCTGCATTGATCCTGGGCATTGTCCTCGCTAGATCACCAACAGTCATCTCCTCCTGTATTGTGTGTATGTTGCTAACAGTCTTCTTCCGATTGGGGCAAATTGATGCATAATGCAGACCATTACATTCCCAACACTTTATGGGTTCCTTTCGTTCAAAATTCTTTGTATAGTTATTGTGGTTGTTAGCAGATTCTTTATTCCTTTGATTGTTTGGATTGGTCTGCGAATTACTTTTGTTCCCTTGGAAATTCTTACTAGGAAAATTTATGGTGTTATTATTCTTAAAATTTCGATTAGGCACAAAATCTTTCTTTTTCTGTTCAAAATTTTTATTCCTTTTGGCCTTCCAATTGGTCATACTTTCCTTTTTATGATTTTATTCATAACATAAATTATTCACTTTTCTCATTGCTTCTTCTAAATTTTTCGGATTGTCATACTCAATTCTCTCCTTTATATGATAAGGTAAACAGCTGAGAAACCGTTGTACCTTAGGTTTCTCGTCCACAATATATGGCACATAACTGAGCAGACTTAGAAATTTACTATTTAGTTCTTTCATATTCATTGTTCCTAGTTTCAACTCATAAAATTCCTTCGCCCTTTCTTCATAATATTGTTCAGATAAAAAATTATTCTTGAAATATTTCTTAAATGTGCCCCAATTTATATTTTTCTCCCTTATACCTTTTATTCTTTTTTAAGTCCTGCCACCATATATCTGTTTTTCCTGTAAGATTATAAATAGCCATCCTAGCCTTCAGTTCATTAGAGTAGTTATAAATTTAGAAGTATTTCTTCTTCCCGGACAGCCAGGATTCTGCTTCTTCCCCCTTATCAGTTTCTCCATTAAAAATTGGTGGCTTGATCTTCTTGAATTCCCCAGAGATTTCTTCGTAAGGTTTAAACTTTCTCTTACTAGTATGGTGATTATCTTCACTACTGTCACTAGTATAATGAAAGTTTTTTTTATGTAAATCACCATATACTTCAGAAGATGAGCTACTTTCGTTTTTAACTTGTTTAGTCTTTTTATCTTTACGCTGGTAACCCATATCTTCAGACTCAGTTCTTTTATCTTCTCCCTCAGTATGAAATATTTCCATTAAAATCTGATTTAACTCCTCCTAAGCTGTCAGAATCCTCGCATTTTCTTTCTTAACCGATTCCATCTCTGTTTTTAGTTCCTCAACTGTTTGTAGTAGTTTGAAAGAAAAATTACTTATCTCTTCTTGTATAGGTTCTTTTTGAAAATTATTGCGTTCAATGTAAGAAGATTCCTCATCCATATATTCTTCCAATCTATCCATACCTGTCATTAAGTCAGAAACAAGATTCTCTCGAGGTATCATTCAAAAGAAAACAACATCAGCATGTTTATTTAAATTTACTGTTCCACATAAGAAATTTGAGCCACATTCAGGCCTAGTGTCTGAACCTTGTGCTCTGATACCACATGTAATAACTCAAAAATTCATAAAAATTTAAAATTTTTCATGTGACATAAAATGTCTAATATCACCACTAAAGTATCGTTAATGGTTAGCTGATAATAAAATAGTTGGTAAGAGAAACGAAGAGTTAATTCTTTATAAGATTTGTATAATCTAAAGGCTTCTCCTTGATAGATTTGTTAGTACTGTTTTCGACTTACCAGTTGTAATTCTTCTAGAAGTAGAAAATAAAATTGTATTTTACTGAAGCTAGATATACTGTTTATTTCTTTTGTCAAGTAGGGAAAATTTCTTATGTGCAATTGGGGCTTATTTAGCTTTTAAGCTAACACAGTAGGACTGATGGTTCCTTACATGTTTAGCAGGTAAGTGTATGTTCGAGTAAATTAATGTTTATATTCAAGTCAAAAAGATACTTCCCTAGCATGTTTATGATGCTAGACTTAAAATGTTTTAACTGCAGCTTGTCTCCATAAGAGGTAATGTTGGTCTCAATTTATTTTGTTGTCAAAACTCTGTAACGACGTTTAAACAATATACATAAGCATGGGTTAAATTGCATGATCAATTACTATCAGATGTCCTCAAACAATTGTATGCTTATAATTAAAATTCTAATGAACACTTGTAATCTTGTTTACAATAATGTAATTTAAAGTTTAAATAGAAATAATATAGTTCACATCTTGATGCTTAAGTCACTCAATACTATTTGGTGTTTATCGCAATTACCTTCATTACAGGACTTTATAAACATCAATCTCTCAATGAATAACCAATTTACTTTTACTTTTATCTATAAAATCATTATTAAGTTGCTAGAATTTCATTGAGATTTCTTATATCGTTTTGGTTCTTAGCTAACCAAACACTCTTTCAATTCTAACAAGTCCAAAGGCAAAGTGCAAGAATCACTATCTCTTCTTCTTACTATAGTTTAAAAGTAAAAATATGTCTTTCTCACAATTTCCATCTAACGTAGTTAATAAACATAACTAACTTATCTTTATTTATTAACAAAGAAACCCTAGAAGAGAATTTCATGTTATATCCTATAGTTGATACACTATATATTGATACTCCATGGTAATATTACATTATTGGCAATCATATATATTGGATTGTTTATTTGATTAAAGGTTTGATTAATAATTATTTGATGCAGAATGGAACCGTCCTCCACTATTGACTGCACCCTCGATTTGCAAATTATTTTGATGGACATGTGGGGATGGTCTCAACCACGAGATGGTTGACTTAAAATACTAAACTCTACCCATTCACTTCACAGAGAGAGGGTTCCTTCGTTTGGTTTTAGCCGAGCTGCGAGCTCATCCTATACATACCTCCATTTTGCATGTTTCTTTAAGAACAATACGCTGTGGGCTGGTTTAAGTGATGTCATAAGGCGGTTCTTTGGTGCTTAAAGATTTTTGTAGCTTACTCAGGGTGTAGAAATTGTTTTTCCTCTTTTCTATTTCAGAAAATAAATAGTGGATAGAGTTTATAAAAGGGTACTCTTCGTTCTCGTTGGAGTAATGCTCGTTTCCCTTTGGGTTTGTGACTCAGCGTCTTCTTAGCTTCTGGCAAGGTGCCAATAAACAATCTCAGGTGGTCAGTTTCCTCAACTTCATTAAAAAATAAACACTTAATAGGTAATGACCTAACACAGGTTTTCATTTTAGTGAATTTTAAATGGTTTAAAAAAATAATAAAAGGGTTGTAACCAATGGATGGTTTCTCCTTGTAGGTTTTCGTTACCACTCTAGATCTTGGAAGTGAGTTGGTTCCTTTAACTTCCAATTACGCAGACCCTAGTAAGCCACGGGCATGCTGAGGGTTTCTCTTGCATTAGTGTTATGGTGGTTTGAAAGAAAATGGGAAAGCTTCGCTACTAGTTATGGCATGGCCTTGGTTTACATGTTAGGTTGTTACTTCTTGTTTGTTTGTTTTTGTATGACTTCGAAACCCTAGAGGATATTGTGTGCAAGAAGGTTGAAGGATAAAGCAGCTGTGCCATTAGGGTTTTAGTGATAGTTCCTTTACAGCTTGGACGATGTAAATTTCTTTTGCTTTCATCTTAGAACTCAGCTTTAAGCCATGACAAGGCTGTTCGACCTCTGCCTGGTTAAATAAGTTTTAAATGGATTTCACATGTGAAGAGAAAGACTGTTTACTTAGTCGAGACTTGTAAAAAGATATAGGGTTTTTATTTGTCATGAATGAAATAGTTGTTTTTTCATTTTACTGTTTTGTAAAGTATAATATTTTCTTTGAATAGGCCTAAGCCTTAGCTGATATTTATAAAAGGCCAATAAACTTATTTTTTTTTGTTTTTATGAAATTGTTACAGTGATATTTAATTTAATATCATGTAATTTAGAATGATTTATAGAACACATGGCTGATCATATTGGTGCACATTATATACCTTTGGAGGAGCATGATGGGACATGGGATCCTCACCTATTTCATTGGGGAAGATATGATATAATACATCATGCCTATGTGTATGGGTTACATGGTGATCTACTTACTTGGAGGATCATATGAGACCCTGGGATCATTTTTGGTTTCATTGGTTTCAATTTTGGGGGCAACAAGAAGAATTGGATATTTATTCATCACTTGAGAAGATGACTATAATCAGAGTAGTGTAGCATACAAATATGAAATTGATTGAGGACAATCAATATTGGGTGGGGAGGACTATAATGTCCCCATTTAAATAATTGCATAGCAGGACAATTCCATCGTGCCCTACTAGTTCCTAGGTTGGATGGATACATTTGTAATTTTAATAAGGGATATAATAAATGATGTTGATACATTAGAATGGAATAAATAATTAATAATGTATCTTATTAAATAAATACAAGATAAAATTTAATTGGTAATGGAGCATGGAGACACATGGAGACTATGAGGCCCACACAAGCTAGAAATTTGGTGCCACATGGCATCCTCCTCTTGCAATTTCAAATCCATCGGAATACTAAAGGTTCTTGGATGATTTATAAGGTTAATACACTTGTCCATATGCATAATAGGTTGAATATGGAAGGAAATGTAACTTACATGGGAGAGGAAGAGTCATTTTGGAGCTAGTGGGACACTTGGACTAGATTCCATAGTTCTATGACAACAACGATGAAGATGCTATGACACCTATGACACAAATCAGATATGAAGGATGAAATATGAAATATCTAACATGTCAGTTCGAAATAGAGCATACAATATATATCTCATGGATTTGGGGAAGCTCAATGGGCTTCAACTCGAATTTGGGGAAGGTGGAAGGCTAGGAAAGGGAGGGCACATGGAAAATCATGAGCACACACACAAATTAGAATTGGCTTGAGTTTGTGGATGGATTGGGAACCTTAGAAGGATAAGTATGTTTATAAAATATAGGAATCAACCAATATAATGTATTTTTATCATTTAATAAATTGTCATTTGTGAATTGTGAGAGCTAGTGGATGACTAGTTTTCTTTCCTTAGCCAATTTCGAGGGTAAAAGATTCCCATCCAAGTTAGTGTTTGGAGAGGCCACTCAGGTATTTAATGGATATTTAATGGAGTCTTATTTGTAGGTGTAATATGTAGGGCAGCATGTGTATTCTTCTATAGCAGAACTTTCTCTCAACCATTTCCAGTTTTCTTTGCATATTCATGCTCATGGAGGGATTACGCCTTGGGTGAGATCATGTACACTTTGGGAGAGATATTTCTGATATATTTATGATTTTAATCAGTTAAATATTCTCTTTTCTTAATTCTCATAAATTTTCAATTCGAAATACCCAAGAGTTGCATGTCAAAATGACTTTTAATGAGCAAACAATGACAATTTCCATTCTATTTTGATATATGCCATGGTAATGTTTATTATTTAAAAAGGAGAAATGTATCTCTAATAAAATTATGATAAATGGCCTATCATTAATGTTTATTTAAAGTCTCATGTTCAGTACTTAAGCATTGGAATCCATTTTACTCATTTTTATTGCATTGGGAGAAGATTTGGTGCATTTTCCCCAAGGGTCGAAATTGTGATTTGGGAGATGTTTTGGAAAGAGTCATAACAGCATGTATAAAATGAAACATGATGCCTATGAGACTTTAAAAATTTCCCTTACACATCCCCTGCCTCTTTTTATAAATTCGAGTGACTTTGGGACCATTTGAGAAGCCATTTCCGGCAATTACCCAGGGGGAATTAGAACCCCAATTTGCTCGTAAAGACTCCTACTTTGAATAGAAAATTAAACAAGTTTGAAGAAGTAATTGGGGTGTCATAAAAAATCCATGAAAATCATATTTAATTTCTAATATTAGTCATGTACCTTCTCAGAAAATTTGGGAGCATTTGCGTCAATTTGGAGGTCTAGACATCAAAACTAGTTAAGGTCAAAATTGGGGAAAAAGTGCAAAAATTGGTCATTTAATAAAATTTCAAAAACAAACATTACACATTCCTAATGTCAATACAGTAGAGTCCGATTTTGTATCTCTTATCAGTTTCTATATTTGCAAACATCCTCAGTATCATGTACTGTTACAAGGTGTTGATTCTGAACGGAATTTGTGTAACATTATTCAAACCCTCGCCATTGAAATATTGGTGAAACCTGGAACTATTGAATAGGTTCATGTAAGCCATAATTGTTCAGCAGAAATAATTGAAATTTATCAAGCTCTTTTCAAATAATTTTGGGATATTTTTTCCTGGAGTTATGAGGAAATTCCTGGGATTGATCCATCAATTGTTGTCCATGAAATAAAAACTTACCGAGCTGCAAAACCTATCATGCAGAAACTCTGTCAAGTCCACCCTAGGAAAGCTACAGTGATAAAAGCTGAAGTCGAGAATATTTTTAAGGATGATTTCATTTATCCCATACCCTTTATAGAATGGGTATCTAATATTGTTCTTGTCACTAAAAAAAAAGGCACTATTAGGGTTTGTATCGATTTTAGATATTTAAATAAGGCATTTCCAAAAGACAACTACCCTACTCCCTACATCGATCAAATCATCGATAACTGTGCTGGAAATGTCATTTGTCTTTTATGGATGGATTTTTTGGCTATAATTATATTGAAATACTACCCGTTGATCAACACAAGATGGCATTCATTTGTCCATGGGGAACCTTTTCCTATCGAAAATCACCATTTGGCTTGAAAAATGGTGGGGCTACGTTCCAACAAGCCATGTTCTATTCTTTCCATGATATCAAGAATATAGTGGAACCTCACCTAGATGACCTACCTTCTCACTCACAATAGCGAGAGGATCATTCAAGGCATCTTAGGGCTATTTTCCTCAGATGTCATCATTATTGTATTCGTCAAAATCCACATAAATGTTTTTTTTGTGTTGAGATTAGACGTTTACTTGGCATTGTTGTTTCCAAGGATGGTATCCGGATCGGTCCTTTGAAAATTATTTCCATTATGGCCTTATCCCCCTAATTAATATTACTAAACTTCAAAGTTTGAAAGGGAATACAAACTTTTTGCACCAGTTTGTGTGCAATTTCGCAGACAAGATGCATGGTTATATGTGTTTCTTGAAAAAGAAAACTCCATTTGTCTGGGATGATCTTGATCAACAATATTTTGACACTTTGAAACTTGCAATCATGCACTCACTTATGTTGCACCCCCCTAATTACTCGAAATACTTTATGTTGTATCTTGTTGCCTCCACTACTACCATTGGTATGGTATTAGTGCAGGAATATTCAAATGGTCAAGAGAATGTGATTTATTATCTTGGTAAGAGCCTATTGGACCCTAAAACGTGATACTCACATGTGGATGAGTTATCTTTGGCTATGGTCTTCATTTTGCAACGCTTTCATCACTACATCCTACTTCGCACTACTATTGTTCTTGCAGACAAAAAACCCATGTACTACATCCTGACTCGTCAGGTACTTGGGGGGAATACTCTCGTTTGATTGGAATCCTTCAAGAGTTTGACCTTGAGTTTGCCAAAAATACTTCCAATATATCCTTAGTGTTTGTGGAGATGATGTGTAATCTTCCCCATGCTATGATGGAAACTGATCCCAATGACACATTTCCCGATGAGTTTTTGTTCCTGATTAGCATGATTGGTCCATGATATGGATATTGATAATATATCTCCAAACTCAACGATTTCATTTTTATCTATCTCTTGATGATCGTCTACACATCTGACAGTGCACCAAATACTATAAGATCATAAATGATACCTTATATCGATGTGGTATTGATTCTATTTTGCGACGTTGTTTAACCCATGAGGAGGATGAACAAGTTTTGAATGATTTTCACTCTAGAGCATGTGGTAATCATCTTTTTGGGATGGATACAACCCAAAGAATCCTTCGTGATGGTTATTTTTGTCCCTCAATATTTAAATATTTTCATGAATCGATTAACAAATTCCCACCCTATCAGCTTTTTTTTCCAAAGAAGTGCACCCACCCTGCTCCATTACACCTCGTCATTTTCATTGGCCCTTTTTCCAAAAAGGGGATCGATTCTTGTTAAATTTTCATATGCTTAGCTAAGACATTAGTATTTCATTTCATTTTCATGACAAAAGCATATAAATAGGATCACTGAAAGATAGACAAGCACAACCATAAAAAAGGAACACAAAGATTTATCCTGGGAAAAACCCAGCAGAAGCTTCCTCAACATAGATGCCCCAAAAAGATAAAAGATAAAACCAACAAGGAGATCAAAGCCTGATCCTCCTCCTTCTCCAGCTACTTCTCTTCTCCACTAATGTGCTACACAAGTGAGAGTGTGTGTGTCACAAATGAGGAGCACTACACCTCTATTTATATTCATCCTTTCACTTAAGTTAGCTCATTTGACATGTAGGCTCGAGTTACACATGTAGGCTCAAGTAACCACACTGGGGTGCTAATGACCCATCTTTACAATTAGAGGGGACTACCTCATGACTCTTATTAGTTCTTCCGATTAGGAGCATCGGGGTACAATGTAATACAAGTGGTTCTCCCGGTAGGACCATCGGGGACCACAAAAAGATACATATAGAATATTCTTCGAAGTTACAATATTTCAACACTCCCCCTTAACGAGAAGGGTATTCTACAGCAACATCAACAAAAACAAGAGTAGATATAGGGGACATCATCAACATCAGCAGGGTAACACATCTATAAATCATTGGAATCTTTTCAACATCATGTAGTCTTCATATTCAATCTTCAGTCTTCATCATCAGCAACATCTTCAGTCTTTGATCAACCACATCTTCAACATTTTGATCTTTCAATTAGCAATGACATCTTCAGCACTTGGACCTTTCGATCAGCAATATCTTCAGCACTTTGACTATTCGATTAGCAATGACATCTTCAGCATTTTGACCTTTCGATCAGCATAATCTTCAGCACTTTGACTTTTCAATCAGCAGCAACATCATCATATTATGATCTGTCAATCATAATCATCATCACATTATGATATTTCGATCAAAAACATCATCATCATACTCTGATCTTTCGATCAGAAGCGTCATCAACATAGAAACATCATCATCATACTCTGATCTTTCGATCAGAAACATCATAATCATAGTGCGTCATCATCATACTCTGATCTTTATATCAGTACGTCATCATCATCATACTCTGATCTTTCGATCAGTATGTCATCATCATCATACTCTGATCTTTCGATCAGTACGTCATCATCAAACTCTAATCTTTCGTTCAGTACGTCATCATACTCTGATCTTTCGATCAGTACGTCATCATCATCATACTCTGATCTTTCGATCAGTACAGCATCATCATCATCAGCAACAACCTGCAATCCACAACTCAAAGACAAAAAAGTATTTGGATCACTTTTGGACTTAAAGTCCAGGGATGATACAATCCCACCACATTCTCGATAACCGAAGTTACCGAATTGACTATGGGAGAATCAGTCCCTATCACTTTAGGACTAAGTCCAAGGACGATGCAATCCTACCACATTCTCGAGGACCGAAGCCAATGGATTGATTACGGGAGAATAAGTCCCTATCACTTTAGGACTATGTCCAAATATGATGCAATCCTACCACATTCTCGAGGACCGAAGCCACCGGATTGATTACGGGAGAATCAGTCCCTATCACTTTAGGACTATGTCCATTAAGGATGATGCAATCCTACCACATTCTCGAGGACCGAAGCCACCGGATTGATTATGGGAGAATCAGTCCCTATCACTTTAGGACGATGTCCAAGGATGATGCAATCCTACCACATTATCGAGGATCAAGGTCACCGGATCTATTATGGATAGATGTCCCGGGATGATACAATCCCTCTTCATTCTCGAAGACCGAGGTCTTCAGATCACTTTAGGGCAAGTGCCCAAGGATGATACAATCCCGCCACGTTCTCGAGGACTAAGGTCATTGGATCTATTATGGACAGATATCCCAGGATGATACAATCCATATTCATTCTCGAAGACCGAGGTCTCCGGATCACTTTAGGGAAAGTGCCCAGGGATGATACAATCCTGCCACGTTCTCGAGGACCGAGGTCACCAGATCTATTATGGACAGATGTCCCAGGATGATACAATCCCTCTTCATTCTCGAAGACCGAGGTCTCTAGATCACTTTAGGGAAAGTGCCCAGGGATGATACAATCCCACTGCAACATCACTACTCCCCCTTTCGGGGAAGATATTTTCGAACCACACCAAGCTTGTCTTGAAAGTGTTCGAACTTCACTTGGGACAGAGGCTTTGTCAACACATCAGCAACTTGTTCATCAGTACTCACATACTGGAGATTTATGGCTCCCTTCTGCATCATATCTCGAATGTAGAAATATCTTATTTCTATGTGCTTTGATCTGTCATGAAACACATGGTTCTCTGTCATATTTATACAACTTTGGTTATCACATAGAATCACGGTAGTGTCCAAATCTAGGTTGAATAATCGTGACATTAGCTTTCGAATCCATATGGCTTCACAACTAGCAGAGCAAGCTGCTATATATTCTTCTTCGGCTGTGCTTAGTGCAACACTGGATTGATTTCTGCTAAACCATGAGATCATAGCAGATCCCAGACTATAACATCCACCTGATGTGCTTTTTCTATCTGAGATACTTTCGGCCCAATCTGCATCTGTATAGCCATACAATCTATACTCATTGCTATTATCATAATATAGACCAAAGTCTATAGTTCCTTTCAAATATCTCATCACATGTTTTGCAACTACCAAGTGAACCCGTCTAGGTTGAACTAGATATTGACTTAAGGTGTTCATAGCAAAACAAATGTCTAGTCTGGTATTTGACAAATACATCAATGACCCAATGATCTGTTTGTAATGAGTCACATCCACTAACTCTGATGAGTCATCAGTTAACAACTTTAGGTTGGAATCCATGGGTGTGGACAAGGCTTTGCATTCCAACATGTTGAATCTTTTCAATATCTCTACTGCATACTTTCCCTGATTGAGAAAGATTCCTTCTGAATTTTGCCATACTTATAGACCTGGGAAATAATGCATTAACCCAAGGTCTTTCATCTCAAATTCTTCTGCTAGTCTCTTCTTGCTTTTCATAATCTGTTTCTCATTTCCTGTCAAGAATAAATCATCCACATATAGTAGTAGGATGACAGGTTCATCTTCTACAACCTTGAGGTAAAGGTTAGGATAAACTTTACTCTTGGTAAAGCCCATGCTTGATAGGAAACTATCTATCCTCTCATACCAAGCTCTAGGAGCTTGTTTAAGACCATACAAGGCCTTCTTCAGCTTGCATACATGAGTATGTCTGTCTTCAACTTCAAATCCTTGAGGCTGTTCTATGTAAACTTCTTCTTCGATAACACCATTCAGAAAAGCTATTTTCACATCCATCTAGTGTAAGTCCCACTTCATTATGGATGCAATTGCCATGATATTGCTAATCGAAGTATATCGTGCCACATGAGCAAATGTCTCTTCATAATCAATTCCCTCTTTCTGAGAGAAACCTTTGGCCACAAATCTTGCTTTATACTTCTCGATACTTCCGTCAGCTGCATGTTTTATTTTGAATATCCATTTGGGGGATACTATAATCTTTCCTTCTGGTTTGGGAACTATATCCCATACATCATTCTTCATTATTGACTGGTATTCTTCAGTCATTGCTTCTACCCATTCTTTCTTCTGTACCGCTTCTTCATAGTTTGTAGGTTCTTGTTCTACCAGATCACACATCAAGGCTACATAGTTGGAAAAAGTATTAGGTTTCTTTCTTTCCCTTGTAGAGCCTTCAGGAGCTACATATCTTTCTGCCTCTCGTAAAATTTCTCTTGTCCAAGCAGGATTTATTTTTCTTGATATCTCCATCATGGGAGGTTCTTGTGGTTCTGCCATGTCATGTTCTTCAGGAGCTTCATCTTCAAGGAGACATGTAGTTTCTTTATTTCTGGGTGGCGTCTCTTCTTCATACACTTCTTCAAGTCGGCGGTTCCTGGATCTCTTGAGAGCCGCCTCTTCATCAAATGTCACATATCGACTGATTTCCATGTGGTGGAATCCAGGAATGTAGATTCTGAATGCTTTGGATACTTCACAATATCCAACAAGTATCCCCTTCTTTCCGGAAGGGTCTAATTTGGTTCTTTTCTCTTTTGGTATATGAATATATACTGGACAACCAAATATCTTGAGGTGAATTACCTCAGGCTTCTTTCCCGTGAATATCTCTTCTAGAGTTTTGAACCCAAGAGCACTGTGAGATATTCTATTTTGTACATACATAGCAGTTCTTGCCGCTTCTACCCATAGGTGCATTGGAAGATCTTGATCATATATCATTGTCTTCATTGCCTCCATGATGGTTTTGTTCTTTCTTTTCGCTACCCCATTCTTTTGGGGATTGTAGGGAGTAGTTAGTTCCCTCTTTATTCCTGCATCTTTGCAAAAGGCATCAAACTCTTTTGAGGTGTACTCTCCTCCATTGTTTGATCGAAGAATCTTAATTTTCTTGTCAGAAAGATTCTCTATCAAGGCTTTGAACTCCTTGAATTTATCAAACACTTCACTCTTTGCCTTCAAGAAGTATATCCAAGTCTTTCTTGAAAAATCATCAATAAATGTGATATAATATTCAAAGCCACTTAAGGATGTGGAAGACATTGGACCACATACATCTGAATGAATCAATTCCAACGTACCTTTTGTTTTTGTTTCACTCTTCGGGAATGGATTCTTGATGTTCTTTCCCTTCACACATCCTTTGCAAATTCCTTCATGCTTGATCTTCTTGTCTGGTAATCCCGTCACTACTTTGTTCACATGAGGTAGAGCCTTGTAATTGATGTGGGAAATCCTTCTATGCCATAGTTCACTAGGGTTAGTTGACTCATGCACAAAGGTTGTTTCTGAGTGCCCTTTGAGTTTATACAAGCCCCCTTCTTCTTCACCAATGATGATTGCATCTTCAATATTCTTTCCTTTGGGCCACATAAGTACTTGACCATCTATGAAAGCAAATTTGAATCCTTTCTTATCTAAAGCTGAGATAGAAAGTAAATTTTTCTTTAAACCAGGTACATATAATACATCTTTCATTTTTAAGGGATTAACTAATTCAATTTTGTAGCTTGCTTCACCAACTCCTTTGATCGGATATTGATAGTCATCTCCTAGGGATACTTTCTGAGGAGAGCTCTTTTCTTCAAGTTTGGATAGAGTTTTATTTTGTCTCGTCATGTGCTTTGAAGCACCACTATCAATAAGCCAAGTGTCTTCTCTAGGAGTCACAGACCCAAAGAGAGCAGAAAACAGTACATATTCTTCTACATCTTCTTCTCTTGATTGCTTTCTCGAAGGTCCTTCATCTTCTTCTTCTTCATCCTCATCTTCAGCTAGATGAGCATGATATCTTTTGTTGTTGTTGATCCTCTGCTTATATTCTTGCTTATTTATAGGACAATTTCTGGAAATGTGTCCTATCTTGTCACAGTGGAAGCATTGAAAACTAGAGTAGTCCTTACTTGATAGACTTTATTTCGATCTTTGGAATCTTCTGGGAGGTTGATGCTCTTTGTGACTTCCCTTCTTGAAGATGGGTTGATTCCTTCTTCTTTTTCTGGTATGAGTGGCTAGGGCTTGATCATCCTCTTTTAGTAAGGCTTCTCTATTTGCCACCCTAGTCTCCTCTTGAATGCAGTCTTCCCATACCACATCAAACTGCATGCTTTCCTTCCTGGCACACATCATTTGAATGAATGATTCCCATGGTCTAGTGAGACCATTGAGAGTAGTCATAAACATTTCATCTTCATCAAGCTTATCTCCAATAGCTTCTAGTTTCTCTTTGATCTGGGAAACCCTTGAAAAGTAGTCTTGGATGGATTCTCCATGACTCATCTTGATGCTCTTCAGTTGAGCTCTTAGATTCATCTTCTTGTTGATGTTTCTTCCCTCAAACATTCTGGAAAGGGAATCATACATTTCTTTTGGAGTCTTCTTGGATGACACTTGAGGAATCAAGTGATCCTTAATGGAGTCAGCAATAATTATTTGTGCCCTAATCATATCCTTTCTGTGCTTCTCCTTGGCTTCAGCTTCTTCAGGTTCTGACACTTCTTATTTGACATACTTATCAAGATCATTCTCTTGGAGAATGAGACCAATCCTGTATTTTCATGCTCGAAAATTCTCTATGCCTTCTAGCTTGTCTTCAAGCTTAGTGCTTGAAGTCATCTTGCTAGAGAATTACAAAAAAATGAATTTTTTTGGAATGAGAAACTGACCTTACCAGGAGATGTGCTTGAATGAGGTGAGTTGACTGATGTACTTGGATTCTGGAAATCTCGATTCTTCACCTTTCAAATCAGATGATTCAGCTTCTGCAGAAATTCCTATCACTGTTTCTGTGATATCTCCGCAATTTCTGCCCTTTGTGTCTGAAATTTTGCACTGAGGTAACCTCATATGTCCCTAATCCAACACCACATGTTTCATCAAAATTGGTTTCACCAATTTGGATTTATGATCCTTTTCCCAAGGTGACCTGTTACAGGACTGTTCAGAACAGTGAAGTTGTACAACATGCCATGTGTCACTGTTTCATATTCTGGGTTTGAAATTTGGACCACAGAAATTAAAGTCCATGATCTTTGTGGAAAATCTTCATGAATTCTATTTGGACCTCTGTAGCCCAAGCTATATCAATTTTCCCTAGGTGTCATGTTTAGGGATCAATTCTGGAAGAGGTTGGAACCCTAACTTGGAGGGATCATATCTCCCAGAATATAGCGAATATAAGGCTGAAGTTTGGATACAATGTAAAAAAGGATGTTATCTTCGGCCTCTTCAATTTTTAGCTCCTGAACCTTCGCCAATCTCGGGATATAGCGAATGTACCAAAACTTAGCAGTTTTAGTATTTAAGGTTTTTCTAGCTCGGGGTCAAACTAGGGTTTGACTTTCCTGGAGTTTCACCCAACCAAAAAAATTGATCCAGGTCTCTAGAATTCGATTTTGATGAGGAGCAAAATCCTATGCTGGGCTCACTCAAAAATTCTTCTTCTGCAAGAAGCTCTAATTTCCCGCACCAAAAACTAAAAATGCTTGGAATCGAATTCCGCTTCGACAGAAAGATGCGCCCTTCAATGGAGAGTCATCCTAGCCTTCTTTTGCTGATCAATTGTGGAGAGAGAACCAAAAAGTAAGAAGCCCTAGATTCTGTAGCTGCGCAATGTCTTTTTTTCAGGGTGGCTCTGATACCATGTTAAATTTTCATATGCTTAGCTAAGACATGAGTATTTCATTTCATTTTCATGACAAAAGCATATAAACAGGATCACTGAAAGATAGACAAGCACAACCATAAAAAAGGAACACAAATATTTATCCTGGGAAAACCGTAAAGGGAAAAACCCAGCAAAATATTCCTCAATATAGATGCCCCAAAAAGATAAAAGATAAAACCAACAAGGAGATCAAAGCCTAATCCTCCTCCTTCTCTAGCTACTTCTCTTCTCCACTAATGCGCTACACAAGTGAGAGTGTGTGTGTCACAAAGGAGGAGCACTACACCTCTATTTATATTCATCCGTTCACTTAAGTTAACTCATTTTACATGTAGGCTCGAGATAAATCATGTAGGCTCGAGTTACACATGTAGGCTCAAGTAACCACACTGGGGTGCTAATGACCCACCTTTACAATTAGAGGGGACCACCTCATGACTCTTATTAGTTCTTCCGATTAGGAGCATCGGGGTACAATTTAATACAAGTGGCTCTCCTGGTAGGACCATCGAGGACCACAAAAGGATACATATATAATATTCTTCGAAGTTACAATATTTCAACAATTTTATGCATTGTAATCCTACCTCAGTCGGGGGTCATGGTTACATAATTGTAGTTGTGTATTATTTTACAAAATGGGTCGAGGCGATTCCTACATATGAAGAGGATGGTAAGTTTGTCACCCTCTTTCTTTTTAATCACGTCATTTCTAGGTTTGGGGTTCCTCAAGCCATAGTGACCAATCATGAATCTAATTTCCATAATTAGATGATGATCGAGTTGAGACCTAATTTGGGTTTTATCCATGAAAACTCAAACCCTACTATCCACAAGATAATGGCCAGGTCGAAGCCATTAAGAAAATTCTTAAAACTATGCTTCGCATGATGGTTGGGGAAAAAAAATAGAATTGGAAATTAACTCTATTCTCGGCACTATGGGCCTATATAACTTCTATACAAACAACAACCGGTTTCACACCTTTTGAGTTAGTCTACGGGCTCAAATTTTTTTTACCTATTGAATGTGAAATTTCGTCATTGAAACTAACCTTCGATATTTTACCTAATACCTTGACCGAGGAAGAACATTTCCTTTATCTCACCAACCTTGACGAAACACAAAGAGATGCCTCTTTGGCTAACAAATCGTTTAAAAAACATATCAAGGCTCAATATGATAAGTCTTTCCAACCTTGTGTCTTTAACGAAGGAGATCTGGTTCTGACATATGATCAAAAAATGATAAATTAGGGAAAGAGAAATTGGAATCGACGTGGTACAATCCCTATATCATAAGTAAAGTATTAGAGAAAGGGGCCTATGAACAAGTGTATTATGATGGAATACCTTTCGTGGAGCCTCGCAATGGGATTTACCTGAAAAGGTAATATGCGTAAAACATTTTTGTATCAGTACCTTGTATATTTGTGTATATTTGAATTTTAGTGTGGTTTGATTAGTTTAGTGTGGTTTTGGAATCTTTTCCATCACTTATTATTTCATGTTATGTCTAATTCTGTAGATGACTCATTACTATGGTTTTGCGGATGGCACCAACCGCCATACCATGAATCTTGCTTCAGCAACCTGGGTACTTTATTCCCAAGCCCAAGACTTAATGAAATTAGGGGGAGTTTTCCTAGGTCCTGCTACCAACAATATTGTTGAATATCATGTAGTGATAGGGTTGTTGACCGAAGTGGCCTCCCGTGATGTTGATCACATGGTTGTTTATTTGGACTCTTAGTTAGTGGTTTCACATTTGAACCGTGTCTACGCCATCCACAACCATGTACTTCTTCATATTTTTCAAAGAGTACGCCTCCTTGAACGATCATTTGAATCTATTACCTATCAACATGTTCCAAGATCTTCCAATGTAGTTGTTGATTCACTGGCTAATTATATGCTAGATTGGCACATTTCTCACACTTGACATTTTGATGTGTGAAAATAACATGAGAAATTGTAAATAAGCAGTGTAAAAGATAAAATCCATGTAAATTACATTCCATCATGAAATTTCCATAGGCCATAAAAATAAGCATGTATGTATATATATGTATGTATGTATGTATGTATGTATAAAATTTTTAAGTACAAAATTTGGTCTTGAGACCTAATCTAAAGCATGCTAGATTTCAGTACAATAGGATGACAAAAAACTGAAGCTCATAGCTTTCAAGGTACATCTCTTGCTAAAAAACTAGTGATGCTCATGGTAACACATGATTTCTCTTGGCACTCTACGTAGCAAGCGACCAAAGCGGCCTAAGACACCAGTTGTTTGTCATTGATACCTCCTAGGGAGGTCATCTATCGATATATAAACTATATCCAATGTCAATATGTTGAGGTTCTCCTCGAGCTCTTGCATCTGTTCATCAGCCTCTTGGCATACGAACCGAGCCCTCACTCGTTTATCAATAGGAGAATACCCTCCTGGTCTGGCCATACTAACATCTCCATAACATGAAACTTGTCTCAATGCCACACAGAAGAACTAAAAAATCATGAAAAAACATAAAAAACATGTAGTTCAGTTTCTTGCTTACCGAGATCACCCCAATGCTCATCCTCAAGAAGAGATAAATCCAGGTCACCACAAAAATATGTGCATGCATAGGCATAGTTTCAATCATCAAAAGTTGGTCATCGAACCAGCAGAAGAAGGATGCCTCGTACTTGAATCTAGGGCCCCCACCTCCATGGTGGGCCATAAACTCAACCCACTGTAGCATGCATGGATCACATTCCTTGAGTTTGTTGAAGGCCACTTGAGGCCTAAAACATGGGACTCTCTTCAAAAAGAAGGACACTAAAATGGTCCCATATCCAATTTTTTTCAACTCACCACAACGACATTTGGTAAGTTGCTCCTTGAAGACCACCAACAAGGCTTCTTCCTAGTTAAACACAGTCAATGCCATCACCTCTAGGGAATACAACATATGGGCTTTGGAATCCTCATGTGCCCCATGTCTCCCAAATACTCGTTGCATGCTAAACATGACTATCCTCAAAGGAAAATACATCACATCTTTGATAGGTATTTTCTTTCCACTAATTTGAGTGTCTAGAATATAGTATTGATCAATGAGGCCTTCGGTAGTCACATCCCCACCTCGTGGACCAGTCAATGATATGGGTGCTCCCCTCCTAGAAATCCATGTAAGGAAGTAGATGTATTCTACATACAATGTCAGTATGTGTGCCCCCACCTCGAAGTATTGCTACTCAGGATTCCACATCCTGATAATGTACTCCAGTAGTCTGATTTGGGTCCTCATGATGGGCACCTAGAAAAACTTCATGATCCCACATTCCCGAAGAGCACTAACTGTGATATGATTGTTTTCCCCATAGATATCATCGAACTCATGTTCTATTTCCTTCCACATGACCAGTTTTTTTGGTTCAACTTGCCAAACATTCAAATAGAGGGATTAGAAACCATTTATGATCATTTTTCAAACCCTAAAATCCTCTTTTTGGCCCCATTTTTTTTGGCAATCTGCACCACCGCACTTTGTCCTTTCAGACAGAGTGGAGGCACTATACTTCTCTTTAAGGAAATGTGTGGTGTCATCCAACGTCACCTTTCCTGAAAGGGGAAAGCGCAGTGGTGGGAAAACACGTTTTCCCCTCGGAAAGTGACCCTAAAAACCCTAAAAAAGACATTAAAACAAAAATGTAAACCAGTGATTGAAGAGGAAGAGGTTAGGAATTAATTGGTCCACACGATTCACGGAATGATCGCTCGTTACCTTCGCAATTTATGCCCCAAGTTTGGTCTCCAAAAGGCATTTTTCTCTCCAAGAATGCGTAAAAATGAAAATGGTAACTATTTTTTACTATTCACCACATTTATTTAGCATTTCAACTTTTTATTTAAGTAAATTTATTATTTTTACCCATAATATAGTCACATTTTTCCTACTTTTGATTATTTTTTTATGAAATTGGTGTCGAATAATCTTTTTAAGAATTGTAGGTCATGTAGAAGAGATATTTTTGGATATGGACAAGTTTTATTTTTGCCCTTTTTGTTCTCGGTCAAAACGAAAAATATTCTGAGTGTAGTTTTGAAACTTTAGTCATGCTCGTTTAACCCTAGAACTAAGTTTTCGAATGTACTTTTTCAAACTATTTAAACCTATTTACAAAAATTACATCTTAGCGGAGTTCTCTTTAATCTCTTTTCTAACTCTTAAAATGTGAAAAGATCATTGAGTGAAATTTTCACCTTCATGCTCCTAAAAGTAATTGAAGAGTCATCTTTCTGACGGTAATTTACCCTTTTTTCGGTTCAGATTGACTATTTATGAAAAAGGTATACTCTAGTCATTGACTAGAAGAGTTCTCCAGGGTATTATTTATACTTTTCTGGGCCTCAGAGACTAAAATTTACAAAAAATGACCTTTTGGATTCTTCTTTAGTCCCATTCAAACTCTCTAAACATGAACGACGCTGGATTTCCTTTCATTGGAATCATTAAACTAAACACTGAAAGTCCCTTTTTTGGGAATGAGCCCCTCCTTTCTCAAGTTCAGAAAACATATGCCAAATGGAATTATCGAATGATAAGCTACAATGAGTGGTTTGTTACTATCTTTTAACTTATTAAAAAGTAAAGAGGCACTCATCGATCATGATGGGGAAATAAAGGAAACGAAACTATGTTTCATTTGTAATAATGGAAGCTTTTAGTCACCTTTGAACATGGAACATGTCTGAATTTCATTCAAATAGTTGGGTATTTAGCTTGTCTTCGATTCGATCCACCTTCATGAGTCATGTTACTCCTTTTATTCCTTTCAAAGAATGCATCATCCAATGTCGCATTATGTCCTGGTATCTTCCTCATCAAGTCAATGTTTCCAAGTCTATGGTCGCTCCGCTCAATGTTCAAAGGAAAGTTGTAGATTGAGAGACCCTCTGCAGTCAGAACTAGCTCTATTTTGTCAATTACCTTTGAGTCAGTCTCGTGGTTACTTCATACTCAAATTCTTGAACTTTTTTCCAAGTTTCATGTCATTGATGTGGGATTCATCATGACCCTCCTTCGACGAGACTACTCATGTCGACTTCAGCAAATCCTCCAAGAATTAGTCTTATAAATAAGTCAATACCTTGAGATCTGCATACCTCAATGGAAGATTTCCTCGCTTTCAACAATAGGTTTTCACCATTAGCTTTTGATTGAAAGATTCAAATGAGTGTTGGACATTAGTTCATCTATTCATGTTTGGAGGAATGTACTGGGGTACCTTGGGAATAATTAACATTATTGGTGATATCCCTCTCACTTGTTAACGACTCACATAATCAATCGGTAATCAAGTGATTTCTACCATGTTCGACTTCAAAAAATTTTATTCGCATGGATAGAATCATACTTTGTTGAGAACGAGACAAAGACCTTGGGTGTCTGTTGAGTGTTCATTTCATTCCCCAGGTTGCAATGGACTATTTTGTATGAGTCATACATTTGTATGTTAGTGGTTGTGCTCATATTTGCCTCTGTATGACATAGATATACATTTTATTTCTGGTATTAATGTCCAAATTTGAGTCTTCTTCGTATGGATCTACATTGTATTTTAGTAGCCATGATTGTTTATATCTCAAATGGATCTGCATTGTATTGGTCAGCAGCCATGTTGTGAGTCATTTGGATATGTATCAAAGTGTAAATGTACTGGAAAATCACCTTGGTTGTTGATGAATTATGACCATTGGAAATTTTTCTCAAAGTGATAACTTGTTCCTACAAAGCATTTTTCCTATACTTTTCCCTCTAGCCTCATGCTTTGGCGGGCATTCTGTTACACCTAATTCTCATCACCCCTGTGTTATGATATAGGTATCTCATTAATTGTCTTAAATTCCTCAAAGAATGAAGTTGAAAAATGAGTTGGAAAGAGTAATTTCTTACTCTGATCCACCACCGCACTTTCCCTTTAAGCAGCCAGCAGTACCCATCTCAACCATTCCCATTGACCTTTTGCAAGGAGAGGTGCCACCACATTCTTCCCATTTATGAGTAGTGGTGCTCCCCTAGCACCACCTGTATTCTTCATAAAAGGTGTGGTTCTCGACTTATGAAGGAAAAAAGAGAGGTTTCGATAGGATTCTCGAAGATGGCCTTCATGGAGCCTCATCCCTATGAATTAGGACAGGTGGAAATCAAGATCCCCTATCCTATCATCCCTCCACCTGTCCCATGAAATCCTCAACCTACTCTATCCTTTAAATCATGTATATACTAGCTCACCCCTCATGGGAAAGGGGAGGAAGAATGTGTGATAGCATCTAAATTCTGGCCAAATTCCCTTAGAATATTGAGTGATTAGGAGGCAAATTGAAATATTTGAGGAAAGACCCCATTGAGGAGAGTTTTCAACATCAAGGCATTGGTTGTGTACTTTCCTTACTGTTTAATGAAAATATAGTTGTTTTCCCATAAACATTGTGTATATGGCTCTTATGCTTTGTTTATTGTTAAAATCCTTGGTCTTTTACATAGGATTATAAATTATCTTGTCACTCTCACTTGGTTTGTTTTTGTTGTTTCTATTGCACGATCTGTGTTTAGTTTGAGCATATCAAGGTTCATACCTTTACAACATGTAAGAAGGTAAATAAATCATTCAATTCAAGAATTTTAGTTAATCTTAGGGAGATATTTTTTATTCGGTATGTGTTTTGTTCTAGTTTTGAGTGTTTCAAGCTATGGAAACATCCCTTTTCAACATTGGTTGAGAATTTCCAATAACAGGGCCTCCACCATTTCAATCCTCCATACAAAGGAAAGCTCAAAAAGATAAAGGAATGCTTGGGAAATAACACTAATGGTTACTTCGAGGACAAAGGGATGCAAACTCAAGTATATAAGAATGGGGAATAATTCCACTATAGAATATTTGTTCTCCAAAGGATCTCCTCCTCCAATGCTTCATATTAGCTCAGTATATTGCCCCTCAATGGTAAGTGAAGGATCGAAATGGAGCATTTCTTAGCACATGGAAGGCCAAGGATCAAGTCATTCGTTACTTGATGGGGAAAACTCAAAACATTTGTTTTTAGCATAAATCCCGATGTACGAGGGTGACCATGGTGCAAGCTGTGTATACGTGGGTTGTAGACTTGTGACCTGCACATACATATAAAAATGTATTTTGAAGGGTTCCACTGGAGCATCCAGGTAATCAAGATAAAATGGGGTAAAAAGAGTCTCCATAGGGATAGGGATAGGCCATTAAAGCATGATGTATCAGGTGTTACAAATCACACTATAACAACCATCCTACTAGACCAAATTCTTCAAAGTGGTACACTAAGTTGGGAACAAGAATAAGGTATTATTTGGATGTTACCCAATCCAACTTTATAGATCAATATCCAAAAATTTGTTGATCTAGTGATCCAATAAATGGAACAAAAAATGATACTGTTGGTGGTAGGGTTTCTATTAAATATTAAGAGTATAGAATGAGAAATTTGATGAATAATTTTAGGCATAAATGTAGGAAATTAATCTTGAATGGAAAATATAGGAAGAGAAACTTGACTCCCAAATAGTGGGAAGATTTGAAGGAAAGTATGTGTGCTGAAGAGTTTTTGGCAAAGAGTGCAAGAGGGAGGAAAGGAAGAGACCTTGTTAAGGCTTGATATTTTTTAGTTCATGGTGGGTTGAGAGCCAAACAACACATATGTGTAAGTATATGGTTTTTTTGTTGAATAGTCTACATTGTGTTATTCATTTTTTATTTGTCTATATTTACAATACATTGTGTGTTGACAATGATTTGTAGGTTGAAGAAACTAATAGAGAACCTAATTTGAGTGAAATGGCTCAATATATGGCAGACTTAGAATTTTTTTAGAAAGAGAGTTCCTTGCCATTTATTGAAGTTGAGAGAAACCAAACAAGAGGCCCATATACTGTTGAAAACCCTAGTGAGGATTATAACATTGCAATGAATCATTGTATAATTGGGTCATCAGAGAAGATGTTGACCATAGCCTCCTCCATTGAACCTCTTGTTGTTGCATTCAAATTAAATAAGGGATTTACTATTGATTTAAATGAGGTAAGCTAATTATCATTCCCTTCCAACCATTCCTTTACTTGATATTTTAATATATGGATGTTTTTTATCCATTTCAGTTCACTCACGAAGCCTCTTGTTTTTAATGGAAATGTCTATCAATCATAGGAAAAAAATGTACTTATGGGCGATGCAACAATATTGAAAGACCCAAAAGATTGCCATGAACATAAAAAGGAATGTACTAAATCAGTAGCGGTTTCTATAGATATCTAGAAGCCTTATATATTATAATATTGTTTAATTGGTATATTGTTTTGATTTTTACAGTTTTCAATAATTCCAGCGGGGCATGAATTACTCTAGGAAGGTGAAAATGTTAAAATATTGGATCCATATGATGGTGCTATTTATTTCACTGGACGAATTCATTCACTTTCTATGATCCATGGAGTGGCACTTGGTCCTGAAGATGCAAATTTCAATGCCATCAATGCCACAAGTAACATCCCAATTCCGTATGAGATAAAATAGATGGATGTCTTCGTTTGAAGGAGAAGGAAAGGAGTTTCATTTGGTTGCCAAAGAAGTATTTGGAAAATTCATCAAACTAGATGTTTTTATGTTCTTGTCCCAAATAATGATGTTCTTGAAGTTCATGTTGTTGAGAGTATTGACTAGTACTTGACTCTTTGTCTAGTAGTACCCCATGTATAAGTAGTATAATTTTATTGGTTTGTTTATACAAGAGTGTTGAAAGATATTGTGTAACTTCATAACTTATCCTTATTTTATATGTTGGTTTGAAATTGATTACTTTATTGGAATTATCTGATATATATGTTGTATAGAAGTCATTAAAAGTGTTTCATAGTTGCTTCAATTCTGTCTTGTTGAGCGTTATGCATAGCATATATGTCAAAGCCCCAAAATTTCACAAAAATTTAAAATTTTGAAATATCATAAAATGTTGAGACTGCAGTTTATTAACAGTTAATGGCTAGCAAAAAGAGAAACAATTAATAGATTAATTTGCATAACTCAATTATGTTATCTCAACAGTTTTCTTATTAACATAATCTTAAGTTTATCTTGCGCATTAATTATATATTTGGTTTACTGATGAGTTCTATTTATGACAGTAGGTGGAATCTGACTTTGAATTTTGGGGCTTACTTAGCATTTATGCTAACACAGATGGATTATTTGTTCTTACAGGTTTATGGGTATAAATGACCGAGTATCATCTTTAAATTCATAAAGTATCATGCAATATTTCTATTTCCAAATAATAAGATTAGACTATAAGCTGTTGTAATTAAACCTACTTCCGTAAGGTAACACAGTTTGTTTTCTTCTGTTGCTATTGTAAACAAAGTTTAGATGAATGTATTTCTTTTTGTAGAATATGTAGCGAAAGTATTACTTCATTTGGTTCTAAACAGTTTATTTTATCTGTTTGATATTCTTTATTTTCAAATTGCATACCCTAGCAATTCTATATTACAATTCTTGTATTAGGTTCTATCTAAGAACAACTTCCAGGGTTGGTGTTTTTCTTATCGAGCCAATTTTTTTTATCTTATGTTAACCTTAGAAATTGGGTAAGAATGTAAAACTATACTACAGTAATGAGAAACTGGCACAATGTCTAAGATAAGATCTCATGGATCTGTATTAAGTAAAAGAGCTCATAGGGAAATGTTCTTACCTTTCACTTTGCCATTACATAGTTTGTTATCAAAACTTGGCTAGTTTCTAAGATTTAATAATGTGCATAAACTATTTGTTTAGTAATATAAAAGATTTTATTAGTGTTACATTTTCATAAAGCTTATGATCCTACCCAAACGACACTATGCAAATTACTCTAGTTGAAAGCTGTGTAATCATTTACACCACCAAGAAAGGAACTGGAACTAAAAGATAGTTATTCATACACTATTCACTAAACTGTTTATAAGACAAATATTTCATACTTATCTTAAAATACTATTGATGACACTTAGTTATTACACCACCTATTTCACAATGGTGATATCATTATACAAACTTTGATGAATTGTACCCAATTAAAAAGGGGACGTTAAGGCTCACATGTATACTATGCATATAACTAACGATGATGTTAAAATGACTTTGTAAAGTTTCCCCACGATGCTCATTAGTATGACTTACTATGCAAATATTAACATAAACCTCACTATCTTTTACTAGCGATATCTCATAACGTTGGTTATTGATGAATTATATAATGTATTTCTTTTTGGGTTACGAGGCTAAGGTTTATGTTATATATGAATTCAACGTTATAATAACGTTGTACCCCATGCCAGTGATGAGCTAAATATTAACGTTTAAGAATTATCATAATGTTGTGAATCCACGTCAATGACAAGCTATGTACCAAACGTTTAAACTATTGTCATGATATGTGAATCCCATGCAAAACTATAGAGATTATACATTATTTTATGAAATCATTGGGTGAATAAAATGATTGTTATGAAAACACAGGTGAATATGGAAAGTCGACCCACTGCATGATTTTATTGATGCGGCCACGTGGATAATCCTTGGCCATGCACTGGCTGCAGAAATAGTTTTTAACCTAACCCTTGGCTCATTCGATCTCCATCATTTGCGTTGGCCCTGTGGGCTGCTTTGCAAGCTCCCATGGCGGCCGTGAGTTGCAGATAGCCAGAAAGGCTCCTTCGCTGGTGTTTGTTGTGTCTTACTCCCTTGAGTTGGGTTCTATCATTCACCGTCACTGTAATTTTCTTTCTTTGGTCAAAGTTCACTGCTTCTTCTTGCACATGGCTTACGGCTGCTTGAAATTCCTTTTTACTGCTGCTTCTATCGTGGTCTGTCCTTGGTGAAAGATTTGGGATTATTGTATGTAATGGCGTAGCTCCTTCGTCTTAGGATTCTGGAGTTTAGTTTACCTATTTTCTTGTAGTGACAGTCTAACTCCATGCTTGTAGACTCCTTGCAGCCATTACTCAGGCTTACCCACCTCTGTTGTTAGTTGTGAAATACCAGATTCCGTCGTCTCCATCCTCGACGAGCATGAGGTTTCAACTCTTCTTGATGCTGGTTGTAGTGTTACTGTTCATCTGGGGCTCCATCGTTTTCATTTCCAGCTTGGGTAAGTTATCATTTAACTACCATTACTATTACGTTTTCAATCTACACAAGGGTTTTAATTTTTATTAAACTCTATTTCTTTTACATTGCAGGTTAACTTGTCTTCAAGGTTGATGGTTGTGCTGCATAAATGGCTATCTGTGTAGTCTATGGTAAGCTCTGGTTTCGAATTTGGTTTCCCATGCTTGTATAGAATCTTGCGGTTGGAGAAGGTCTCGGCCGTGTTGCACCCAGTATTGGGTTGTTGTCCTTCGTTTTTATAGTTTTTGTTTTTTGTTAAAACCCTTGCTTGTCATAAGGTAACTTCAGCTTTAAGCTGTAATTTGTGAAGCTCTCCTCTTGTATTAAGGTTGAACTTACAGTTTTGTAATATGATGTTTAAGCTTGTTCATACTTCGAAGCACGATGTGGATACTTGGCTCTTAGCTGAGTTTTTGTACTTTGTTAATGTTTCTACTTACATTTGGCCTTCGGGCTCGTGGATATAATGTAAATAACTTAAGACAGTCTGTCTGTAAGTTAAATTTGTTCTCCTTTATATATTTATATTTTTATCTCTGTGTTAATAAATTTAATTTTTTTTAAATGTTTACATCAAAGAATAAGTATCTAGTTTATCCTAGATTACTACTATAATAGAGTTGCATAAATAAGAAAACTGGGTAGTTTCTGTTCAGAAATAAGAGCTAGGTTTTTTACCCTGTTTAAATTTTATAATGATAATTTTTGCATTTTTATTTGATTAAGTTTGATTACTGTCAAAATAATTTAAAATTATTTTAATGGCTCGAGGAATTCCAGGTTAGGGTTTATGGAAAATAATCTTTGTTCTTTCTTTAAATTTTTCTCCAGTTTGTAAAAAGATTTTTATTATTATTATTTATAAACGATAATATTTATGTTAATAATATTATCTGTATATAATACAAATACTTAAGCTTGTATGTGTGCATACACTTATTTAAATAAGACTGTGACTAATCTGTAACAGTTTATTGCTTATACTTGTACATAAAATCCAACCACTAGATTATGACTTGATTGTTTTTATTAGAACAAGGGTATTATTAAACTAGGGTTCGACCCTACAGTTCTCTTTTGCAGAAAGATAAACCTGTTAGTATTTGCAGTACAGTTCTTACATCGATATGAAATGTTAATTTATTAAGTTCTTAATTTGTTTATGAATTGTTATCTAGGGTTTTAGTAGGATTACTCGTAAACATTAATTTAGTAATGAGTCTGTTTTTTTTTTCAAATAAAAGAATAATTCTTTTCCAAAAACCCTTTCGATTTATAGTAACTAATTCTCTTTGTTAGTTAACAATATATTTAATTAAACTAAGTATTTATATTTTCTATCTTAATACCATAATTATTATTTTTATATCACTATCCTGTATTAGTAATATCTGTTAGTTTTTAAACTATTATTAATTCTAGTAAACTAGATACAGTATCTGTTACCTTTGTTTGAACTGAAAGTAAACAAGTAGTTTAGCTTTATTTCTTCTACTGCATAAGCAACTGGTTAATAAGTATGATACACGGAAAATAAACATGTGACATAGCACAGATTAAAATCCTGCATAATTTAAATTCGATAAAAGAATAAGATACTATGTATAGCATAATCTATTTCCTATTAGAGTATTTATAAAGAAGATCCTTCTACTTGTGCTGAGTTATTTCTATTTCTTTTTCTAAAGTACCTACCTACATAATCTAGTTAACAAGAACATATAAGAACAGGTTATTGTTCTTTGCTGATAATAGTCTTCATACAGAAATAAGTTACGCTGATATAATGAGATGCATAATACATCTACTCATTTTAGATTCCTATCATATCATCATCTATTTTAAACACACTACCTGTGCTAGAGTACGGTCTGGTTTATTCAAGACAGGAAAAACACAGGTAGGATTATTTCATCCAATTACATATTCAATAATCAAATAACTAAAATATTACAAGCTCTAACAGTTCACTACAAAACATGTAAATCATTCATTATTCATTCATTCTCAGATATAAACTTTTAACACAGCAAATAAAATACTATAGAACCTGTTTTAAAGCTGGATGACAACAGCGTTGGGAGGCCATTCCTCCCTACCAACTCCTGGAGAGCGCTCAAACAACGACTTCTCAGGACCCCCGAGCCTGTTCCTGGTCTCCTTGGCTAAGAATTGGTGGAGCAAGCAACAAAATACTAGTCCAATGACTCAGTACTAACTTTGCACTCAGCAGCAAGATCCTTCAGCTGAATAGCTGTACTAGATCACTTTCTGTAGTTTACCCCTCAAACACATTCCACAAATTCCCTTCCCAAAGAAAACCTCTGAAGTACATTCACCTGAATGGTTCTCTTCTTGGAATGAGCAGCCTCAGTTCTCTTCAATGGGATTTTTTATTAAGATTTCCTAGGTATTTTTTTGGGTTAGTTGTCATTAATTGAGCCACCTGCTCTGATCCCACTTTCTTGGGGGATCATGACCCCAAATGTAGGGAGGTTTCCACCTGCAACATTGGAAGTGTTTGAGGATGCTGCCACTTGTCTATTTTCTCTCCACCCAGTATCCTCCACCAACTTGACCAGTAACACTCTTTTTAACAACTCTCCCAAGTTGTTTTCTCCACTTTTATTTATTTATAATTAAATATTCAGAATTACATTCAATATCCTTGACTCTGTTGAGTCATCATTTACAACTTAGCATATAATTTAACATAATGTCTTGGAATAAAATCAAATAAGATAATATTATTTTGCAAAATTGGGGCATGTGACAATATATACTTTTTACAACTAAAATTATTACCAAAGTGTTGATTCAACTTGTATGTGATAACAATTTCTTTTTTCCTTTTGTCCATTTATAATTTTATTGCATGTGCAGGAATAAATTTTATCCATTTTGTACCTTCCTTATACGGTGATGATAAACATTATTGTTATTGTACAAAACACTTATGGACTATATACCTTGAGAGAGAAGATAAAATTTTGACACTTGGTATTGTGGGTAAAAGGTTTGTTTCCCCTCCTTGATTGTACACCTTGGTATTGTGGTTGAAAGGGTTGTATTCCTACTTTGTTATGACCACTCTTGTTGACCTTTAACCTTGTGTTGAACCTTTTTGGTCCTTATGCTAGAGCCTACCTCTCCTAGTGTGGTACCTTGACCCTTTTGTCATGATGGCTTACCTTTATTTTTATGTGATCCTTTTTATCCTCCTTGAGGCTTCTACTATGTATGGAAGTGTGATGGACATGTTAGAGTGCGGGTTAAGGCTTCCTATGCACATTTGAAAGGATATTCTATTTGCTTGATGTATGAATGTCCTAAAATACTATCATTTATTGCAGCAATGAGATTGAAAGTTAATCCTCATTTCTATGCTCTTTTGGTTAGTACAATGAGGTCTATATTTGTCCAACTCTTCCCTACAACTACCTATCTCCCTCTCTCTCAGGTATGTCCATTGTTTCATTAATAACTTGTCTCCTAAGAGACAAATTCTAATCATAATATATATTTTAGTATATAAAGGAAGGTCTAAACCACATTGTTTTCTCCTTTACGGATTCTAGTTTAACTTGACCATTAATTTATTACGACTGTTGTTATTTATTGTCCTTGGATGAGTTGAAAATAATAAAAATTATGTTTCTACTTTATCTTGCATTGTCATAGTTGTACTATTTTGGTTTCTGGTACTGTTTTAGAAATCTATGCATTGAAGTAAAAAAATTAAAATTTTTCTACTCTAAACCCTAACAAAACCCAAATTTCTACAGTTCATAGCTTGAAAAGGACCCAACTAGTGCATATGAAAATACTATTATCTAGTTTGGACCTTTCTGATATCGTGATGATAAAACATATTGCTATTGTACGGAACACCTATCATGGACTATACTCCTTGAGAGAGAAGATAAAAGTTTGAACCTTAGTCTTGTGGGTAAAAGGGTTGTTTCCCCACCTTGATTGTACACCTCGGTGTTGTTGGTAAAATGGTTATTTCACCACCTTGATGGTACATCTTGGTCTTGTGGGTGAAAGGGTTGTCTTCGCACTTTGTTATGACCACTACTGTTGACCTTTGACCTTGTGTTGAACCTTATTTGTCCTTATGTTATCACCTCCCTCTCCTAGTGTGGTACTTTGACCCTTTTGTCATGATTACTTATCTTTATTATTATGTACTCATTTTCATCCTCCTTGAGGCTGCTACTATGTATGGAAGTGTGCCACAGTTTGATGGACGTGCTAGAGTGTGGGTTAAGGCTTCCTCTACGCATTTGAAAGGAGCTTCTATTTGCTTGATGTCTGACTATCCTAAAAGACTGAAATTTATTGTAGCAATGGGATTGAAATTTCATACTCATTTCCAAATTGTTTTGACTGATACCTTGAGGTCTATATTTTTCTAACTCTGCCCCACATCTACCTATCTCTCTCTCTCTCTCGGTTATGCCCATTGTTTCATAAGAGAAAAAGTCTGATCATAATATATACTAAGTATATAAAAAAAGGTCTAAACCAAATTGTTTTCTCCTTTGCGGATTCTAGTTTAACTTGTTCATTAATTTATTACTATTTATATTATTTATTGTTCTTGGATGCTTTAACTTTAACACAGAGACCATTGGGAGTGTTAAGTTTAAAGAAATGACAATTATGTTATATATGTTCTACTGCAGTCACTTGAAGTGTATCATAGTTTGGACCTTCCATATATGGTGATCATAAAACTTATTTTTATTGTACGGAACACCTATGGAATATATACCTTGAGAGAAAAGATAAAAATTTTGACCCTTAGTCTTGTGGGTAATGGTTGTTTCCCCACCTTGATTGTACACCTTGGTCTTGTGGATAAAAGGGTTATTTCCCCACCTTGATGGTACACTGTGGTCTATTGGGTGAAAGGATTGTCTTCACACTTTGTTATGAATGCTCTTGTTGACCTTTGACCTTGTGTTGAAACTTGTTGGTACTTATGCTAGCACTTGCCTCTCCTAGTGTGGTACCTTGACCCTTTTTTCATGATGACGTTACTTTATTCAATATGTGCTCCTTTTCATCCTCCTTGAGTATGCTACTATGTATGGAAGTGTGCCACAGTCTGATGGATGTGATAGAGTGCGGGTTAAGGCTTCCTTTGCACATTTGTAAGGAGATTCTATTTGCTTGATGTATGACTATCCTAAAATACTGTCATTTATTGTAGCAATGGGATTGAATATTCATCCTCATTTCTAGAATGTTTTGATTAATACCTTAAGGTCTGTATTGTCCAACTCTACCCTACAATTACCTACCTCTCTCTCTCTGGTATTTCCATTGTTTCGTTAGTGACTTGTATCCTAAGAGACAAGGTCTGATCATAATACAGATCCGACTATATAAAGGAAGGTCTAAACAACATTGTTTTCTCCTTTATGGATGATATTTTAACTTGTTCATTAATTTATTACTACTATTGTTATTTATTGTCGTTGGATGCTTCAACTTTAACACAGGTACATTTGGGAGTGTTAAGTTGAAAGAAATGAAAATTATGTTTTTACTTTATCTTGCATTGTCAAATTTGTACTATTTTTGTTTCTGGTATTGTTTTGGAAATTCATACATTGAATTACATTTTTTTTAATTTTTCTGCTCCAAACCCTAACAAAACCCAAATTTCAACAGTTCACGACTTGGAAAGGACCCAACTAGTGCATCTGAAAATACTAATATCTAGTTTGGACCTTCCTTATAAAGTGATGATAAAACATATTGTTATTGTACGAAACACCTATGGACTATATAGCTTGATAGAGAAGAGAAAATTTTGACCCTTGTTCTTGTGGGTAAAAGGGTTGTTTTCCCACCTTGATTGTACACGTTGGTGTTGTGGGTAAAAGGGTAATTTACCAACCTTGATGGTACCCCTTGGTATTTTGGGTGAAAGGGTTGTCTTCCCACTTTGTTATGACCACTTTTGTTGAACTTTGACCTTTTGTTGAACCTCGTTGGTCCTTATGCTATCACCTCCCTATCCTAGTGTGGTATCTTTACCCTTTTGTAATGATGACTTACTTTTATTGTTATGTGCTCATTTTCATCCTCCTTGAGGTTGCTACTATGTATGGAAGTGTACCACAATTTTATGGACATGCTAGAGTGTGGGTTAAGTCTTCCTCTGCACATTTGAAAGGAGATTCTATTTGCTTGATGTATGACTGTCCTAAAAGAATGACATTTATTGTAGCGATGGGATTCAATGTTCATCCTCATTTCTAAATTGTTTTGATTAATTCCTTGAGGTATGTATTTGTCTAACTCTACCCTACATCTACCTATCTATCTTTCTCTCAGGTATGTCCATTATTTTGTTAGTGACTTGTCTCCTAAGGGACAAAGTCTGATCATAATATATATTTGAGTATATAAATTAAGTTCTAAACCACGTTGTTTTATCCTTTACAGATGTTAGTTTAACTTGTTCATTAATTTATTACGATTGATATTATTTATTGTTCTTGGATGCTTCAACTTTAACTTGAGGACCTTTGGGAGTGTTAAGTTGAAAGAAATGAAAATTATGCTATATATGTTGTATTACAGTCACTTAAAGTGTTTCATAGTTTGTACCTTCCTTATATGGTCATGATAAAACTTAATTTTATTGTACGGAACACCTACTGACTATATACCTTGAGAGAGAAGATAAAAGTTTGACCTTTGGTCTTGTTGGTAAAAGGGTTATTTCCCCACCTTGATTGTACACCTTGGTCTTGTAGGTAAAGGGTTATTTTCCCACCTTAATGGTGCACCTTGGTCTTGTGGGTGAAATGGTTTTCTTCCCACTTTGTTATGGCCACTCTTGTTGACGTTTGACCTTGTGTTGAACCTTGTTGGTCCTTATGCTAGTGCCTCCCTCTCTTAGTGTGGTACCTTTACCCTTTTCTCATGATGACTTACCTTTATTGTTATGTGCTCCTTTTCAGCCTCCTTGAGGATGCTACTATGTATGGAAGTGTTCCACAATCTAATGGACATGCTAGAGTGTGGGTTAAGGATGCCTTTGCAAATTTGAAAGAAGCTTCGATTTTCTTGATGTATGAATGTCCTAAAAGAGTGTCATTTATTGCATGAATGGGATTGAATGTTCATCCCCATTTCTAGACTGTTTTGATTAATACCTTGAGGTTTGTATTTGTCCAACTCTTCCCTACATCTACCTATATATATCTCTCTCAAGTATGTCCATTGTTTAGTTAGTGACTTGTCTTCTAAGAGACAAGTTATGATCATATTATATATCTGAGTATATAAAGGAAGGTCTAAACCACATTGTTTTCTCCTTTACGAATGCTAGTTTAACTTGTTCATTAATTTATTACTATTGATGCTATTTATTGTCCTTGGATGATTCAACTTTAACATATGGACCTTTGGGAGTGTTAAGTTGAAAGAAATGATAATTATTTTTTTACTTTATCTTGCATTCTCATAGCTGCAGTATTTTTGTTTCGGTATTGTTTTAGAAATTTATGCATTGAAGGCCAAAACTTTAAATTTTTCTGCTCCAAACCCTAATATGTGTACTTACTCACAGGTTATAGATGCATGTTCTACATGTATGCTTTAAGAAAAGGGTTGTGTTCACTAAAGGACCAACTCAATATGGTATCCATAACCCATACAGACATACATGAATCACCATTATATTCAATTGTTTTTTTTTCTTTTTGTCAATTTATAATTGTATTGCATGTGCAAGAATAAAATCCGTCCAAGTATTTTCTATTTGAGCAGGTTGAATAAACACCACTTCATTTGTTGTTCATGCAATCATTTATTCAACAATTGGTGCATTTCCTACTCTGGTGAGTGACATGTCTATATTTTTTCTTCTAGTGAACTAGTTAGGGTACTTTATTCTTATTATATGTTGTTGTAACCTATCTAAAGTTGTAGTTGAGCCATTTACATGCGTGTGATGGTCTCATCAACCTCCTGTAGTTTGAATTGATTTATTTTAAATAGATGAGAAGAAAAAGTTAAGCCATTATGGATCTATAGTAACTTGGTAATCATTATTTTGTATGCTTGAATGATGCAAAGTTTGTTTGAAAATCATTCTTGTCGAGAAATAACAACTTCTTTGTTCAAAGTTGGAGATATTTGGGGGAATCTATAAATTAGAGAACATGATATAAAAGAACTAAAATATGTTATTGGTAGAATTCTTGCAGAGTCTGATCTTGTATTTATCTCATCTAAATGGGAGGAGGTATTGGGTCTATTGCAGCTCTAATTGTTGATAGATTATCAAAAGCAGTTTTTTTTTAATGTTGGTGTAGTTAGTTTTGACAACCAAAAAAGAGTTACAAGTGGATAAATGGGTTTTCCATGCCTAGGCTCATTTCTATATTGAATGTGTTTATAGCATTATCAAATACATAAAATCATTTTTTTGAAAATCTTGTAGAATAGATGAATTTGTTACTAATATGTTGTAGAATGTTATAGATGATGAAAGTTTTAAATACTATAAGGTCCAAGGTATTTTTCATTTATTTCATCATACAACAAGATACAAGCCTTATGTCGGCTATGATTTCTTAGTTAGGTTTGTGAAGGTATTGAAAGGTCCTACCACAATATTTTTTGAGTATAATGAAGGTCTAACCACATTTTTTTCTCCTTTAGGGATGCTAGTTTAACTTGTTCATTAATTTTTTGCGAAAGATGTTATTTATTGTCCTTGGATGCTTCAACTTTAACACAGGGACCTTTGGGAGTGTTAAATTGCAAGAAATGAAAATTATGTTATATATGTTGTATTGTAGTCACTCAAAGTGTTTCATAGTTTGGAACTTCATTATATGATGATGATAAAACTTACTGTCATTCTACAAAACACCTATGGACTATATACCTTGAGAGAGAAGATAAAAGTTTAACCCTTGGTATTGTGGGTTAAAGGGTTGTTTCCCCACCTTGATTGTACACCTTGGTATTGTGGGTAAAAGGTTTATTTCCATGCCTTGTTCGTACACCTTGATATTGTGGGTGAAAGGGTTGTCTTTCCACTTTGTTATGGCCACTCTTGCTGACCTTTGATCTTGTGTTGAACCTTGTTGGTCCTTATGCTAGAGCCTCCCTCTCCTAGTGTGGTGCCATGACCCTTTTGTCATGATGACTTACCTTTATTGTTATAACCTCTTGACCTTGTAGGTACCCTATCCTAAGTGAACATAATATTGTCTTATGATTATTTTGGAAACTCTCCTAAAAAGGAGGGCTAGATGTCAAAACCCCATAATCATGTTATCACTGATTCTATTAATATTGTAAAATGTTCAAAATCAAAGTAGTCATTCAACCGGATGATTGGTTCCTAACCAAGTCTAAGACTAATTAAGTTAAAGGTCTTTTCTAGGGAGAACTTCGAAAACTCTTTATCTTAGACGTTTCAAGCTTGTAAATAAAGTGGTGTTATTGTATATACCACTCTAGACATGGGTTGGTAAATCAAGGTAGATTATATACTAATACATGTTACAAGGTTTTAAGTCTATGGATTACCTATACCATTACATTCTATCTTCTTTTACCATAATGGCCTCCTTAACTCTTTTGCATGAATAAATATACTTGGTTAAAGGATAAATCTACTATGATTGCTTAATTACTAGGATAACCAAGTTGATACTTGTATTAAGAGAGATATATTTATCCTTCATCTCTTAAGTTATGCTTTATAAGGCCTTTGTCATTTTTATGAAAATAATACTTTATGAAAACCTCGCACTATGGAAAGGAAACATATGCAAAGAGTATAAGTTATAAAACAAGGTGAAGATTATACTTTGTAATATAATCATAGCACAATCACAAGGGTCGTAAGTTTTATCATACCTTCGATGATTACTAACAAAATCTTTTTATGACACAAAAATGTAGGTTCCATACTACGTGCATAATGAAACTATGGATGAGTTAAATGATTGGGAATCATTTGGAAAAGCTGGAAAACCTAGACTATACAAAAAATACCCATAATGCAGAAAATATTTACATGGTAACGTGGCTATTTCTCATCCATGCATTGGTTTATTAAAAGGCTGAGGTCAAACCCTAACTCGCCACTTTTCCCGTCGCCTTCGGGCCTTCCCTTTTCCTCTGCTGCAACAGCTCCCAAGCACCGTCATTACCCTGTTCTAAAGCAGCCTTCCCAGATGTTGTTTCTCCCTGCAAGTGTGTTCTTTACCTGTTAAGAGGTGTTGTGGTCACTCTATCTGGTGTTTACGAGGGTATTGAAATGTCCTCAGGGTTTACTCCTTCGCTGATTTAAATTCTGAACCCCTTGACTGTAACTGTCTTCCCCTTCGCCAGTGCTAAGGTAATGTTTTTCTCGGGTCAGCATTGCGATAAAAGCTACGCTGTTAACTCTTTCTTCCTTCTGTAGACGGTGTTCCTACTTGCCTTCGTGGTTGATGCACTGTTCGATGATAGTCACGTTTTAAAACAAATCTTTGGTAAGGGGACTGTCGAATCTTATTCCATTTAGTTGAGTTAATTCTATTATAAGAAATCATTTCTAACAGAGTTTTGAATGCACTCTTTTTATTACAGGTCGACCTCTTCCTCTGCTTGGCTGCGTGAGATTACAATGGCGGTTCGAGGTTACGGGTAAGCCTGGTTTTTAACCATGGTCGTTCCTCTTTTCTTGGTTCATCCAGAACAAAAAGGGTTATGCTGTCATGAACTGCTTCCTTTAGGGTTTTTTGTTTATTTATTACTTCGTACTGTGGCTTAATCTCATAGTTATAAAAGACCCTTGAGCTGCTTGCAGGTGCTCTAACTCTGGCCATCATGTACAGTAAAACTGTGTTTTTAAACACCTTGTAGAAGTCGTGGCTTCAGTAGTCTTTCACTCAGCTTTTACTGTGTAAAATCAAGTTGAAAGATAACTTGGAATATGGGCTTAGAAACCATCGATTCCATTTTCGGTTAATGTTATATACTTACAGGGTTTTAAACCCTAACTTAATATATATGAGTTGTTAACATCCTCTTTTGATTTCGGGTGCTTACAATGTTTTACTACAAATTATTTAATTCCTTGTTTACCTGCATTAATATAAACATCCTCTGTGAGCGTGGCTGTAAAAGAAGTATTTCTATGATCTTGGGAAATTTTCTTAGGTTACTAATATAACTGTAAATTATTTAGATAATTTGTATTAAATAGATCCACTTGATAAGACGAGCAGACTGTGGCTCTATTTGCTTGATTTTAAAATTATGGTGAATTACTTTGAGTAACTAATAGTTACTCCCTTTTTAAGTACAAAATTTTATATGTAACCTAGTAGTACTAAAAATTATCTATATTACCCATTCATACTGTTCCTGTACTTAGTATTTTTAACTTACATAATAAGTCTATTTAGTACATAAATATACAGAATAATTATTGTTTTTGTACTCCTAGATACTTAGTTACTTTTAATTGGAAATGTTGGTATTGTTATTGTATAACTATTACTTTGCAATTTATATTAATTTGTATTTCTTTTACAGAAAGTAATGTATCTGTTATGCACAGCCCTTTTTGCATAAATCCCACTTACTGGTGATATTATAATATATTACATTGTTTTTAAGTAATAATCTATAGAACTATACTATAAATACTGTAATTATCAGCTGTATTTTTTATTAGTTATGAACACAAGATAAATTATTAATTATCTACTGTGTTCTTACATCCTCTATACTTTATAATATGTCTTTTAAGAATAACCAGTTAACAATTATAAAAATATATTTATAAAGAACTTAATCTTTTTACTGCACCGTTTGTATTTTATTCAGTAATATTATTAAGAATTATAATCTACAGCTACATATTCTGTTTTAGAAATACTAGATAAAACAGATTACAAGTGGATAACCTATGTACACTTATATATGTTCTTTTGTAAGAGAATCCTACTCATAACTAAGATACCTGTAGAATAAATTTAAAATCTAACTATTCTGTCTTTTCTTTAAATTTTGAAATAAAACAGTCATTAAGATTTGAAAAGAAATAAACTGTAAATCTATAAAACTCTTAGGTTACTGAGAGTAACTAAAAATCAAGAACTGTACAGATAATACTACTCTCATTCCAAGATAATTCCTCTGCAAAATAACACAGTAAAACTACTCTATAATCTTACTATCATATTATCCTTTTCTAATACTACCCCTGTGCTAGAGTACGGTCTTGTGAACCCAGATGTGGAAAAACACAGTGGGTCTTATTTTTCATCAACAGATTCAATCACTGATATACTGAACCATTTACACTTTTAAACTAACTAACTCTTCTGTCATATAATATAACCATAACATTCATCCATTCATACTCATTAAAACAGCATAGTTAAGTGACAGAACCTGTTTAAACTGGGAGAACAACAGCAATGGGAGGTCATTCCTCCATACCAACTCCTGGAGAGCGCTCCAACAGTGACTCCTCAGGACCCCCGAGCTTGCTCTGGTCTCCCTAGCTGGAACTAGGTGCAGCAAAGTCAGATACTAGTCTTCAAACTCAGTATTAATCCAGAACTTATCAGTAAGTTCTCCCAACTAACAAGCTGTAATAAACCAAGTTACTGCAGCAATCCTCTCAGAACAACTTCCTTACTGTTTTTCCCTCTTTCCTCAATGAATTTCCTGAATAACATTCACC
>LPNX010464415.1:198720-314069 GCA_001517045.1 Pseudotsuga menziesii
CACTCCACTTCTATTGACTCTGCTGAAGCATCAGTTCCTTCTTAGCATTAAATTTAACATAATGTTTGAGGAATATAATTAAATAATTTACATATTTTTACAAAATTAGGGTATGTGACATACACACCCCCTTAAAATGTAACATCGTCCTCAATGTTACTTATTCTTCATCCTCTGCAGCCTCCTGGAATAGATTCGGGTATGCTTCCCGCATCTTACTTTCCAGTTCCTAGGTAGCTTCTTTAGGACTAAGGTGCTTCCATTGCACCTTCAACTGTCCAATTGTGCGGTTCCGCAGAGTAATTTCCCTCTTCCCGAGGATACAGTCCAGTTCCACCAGAACTTCTCCTTCTGGTTCCACTTGTACCACATTCCAATCAATCACATGAGTAGCATCATGAACATACTTTTTCAGAACAGAAATATGGAAAACATTATGCACTTTTAAGTTAGGTGGTAACGCTAGCTGATATGCAACTTGACCAATTCTAGATAAAATTTCAAATGGACCACAATAACGTGGCGCTAATTTTTCACAACTCCCCAGTCTTAGGGAGCTCTTCTTTGGTCTTACCTTTATAAACACGTGCTCACCCACCTAGAACTCTTTAGGAGTTCTTTTCAAATCTGCTTGGCTCTTTTGCCGATCCTGCACAACCTTAAAATTCTCCTGCACTTGTTTCACAATCTGTTCCATTTCTTTTAATAATTCAGGTCCCAACACTAATCTATCTACTGGATTATTCCAGGAGATAGGAGTGTTGCATTTACGCCCATACATGATTTCAAATGGGCTGAACTTAGCTGATGATTGATAATTATTATTGTATGCAAATTCTGCTAAATGCAAGTAATCGTCCCACTTACCTGGCTGATCCTTAACATACATTCTTAACAGATCTTCCAGCACCTGATTCACTCTTTCAATCTGTCCGTCCGTCTGAGGATGGAAAGAGGTGCTGAAATTCAGTGTTGTGTTTAATCCCTTAAACAAGGATTTCTAGAAATTCCCTGTGAATTTAGGATCCCTGTCTGAAATGATAACCTTTGGTACACCATGTAGCCGAAAAATATGCTTTAGGAATATGTCAGCTATGTTTACAGCCTTGTAAGTGGTTTTAACAGGAATAAAATGTGCTACTTTACTTAATTTATCTACTACCACCATAATTGAATCATTTTGGTTCTGATTTCTGGGTAACCCAGTAATAAAATCTAAGCTGATTATTTCCCATTTCCAACTAGGAATAGGCAAAGGTTGTAGTAAACCAGCTGGATGTTGGTGTTCTGTTTTCACTTGTTGACAGTCCAAACATCTAGCTATATACTCAGCTACTTCAGATTTCATATTAGCCCATAAATATTCTTTTCTTAACATGGTGACAGTCTTCTGGTAGCCTGGATGCCCGGAGTAAGGGGTTTTATGAACTTCATCCAGAATCCGCAATTTAACCTTAGGCACATGTTGGGAAATAGGGCAGACACGGTTTTAATCCTTTAGTGTCGCACCAACAAAATACCCACAGTGTTGGCCCTTTCGGCAACAACCTGCGCGCAGGTTGCAGTCTCACCCAAAACAGCTATGGGATGCCGCAGAATTAGGTTTCTGCAAGCAAAGAGGGGGATTACTGTACCTTAGCCTTTTAATAACCTTATTAATCAATAATTACCAGTTCTACCATTCATTCACATACAACTTCGCAAATAAATAAACAGTCGTGACTCGCTCAACCCACTACAGGGAATTCACAGTGAAACTAAATATTAGCAACGATCTAACTTATTAGATGTATACAGTTATTAATGCATAAAAGAAATAGAAACAGAAACAGCACAAGAAACCACAACACCAGATATAACGTGGTTCACCCCCAGTGTAGGGGCTATGTCCACAAACTGTGTTCTATTCAACTTGCTACAAAACCACAGTTTGATCTGCGCACTCAGATGCAGATCCTTTCAGTCCTCAAAAATCCACGCACACAGCAGCAGGCCCCTGCACACACAGCTGCAGGTTTTTCCTTACAATCTTCTTTACAAAACCCTCTGCGCACACAGCTGCAGAGGTCGTCCACGCACACAGCTGGGACTTAACCTTTTTCCACAAAACCAATCTTAGCTTCACCTTAATCTTTCCTTCATCATAAAACCTAACCTATCTTCTTTACATAAGCGCTTATTTATATTGCGCATTTTTACAAAACCATGGTCTTAAACCATGGGCACCCAAAAAACCCTAAACCCTGGATTTAAACCACGGGTTTATTACAAAAAAGAGGGTTTTGAATTACCCTGACACCCCTAAGACTATCTTGACCCATAACTCCGCTTACCAACAGCCGCAAAGTTACCACAACTAGTAATCTTTAGGGTACACGCCCCAACAGGCCCCTAAGACTCACTAGTGGCCCGTCCCAGGGCACTCTGCGAGGACTCTGGTGGGAGAATCTTCTGCGCGAGGGCCTGGAAGCGACTGGTGAGATTATGCAGTATCTCATCAACGGCTTTCTCCTTTTCCACCAGTTCTTGTAATACTGAAGAAGAGTCTGTGTCAGCCTTTTCCTGCGCAAAAGTGTCATAGGTCTTCAAAAGTTTGAGCTGGCTCTCCGCAGTATTGCTCAATTCTAATGCTTCATCAACCAGGGGCTGTAACGCATTTTCCAGCATCATTACCTTTGTCCTACAAGACTTGATTTCCCGTTGAAGTTCCTTGCTGCGCTTTACTTTAGCCATCTTCTGCATATGTGGCAGCGTCTTGATTTCTATTCTGACTGCATCTAACTCATCCTGGTGCAACTTGATGGTGTCCTGAATCTTCCCTACATCTGGATGGTCCTGTAGGTTTTCCCATGCTTCTATGCTGTCTTCCATTAGTTTTGCGACACTAGCCACGTTGTCTGATATTTTTGTTGCTGAAGCCTTGATGTCCTGCTGGTGCTGTTCTCGGACCTCTGGTGGAGTCTCAGGAGGAATGCGCAGTTGAAGTTCTGCAATCTGTTGCTGGTGTTCTATATTCATCCTTTCAACCTCGCTGCGGGACTGCTGGGCATAGTCTCTCAGCTTAGCAATCTTCTGCTTTGGTTCCTCTACTTCCTGTATGTCAGAGTCAGAAAGACTCCGACATGCCTCGTCCAATGCTCGCATCAGCGTAGTTGTTGTCTGTTCAGCCTCTTTCTTCTGTTGTGCGATCTCTTCTAGGCGTGCCATGAAGGTTTTGTTTTGTTTGATGGTGTCTTCCAATTGGACTTGTGACACTTGAGTTCAGGTATGGATCTCCTTTGTAATCGCGAGCTGACGGAGGTGCAACTCTGACATAGGCATCTTTGTATAATCCAGATCCGCGGTTATATTCGTCTGGGGTCGAGAATCAGTGTCAGGATGTATCAGAGTTGCGCTTGATACCTGTCCCTGGGGATCCCTGGGTGTCCATTGCCTAATATCCTGCTGCGTGGGTGCCATAGTGCTGCTTGTCGCAGTACTGGGTGCTGATTTTGCGGTTAGCTCTTTTAACTCCGATACCCTGTTTGCGATACCTGAGAGGCCGGCAAGATGTAGTTCCGCAAACTCTGACCATTTTTTGGTAAGCGTTGTCGTAGACTATTCTAGAGCATGCTCCAGTGCATCCAGCATGACCGTGGCTTTTTCCTCGATATCTTTGTCCTTTGATGCTTTTACCTTTTTGCGGGACTGTGGCTTGGTTACCTCAGCTACTTCTGGTGACTTGCGCTTCGTTGGTGGGGTAGGATTTGTTATGGTCTTGACCGACTCCTCATCCTGTTCATCCTATTCATCCTGTTCATCCTGTCCACTGTCTCCACCCTATCCGTTGTCATTCATCTGCGAATCACTTAGGTCTTCGCTATCTTCCAATGGGCTTTGCTGCTACGCCTGACTAGTACTTGCACCAATATTGGTAGCTGGGGGAACCGAAATAGAGGGTTTTTTCCCTAAATCTTTCAGCCATTCGGCTGGCCATTGCTGAACGATCCGCCTGATATCTGGTTCGGTGACTACATATGGTAATTTGAAGCATTTCCATTGAGGATCTGCACGAGCTTGAATGAAAACATGATGCATGTCGGCACTAAAGTGCGCGACGCCCTCGTATTGAGAGAACACTTCGTTGGTAAGTCGAGGTGTTCACACAATCTCATAGTGAATAATCATAGCATAGAAGATGAACATAGTGTTCGTCATCTGCTGAGTTTCCTTATCTGAGGATATCCATAGGGAGGCATACCTTGTTGCCCCTGGCGTGCCGAGGTTTATTTCGACAAACTGGGCTTCAGTGGGTTCTTTCCACCCAACTAATGCAATAAGGATTATAAGCCAGGAATAATGAAAAGTTCTACCTTGTTCTTGCACATCGCGGGCATCCACCAAAAACTCCTTCGCAAGATATCCGGCCCAATTATAAGTATACCCCTCAGTGCAGTTCATAGCAATCCGGATAACCGGGGAAGGTACTTCAGTTGGCCTGCATTTCCGTATGAGTTTCCAGGCTAATAGTTCAGCTGCAAACCGAATGGGCTGCTCCCGAATCGCGGAAGTGTGATACCCCCGTTTCCCTTTTGTCAGGCCAAACCGTTCCTTCATGGTTTGCGCGAGCTTTGTATCGTCATGTTTGGACGGAAATTCGGTTCCCGGATCTGGTCCTGCCATGGGTAAACCTGTGATCCTATGGATGAGGGCGGCGTCAATAGGAATTTTCTGGTCCCCTATCCATAAATAGCCATCATGCACCAGGGCTAGTAACTGCTTGGCCACCACAGTCACATGTATGCCACGTCCGAAATGGGGAATGTTAAATAGCTTGAGTAGGCCAGCTTTGTCCAGGCCCACAGCCCATGTTTGCACTTCCAGTAGTGTGACCTTATGATCGGGGTACTTGACGCGGTGCAAGTATTCCGCTGGTTCAAACTGTGGGAACTTGCCATGGTCATTGGTGTCGTGATCGCTGTACTTAAGTCGATCAATCTTCCCTGTCATACTTCCGATCAACTGTACTCCTGGTGGCAACGAGGGTGTGGCTAATGTAAATTGCTTTGTCCGACGGGGTAACGCGGTGCCTGGGCGAACAGGTGGTAGATATGGTGGCCGTGGTGGCGGAATATTCTCCCTTCCTCCAGCCGGGGCCTGTGCGAAACCAGAGGGCTCCATAGGATGAGCCGCTGGTGTTTGCCCTGTTTGCTGCGGCCGGTCTTGGTTGCGCTTGGTGCGAATTTCAGTTCTAGACTTTTTCCTGGCAGGCCGTGTCTGCATTGGCCGTGGTGGTGCTGGAGGAGTGGCTTCACAGTGAGCTATGGCAGGCGGCCGATTAGAGCAGGTGATCAAACCCTCTTGCTCGAATTCTCTGACCAAGGCGTCAATCTCGCGTTCGATGGTCATGGGTTCACTCAGAAATCTTGAAGAAATGCAGGATGCGATTTTTCCTAACTTAGGCATATTCTTATACACGCCATCAATCAAATCGGGGAGGACAGTGCATTAAAGGCATCAAATCTGACGAAAATCTTGTCCATGTGGGGCACGATTACCGGTACTGGTCTTAGTACAGTCATTTAAAGCAATTAAAATCTCGCCGCCGCCAAATTGGCTGCCTCCCAATGGTCGGATTTTGAGCCTCGCTACATTTTTGGGCCGCGGCAGAATCATGGTTGAAGCCTCGGGGCAATAAGCAACCTCGGCCCAATAGTGCCCTTCGACCCGACCAGGTAGTATCTGCGATAGGACTATTAGATTTGAGGCACTAGCGTCTTGGCTCTACCCCTTGAACCTACTTCGCACTTCTTGAGCTTGCCTTATAACTTTGGGGCGCAAGAATTTTTGGCAGGTTCCCCGACGGGGCTGAGGCTTTGTATTATCGGTCCCCCATGCTGCTGTAGCTTCTATTTCTATTTCCAGACGCTGGGTGTTTTGTGACTGAGGTACTCGTTCTGACATAGGTGCAATAATTTCTCCAGGGTCTGTCATCCCAACCTGTGCAGGCAATTCTCGAGGCTGTGCGCTAATGCATCGAAGAGACTGAGTGATCTGCGTGCACCTATGGCCATGTAGCTCGTACAGTCGATGATGCCAATTCTCCATACCATCGTCTGAATCAGACATGCAGGAGCTATCACATTGCCAATCCATTACACCATCAGCATTAGGTTCGACATAATCTGCATCCTTGGCTGTGATGTTATAGATGTGGTCTAGAGTATCCGGCTCCCCTTCATCTCTGAGTGGTTCTGTATATCTTTCTCCTTGGGATGGGTCGAGGGGTATAATAATGCGCAGGCCATTTCCTTCGAAGGTCATCTGTCTCCTTTTAAGGTTGATGATTGCAGCATTGGCCATGGCCCACTCAATTCCCAACAGGGCTGGGTAAGGGTTGCTGTCATCAATGATCTCAATAACTTCAAAGTCTGCAAGAGTACTGACCCCATTGATGTCGATTGGGACACTAAGAAGTCTCCCTAGCGGTACAATCCTTTGCTGGTTAGCTAGTCGCAGTTGTATAGGTGACCAAACTAGGGAAGGCTTTCCCATTTGTCCCCAGGTCTGCTTGGGTAGGACATTAACGTCTGATCCAAGATCCAGGATGACATCAGTCATATCATATTCTCCTATCTGAACGTTCAACCTCATTTCCCTTCCTGTTCTTCGGACACGACTAACAGTTTTCTCCTGATCAATTCCTCTCTGAGGGTCTGTGATAGCAAGAACTTTTTGCAGCTCGTTTAGAGCGTTCTGATTGCGCAAGAGTTTCATACAGCTCTGCAAGAAAGAGAATAGTGTACTTACTTTATCCGTCGAGGCCTCCTGTGGCTGCGAAGCCTGCTGATGTTGCCGCGTAGGTATTTCTACAGCGCCAAGGTCAACATTATCGCACAGGGCCTCCTGGACTGGTGCGTGGTCCTTCGCAGGGCCAAGGGCTGGGATTTTCTTGGAGGCCTGTTGTGTGCACACCGTGGCAGGTTGCTTTGGTGAGGCTTGAGTATGTGTCGTAGCTCCACTCCGAGTGACCACATTGAGGGCTGGGGCAGGTCTTTGCTCCACAGAAATCAACTGAATACTTGGAGTAGGGCCACAGTTGTTTTCCTGAATCTTTACGAGGAGATGGGGGAACTGTTCAATCATGTGGTCCACTGTGCGGCAATACCGACAGGTCATAGTGGGGTTCCGACAGTCGCGAACCAAGTGACCAACTTGGTTACAATTGTAACACACAACCTGGCCTCTACCTCTGTCAGTCATCCCACCATGGCCGCGACCGCCAAAAGCACCTCTGCCGGAGGTGCCGCCGCGGTAACCATAGCCATCATTATTCTGGGATTCATTGTGGACTCAGTAGGCATCAGAGGTGCGCTCTCACATAAGGTCATAGCTACGACATTCTTCTTCATTATGCCCGACGGACTTACAAAACTGGTAGTAGGGGTTTTTGGGAACTTGAACATATCTCTGAAGAATATGGCAGTGCTCAGGGCGATGCTGGCCAGAGGTGCGGCAAATATCACAATATAGAACACCGGCATTGAATTGGGTGGGCGTGCCCGTGTTTAGATAGGTTCTGACCACGGGGCACTGGTCCCTATCGTGACCCTCGGACTGACATTGCGTACACCAGACCTCCCCTCGACTGGTTTTAGCTTTCTTCATGTCACAAAGTTCCGGGGCCATCGCTGCCAGCTGCGCTTGGATTTGAGCAAGACCAGAATCATCTCCGACGGGAGCGGTCTCTAGCTTCATTGCGATTTCCAGAGCCTCTTGCTGGTCAGCAATCTTCTGTTGCATGAACGGTGTTCTGATATGCGGCAATAACGCGGCGATAAACCATTCCTTGTGCTGCGCAGGACTAATAGTGAAGCTCACTTGGTCTAATAAAACTTTGAATCTCTGGTCAAAGTCCCACACGGATTCGCCGCGCCGCTGTTGAATCTCTTTGAGTTCAGTGATGCTCTGCGATTTTGATTTTGGTTTCTTAAATTCCTTAATGATGGCGGCCTTGATTTCATCCAACGTGGGGTGCTGATTACTGGAGAATTTCATGAACCAGGTCAAAGCCCGGTCGCGAAAGGAAGTAATGAGCTGAGTGGTTCTCACATCCAGGTCGGTAATAATCTTCGCGTTCCAGATGGCCTCACATAAAAACCAGAACTGTTCTGGATCTTCTGATCCCGTTCCTTTGAAGATGGGCAGCTTAATGTCATCATCTAGGTGGGCCATGGTGGTTCTGGGAGGGTTGGGAGGGGGGCAGGACGTTAATGGGGGGGGATTTACGGGGGCAGGTTGACCTGTGGCTGGAATACTTGGACTTGGTTTCCTGTCACACTGCGACCGAACTTTAGGGGTAACAAAGCGACGCTGGGGGGTAACAGGAGGGTTTACAAGGGGAAATGCGGTGGCCTGTCCTGAGGAGTAGGATTCAAAATTTCTTTTGTACCTTTGCTCACTTCGTGGAAACCCACTTTGCACGTCGAAAATATTCTCACTTGCAAACATATGTTAGTACTACTAAACTAGCAGTCTGACTCAAATAATAAGATACCCTTTTCAACCAATAGTATTTTAATCTTCAAGCTTAATGAATTTAAAAACTTACCATGGGGCCCTTTGAAAAACTGCCGTTCAGCTTCGCTGAAAGAAGTGCTTGTATCAATGGCAAACTCTGTCACGAAGGCCTCCAATGTGTGCGTCGTCCAGAAATCAACGGCGCGGGATACCTCGTTGTTCACGTGTTGTACAAGGTTGACCCTTGCGGGGGTCCACACAGGAATCCGTCGAGCTTGAAAGTTCGTCCTCCTCTCTGTTAACCTAGACAACCACTGGTGCAACTCTATGTGGAAACGACCAAAGAAAGTTTCATAAGTATCACAAAAAACATACCGTTGTATTCTCTTGCGCTTCGACACGGATTCGTATTCTCTTGCTACGCGAATTTCAGATAAGTCTAAGCAAACCAATCGCCGATGTCCTTCACAGAGGGCCTCCAGAACATAGCCCCCGAGGTACAATGCAAACCCCTCTTGAGCAGGTACTGAGTTCAACCAGCAACGGAACCAATTTGTTGGGCAATAGGGCAGACCCGGGTTTAATCCTTTAGTGTCGCACCAACAAAATACCCACAGTGTTGGCCCTTTCGGCAACAACCTGTGCGCAGGTTGCAGTCTCACCCAAAACAGCTATGGGATGCCGCAGAATCAGGTTTCTGCAAGCAGAGAGGGGGATTACTGTACCTTAGCCTTTTAATAACCTTATTAATCAATAATTACCAGTTCTACCATTCATTCACATACAACTTCGCAAATAAATAAACAGTCGTGACTCGCTCAACCCACTACAGGGAATTCACAGCGAAGCTAAATATTAGCAGCGATCTAACTTATCAGATGTATACAGTTATTAATGCATAAAAGAAATAGAAACAGAAATAGCACAAGAAACCACAACACCGGATATAACTTGGTTCACCCCCAGTGTAGGGGCTACGTCCACAAACTGTGTTCTATTCAACTTGCTACAAAACCACAGTTTGATCTGCTCACTCAGATGCAGATCCTTTCAGTCCTCAAAAAGCCGCGCACACAGCAGCAGGCCCCTGCGCACACAGCTGCAGGTTTTTCCTTACAATCTTCTTTACAAAACCCTCTGCGCACACAGCTGCAGGTTTTTCCTTACAATCTTCTTTACAAAACCCTCTGCGCACACAGCTGCAGAGGTCGTCCACGCACACAGCTAGGAATTAACCTTTTTCCACAAAACCAATCTTAGCTTCACCTTAATCTTTCCTTCATCATAAAACCTAACCTATCTTGTTTACATAAGCGCTTATTTATACTGCGCATTTTTACAAAACCATGGTCTTAAACCATGGGCACCCAAAAAATACTAAACCCTGGATTTAAACCACGGGTTTATTACAAAAAAGAGGGTTTTGACTTACCCTGACACCCCTAAGACTATCTTGACCCATAACTCCGCTTACCAACAGCCGCGAAGTTACCACAACTAGTAATCTTTAGGGTACACGCCCCAACAGCACATTAGGCACATACAGTCTTTCTTTAAACAATAAAAATCCATCTTCATTTAGAGTATAACCTTTTATTAAACTTTCTGTAGGTTCTTCTTTAGCTGTAACCTGTAATTTTTGATAAATTTCATCCAATTTTATCCCTTCAGTCAGCTGTTCATTTAAATCAGAAGCGTAAGTGCTAATTGTTGCTGCAAACTTCAGCTTTGCATTTCTGCTCAAAGCATCAGCCACCTTATTTTCTTTTCCTTTTATGTGTTGAATTTCGAAATCGTATTCACTCAAGAAGGCTAACCGCCTTGCTTGTCTTGCATTTAAGTTTGGCTGATCTAAAAGGTATTTCAGACCTTTATTATCAGTCATTAAAATAAACTTTCTGCCTATTAAGTGGTGTCGCCACATTTTTAAAGCATGAATTATAGCAGCAAGTTCTAAATCATAAGTTGCATAATTCTTTTCGTGGATTTTTAATTTCTTGGACTCATAGGCAATGACATTCCCTTCTTGAGTCAGCACACCGCCTAAACCATCATTACAAGCATCGATGCACACCACGAAATCCTTATTAGGATCTGCTATTCTTAGAATAGGCGCAGTTGTTAATAAATTTTTTAATTTCTTAAAACTTTCTTCACATTTTAAATTCTAATCAAATTTCTTGCCTTTCTTTTGCAAGGAAGTGATGGGATTAGCTATTTTTGAAAAGCCTTCAATGAATCTCCGGTAATAACCGGTAATTCCCATGAAGGACCTAACATCTGTTACGTCTTTTGGTATTGGCCAATCTTCGATTGCCCAAATCTTTTCAGGATCCACTGAAATTCCTTCCTTAGTCACTATGTGACCTAAGTACTGGATTTCATCCTTAAAGAAATCACACTTGCTGAACTTCGCAAAGAGATGTTGCTCTCGCAGCTCTTGTAAAACTATCTGTAAGTGTTCCTTATGTTCCACTTCATTTTTATAATAAATTAAGATGTCATCGATAAATACGACAACAAATTTATCTAAGTACTTATGCATTATATTATTCATTAGACACATAAATACAGTTGGGGCATTAGTAAGCCCAAATGGCATTACGACAAATTTGTAATGTCCATACCTTGTTCTAAAGGTTGTCTTGAAAATTTCCTCATCTTTAATTCTTACTTGATGATATCCTAATCTCAGGTCTATCTTAGAGAACACCGTAGCTCCACGCAGCTGATCAAACAGATCATCTATGCAGGGCAACAGATATCTGTTTTTAATAGTCATTTTATTTAGTTGACGGTAATCTATGCATAGTCGCATAGTTCCGTCTTTCTTTTTAACAAAGATTACTGGTGCTCCCCAAGGGGACACACATTGGGTCGAATATACTTCTTATCTATTGACTCCTTTAATTGTGATTTTAGTTCATTAAGTTCTAAAATATTCATACGATACAGAGCTTTCGAGCTAGGTACAGCACCTGGTATTAGCTCAATAGTGAAATCCAGTTCCCTCTTGGGAGGTAATCCTGGAATTTCCTCTGGAAAAACATCAATAAATTCATTTAACACAGGAATATCCTCTATTTTTATTTTATCCTTTTCAGGTTTACTTGCCTCATCTGTAATAGTTACAGCATAGGCTTTGCACCCTTTTCTGACTGCTCTTTTAAGTTGTAAGGCAGAAATCTGCATGATTACAGTTTTCCTAGGAATACCCTTGAGTGTTACTGACTGTTCATTATTATTTACGCACGTAAAGGTTTTATCAAAACAGTTTAAAACTACCTTATGCTGCTCTAACCAATCCATACCAATTAATAAATCATACGAGCCAAGTGGCAGAACATTTAGCTTAACAGTAGTTTTAAAATCATTCATTACTAAAGCACATTCCTTAACATAACAGGTTACTTTCCTTTTTTCCCTAGTGGCTAATTGAACTAACCAGGAGTTATTAAACTTTTCAACAGTCAAATTACACTTTTCTACTATCTGAGGTGAAATGTAACTAAGGCTACCTCCTGGATCTATTAAAATAGTTACAGGGGTTTTGTTAACCATACCTTCTACTTCCACCATGGAAGTCTGATAATCAGCTTGGCGGTTCTCCAACGCTGCATTGATTCAGGGCATAGTCCTTGCAAATTCTCCAACAGTCATTTCATCCTGCACAGTATGAATATTGTTGTTTGGCTTTTTCCAATTTGGGAAAACTGAAGCATAGTGTGGGCCATTGTACTCCCAGCACTTAACAGGCTCCTTTCTTTCAAAATTCTTAGTGAAATTTCCATGATTGTTTGAAGCTTCCTTGCCCTTGAAGTTATTGGAATTATTGGAATTATTAGAAGCACCATTTCTGTTTCCCTGGAAGTTCTTACCGTTAGAATGATTTCTATTCTTATTATTCCTGAAATTCTTTTGGGGTACAAACTCTTTTTTCTTGAACTCAGGCTGATTACTGTTCTTTTTAGCCATCCAGCTGGCTATACCTTCTTTCTTTTTGTTTTGTTCAAAACAGAAATTTGCCTTCCTCATAGCTTCTTCCAGAGTCTTAGGATTGTCATATTCGGTTCTGTCCTTGATATGATATGGAAAACAACTGAGAAACCATTGTATTTTAGGTTTCTCATCAACTAAATAAGGTACATACCTTAACAGACTAAAAAATTTACTGTTTAAGTCCTTCATAGTCATGGTTCCTAACTTTAGCTCGTAAAATTATTTGGCCCTTTCTTCATAGTATTGTTCGGACAGAAATTTCTTCTTGAAGTACCTTTTAAAGGTACTCCAATTGACTTCTCTTTCTTTGATCCCCTTGACTCTTTTCAGATCTTGCCACCATATATCTGCCTTTCCAGAGAGATTATAGATGGCCATTCTTGCCTTCAGCTGATTTGAATAGTTGTATATCTGAAAATATTTTCTCATCCCGGATAACCAGAACTCTGCTTCTTCCCCTTTTTCAGTTTCTCCGTTGAAAGTTAGGGGCTTTATTTTTTTTGAACTCCCCAGAAATCTCTTCATATGGCCTGTACTTTTTCTTTCTCTTATACAACTCAGACTCACTACTGTCACTAGTAGTGTAATAGCTTTGTTGTTCCCTGAATCCTTCAGATGATGAACTGCTTTCAGCTTTAGCCAGTTTCATCTTTTTAGATCCTTTCTGATGGCTAGCTTCCTCAGATTCAGATCTTTTGCTCCTCCCTTCAGTCTGAAATTTTTCCATGAAAATTTGGTTTAACTCCTCCTGAGTCTTTAAAATTCTCTCATTATCCTTCTTGACTGATTCCATTTCAGTCTTTAAATCCTTTATAGTCTGCATCAGCTCTGAAGAGTGAGCAGTTACCTCTTCTAACACAGGCTCTCTAGACATTTGTCTTGTCTCAGTGTTTGGAGACTCTTCCTCATCATATTCTCCTAGCTTCTCCATACCTTCCTGTTAGATTCAGAAAAAGAAATTTTCTGCTTTTTACATAAAACAAAAAAAATACAGGTTAGTACATTATTTTTACTATTCTGTGGAAACTAGTTGGGCCACATCAAGGCCTAGTATTTGAACCATGCTCTGATACCACATGTCAAAACCCCATAATCATGTTATCATTGATTCTATTAATATTGTAAAATGTTCAAAATCAAATTAGTCATTCAACCGGATGATTGGTTCATAAAAAATTCTAAGACAAATTAAGTTAAAGGTCTTTTCTAGGGAGAACTTCGAAAACTCTTTATCTTAGACGTTTCAAGCTTGTAAATAAAGTGGTGTTATTGTATATACCACTCTAGACATGGGTTGGTAAATCAAGGTAGATTATATACTAATACATTTACAAGGTTTTAAGTCTATGGATTACCTATACCATTACATTCTATCTTCTTTTACCATAATGGCCTCCTTAACTCTTTTGCATGAAGAAATATACTTGGTTAAAGGATAAATCTACTATGATTGCTTAATTACTAGGATAACCAAGTAGATACTTGTATTAAGAGAGATATCGTTATCCTTCGTCTCTTAAGTTATGCTTTATAAGGCCTTTGTCATTTTTATGAAAATAATAATTTATGAAAACCTCGCACTATGGAAAGGAAATATATGCAAAGAGTATAAGTTATAAAACAAGGTGAAGATTATACTTTGTAATATAATCATAGAACAATCACAAGGGTCGTAAGTTTTATCATACCTTCGATGATTACTAACAAAATCTTGTTATGACACAAAAATGTAGGTTCCATACTACGTGCATAAGGAAACTATGGATGAGTTAAATGATTGGGAATCATTTGGAAAAGCTGGAAAACCTAGACTATACAAAAAATACCCATAATGCAGAAAATATTTACGTGGTAACGTGGCTATTTCTCATCCATGCATTGGTTTGTTAAAAGGATGAGGTCAAACACTAACTCACCATTTTCCTGTCGCCTTCGGGCCTTCCCTTTTCCTCTGCTGCAACAGCTCCCAAGCACCGTCATTACCCTGTTCTAAAGCAGCCTTCCCAGATGCTGTTTCTCCCTGCAAGTGTGTTCTTTACCTGTTAAGAGGTGTTGTGGTCACTCTATCTGGAGTTTACGAGGGTATTGAAATGTCCTCAGGGTTTACTCCTTCGTCGATTTAAAGTCTGAACCCCTTGACTGTAACTGCCTTCCCCTTCGTTAGTGATGAGGTAATTTTTTTCTCGGGTCAGCATTGAGATAAAAGCTACGATGTTAACTCTTTCTTCCTTCTGCAGACGGTGTTCCTGCTTGCCTTCGTGGTTGATGCACTGTTCGATGATAGTCATGTTTTAAAACAAATCTTTGGTAAGGGGACTGTCGAATCTTATTCCATTTTGTTGAGTTAATTCTATTATAAGAAATCATTTCTAACAGAGTTTTGAATGCACTATTTTTATTACAGGTCGACCTCTTCCTCTGCTTGGCTGCGTGAGATTACAACGGCGGTTTGAGGTTACGGGTGAGCTTGGTTTTTAACCATGGCCGTTCCTCTTTTCTTGGTTCATCCGGAACAAAAAGGGTTATGTTGTCATGAACTGATTCCTTTAGAGTTTTTTGTTTATTTATTACTTCGTACTGTGGCTTACTCTCATAGTTATAAAAGACCCTTGAGCTGCTTGCAGGTGCTCTAACTCTGGCCGTCGTGTACAATAAAACTTTGTTTTGAAACACCTTGTAGAAGCCGTGGCTTCAGTAGTCTTTCACTCAGCTTTTACTGTGTAAAATCAAGTTGAAAGATAACTTGGAATATGGGCTTAGAAACCCTCGATTCCATTTTCGGTTAATGTTATATACTTACAGGTTTTTAAACCCTAACTTAATATATATGAGTTGTTAACAGCCTCTTTTGATTTCGGGTCCTTACAATGTTTTACTACAAATTATTTAATTCCTTGTTTACCTGCATTAATATAAACATACTCTGTGAGCGTGGCTGTAAAAGAAGTATTTCTATGATCTTGGGAAATTTTCTTAGGTTACTAATATAACTGTAAATTATTTAGATAATTTGTATTAAATAGATCCACTTGATAAGGTGAGCAGACTGTGGCTCTATTTGCTTGATTTTAAAATGATGGTGAAGTACTTTGAGTAACTAATAGTTACTCCCTTTTTAAGTACACAATTTTATATGTAACCTAGTAGTACTAAAAATTATCTATATTACCCATTCATAGTGTTCCTCTACTTAGTATTTTTAACTTACATAATAAGTCTATTTAGTACACAAATATACAGAATAATTATTGTTTTTGTACTCCTAGATACTTAGTTACTTTTAATTGGAAATGTTGGTATTGTTATTGTATAACTATTACTTTGCAATTTATATTAATTTGTATTTCTTTTACAGAAAGTAATGTATCTGTTATGCACAGCCCTTTTTGCATAAATCCCACTTACTGGTGATATTATAATATATTACATTGTTTTTAAATAATAATCTATAGAACTGTACTATAAATACTGTAATTATCAATTGTATTTTTTATTAGTTATGACCACAGGATAAATTATTAATTATCTACTATGTTCTTACATCCTCTATACTTTATAATATTTCTTTTAAGAATAACCAGTTAACAATTATAAAAATATATTTATAAAGAACTTAATCTTTTTACTGCACTGTTTGTATTTTATTCAGTAATATTATTAAGAATTATAATCTACAGCTACATATTCTGTTTTAGAAATACTAGATAAAACAGATTACAAGTGGATAACCTATGTACACTTATATATGTTCTTTTGTAAGAGAATCCTGCTCATTACTAAGATACCTGTAGAATAAATTTAAAATCTAACTATTCTGTCTTTTCTTTAAATTCTGAAATAAAATAGTCATTAAGATTTGAAAAGAAATAAACTATAAATCTATAAAACTCTTAGGTTACTGAGAGTAACTAAAAATCAAGAATTGTACAGATAATACTACTCTCATTCCAAGATAATTCCTCTGCAAAATAACACAGTAAAACTACTCTATAATCTTACTATCATATTATCCTTTTCTAATACTACCCCTACGCTGGAGTACGGTCTGGTGAACCCAGATGTGGAAAAACACAGTGGGTCTTATTTTTCATCAACAGATTCAATCACTGATATACTGAAACATTTACACTTTTAAACTAACTAACTCTTCTGTCATATAATATAAGCATAAAATTCATCCATTCATACTCATTAAAACAGCATAGTTAAGTGACAGAACCTGTTTAAACTGGGACAACAACAACAATGGGAGGCTGTTCCTCCCTACCAACTCCTGGAGAGCACTCAAACAGCGACTCCTCAGGACCCCTGAGCTTGGTCTGGTCTCCCTGGCTAGAACTAGGTGCAGCAAAGTCAGATACCAGTCTTCAAACTCAGTATTAATCCAGAACTTATCAGTAAGTTCTCCCAGCTTACAAGTTGTAATAAACCAAGTTACTGCAGCAATCCTCTCAGAACAACTTCCTTACTGTTTTTCCCTCTTTCCTCAATGAATTTCTTGAATAACATTCACCTGAATGAATTCTCTCTGGAAAATATTTGAGCAGCCTTATCTCTCTTCATTGAGTACTTTTAAAAGATTGCCTAGGTCTTTTTGGGTTAGTTGTCATTTAATGAGCCACCTACTCTGATCCCACTTTCTTGGGGGATCATGACCCCAAATATAGGGAAGTTGCCACCTACAACTTAGGAAGTGTTTGAGGATGCTGCCACTTGTCTTTTGCCCTCCACCTAGTTCCATCCACCAGTTTGACCAGTAACCTCTTTTTAACAGCTCTCCCATGCTGTTGTCTCCACAATTTATTTATTAATAATAAAATATTCTGAATTACACTCCACTTCTGTTGACTCTGCTGAGTCATCAGTTCCTTCTTAGCATTAAATTTAACATAATGTCTGAGGAATATAATTAAATAATTTACATATTTTTACAAAATTGGGGTATGTGACACTAGAAGAATGACCCTTCTAGAAGACATGTCAAGAATATAAATCCAGGTCCTAAACTTCATTTTGTGTTCCTTAACAAGAGAAATTTTGGAGATATGATTCAATGATTGTCTTGGTGTTTGTTGATGCTCCTTGGATTGATGTCTAGGGTTTTGCTACTATTGATGAGCTGTCGTCACCTTTCTCTTATCTTTTTAGGGTTGTTGTGAGCTTCCTCTCATCCTAATAATTGTTGTTTTGATTGTATTCAGCTTGTATATGGATACTATGACTGTGTTCATCCTGTCTGAAAGTGTCGAGCTGTGTTGGATCTTATTGGTTTCCTGCTAGGACAGATCCTTTTATGTGGAATTGCATCCATATTTGAGGTTTCTAGTATTGAGTCGTGACCTTGTGGGTTGCCTTGGATTGAGTCGTGAACTTTTATAGGAAAGAACCATGATCATTCATTATAACATTATGGGCATTGTTAATGTTAATATTAATTAAATGCTCACTCATCACAACATGTTCAAGGTATCAATTAACCATGTTGGACTATAAGTGTAAGGGTATGTACACCGATATCATATGAAGGAAACAACCAAGTCAAATCTAGGCCAACTAATGGGATAGAGGAGGATGGAAGGACGTAACACAACACATATGTGTAGGTTTGGACATTCATAATAAAAATACAGATGCAAGATGTTGGACAATTTTTAACATTCATGAATCAAGCTTCACGATTACATTGAATATTAACATGCAAAAGATAAAATTTCACAGAAAACAAAGAAAATTACCTACGATTTTGCAAGGAAGAAAGATATTTTTACTCGTGGCTCACCTCTTCAAGATCCTATAGGTTATCTATAATGCTCTTTTATCCATGGAAGCACTGGAAATTAAATACCCAAATTCTAAACCCTTAACAATTGTGAATAAGCATCACAATTTTCTCAACGGGTCTCAATTGTGGCCTAATAAATGCCAAAAAATGCCTCTAGATCCAATTCACAACTACTTGCCACTCAAAACCCACCAAAACCTCCTCGCCTCCAACCAATGCAAAATATTGGCTCCAACGGTTTGCTTGGAATGGTTATTTGGTGCCAACGGGATGCTTGAGTAGACATCTATGGAATTGGAGGATGAAATCTCCATGAGTTTAGGAAAATCGACCATGAAACCCGTCAAATAGAGGTGGGTTGAGAGCTTCCCTCACCTTTCTCTCATATTTCTAGGGTTATTGTGACCTTTCTCTCATCTGTCTAGGTCTATTGTGACCTTCCTCTCATCCTGATAAGTGTTGTCATGATTGTCTTCATCTTTTATATGGCTACAATGATTGTGTTCATCCTGTCTAAAATTGTCGAGCCATGTTGGAGCTTGTTGGTAGACTCTTAGGGCATGCCATGTTCTTTAATGAGCCTATTATGTTGAGCCGTGACAACCTTTGAGGTTTCTAATATTGATCCATGACCTTGTGGGATGCCTTAGACTGAGTTGTGGCCTATCCTAGGACATAACCATGATCTTTGTGGGTTGCTTGGACAATACCATGGCCTCTGTGGGATGTTTGGACAGAGTGGTTACCTCTATGAGTTGTTTGGACTAAACCATGACCTTTTTTTGGGCTGCTAAGTTGGGTTGTAAACTTTGTTGAGTTGGATAGACTGAACCATGATTGTTCCTTTGGCTTCCTTGCCTCAATATGTGGTCTGCTGACTGTTATGAGGTATTTTATGTGACTGTGTTTTTATTGGTGCCTACCATGACCTTTACTAGGGTTTTTATTGTTCTTGTTGAACCTACTGCAGCATATCGAACCTGTTTAGACTTTAGAGAGTGTTTTTGCTCCTTTTCTACCTCCTTGAGGCTACTACTATGTATGGAAGTGTGCTACAGTATGATGGATGTGCTAGAGTGTGGGTTAAGTCTTCCTCTGCACATTTGAAAGTAGATTATATTTGCATGATGTATAACTGTCCTAAAAGACTATCATTTATCGCAGAAATGGGATTGGAAGTTTATCCTCATTTCTAGACTGTTTTAATTAATACCTTGAGTTATGTATTTGTCTCACTCTGCCCTATAGCTACCTATTTATCTCTCTATCATGTATGACCATTGTTTCATTAGTGACTTGTATCCTAAGATACAAATACTTATCATAATATATATCTGAGTATAAGAAAGGTCTAAACCACATTGTTTTCTTCTTTTTGTCCATTTATAATTTTAGTGCACGTGCTTGACTAATTATGTTGTACAACTATGGGACTATGCATCCAATAGAAAGGTGGAGTAAATTACTACTTTCATGTTTTAAATTTCTTTTTGTTTTGTTTAAATAGTGGCATTTAAACTAGGAATTTTGGACAAAGTTGTACAGTTGTGGGAGATTTGCTAGTTCTCTTTGGAGGTATAAATTATAGTGGATTGGCATAGTCTATCTTTAACTTCTATTTTATTTTCTTTATATATCAAACTGAATATGGTTTCTTTCCTTGATTGCATGTTAGTGGTTGTTTACGTCACCTCTGAATAAAATGATCACATAAGTATTCATACTTCTTGTCAGCGAGCAAACTTGAAGGTATTGTTTCTAATATTTCATCCCATTTCATTTCCATTTATCTAGTGGCAAAGAGTACTTAGAGTTAATGCACATTCTTCTTGATGTGAAATGGAATTAATAATACATTTCTTTTTACTATTCTATATAAATTTTGGGTGATGATTTGCTCCATTGGAGACTAAAGAAAATTACAAGGGATCCTATCTTGTTCATTCCAAATTTTCTATCTGATTTTAAAAAAAAATTTACAGGTTACTTTTTCCTAGGATGGGAATAGTCATTTAATCAACGTTTTTTTTTATAAACCAAAGCAATGTTTCTACCTAGTTTCTATATGATGTGTTTATTTTCACTCACAAATAAACATCCATTTATTGTTATTATACACAAACTATTAGAGTGTATTGTTGGATACATGCAACACAATGCATTAAACTCAAACACACCTTTCCCTCAATGGCATATGCTAAGGAATACTCTCTAAATTTATTTTATTTTATTTTGGCAGCGTCAATCTTATTATGGTATACAATTTATACACAAATAATGTGGGGAATATTACAATACTACATTGGAATTTCGTTCCTTTAGGGAAACATCAATAAACTGGGAATGTGGGTGTTCCATATTTATTTATGGGGCATGGTTGATGGTGTATTTCATCAAGTTGTGGCTTTTGGACTAGGATTTGATGTTGAGATCTACCTACAAGATCTAGTTCCTTAAAAAATATGTGTGTTGCTGAGAATACTACTATACATTTAACTAGAAAACGAGATGTAGCATGCAATATAAATAAGCATTTTGTATATATGTTTCAAAGGTTCAAAATTCCCCTTCAATTTTTTTCCTTCAAAATAAACATCCAAATCTTATCAAAACTCTCCAAATGTTGTTTAACAATATATCCATCCACTCTAATATCATGCAATAAGTAAATGATGTATTGGTTTATTAGATGTGGAGACCTTTTGTGCATGTATTTTAAATATTCCAAATCTACTTCAAGTTTTGGTCCTTCGAATTTAAGATGGAAGTCCAAATCTACTTGAAACTATCTGAAGGTTGTGTAAGATGTTCATGGAACCTGAGAGAAACATGCACCTATGTTCATTCTATAGGGGATGGTGGCTTGGAACACATTGGAGGAAGCTGAGTTTGGGCCACCATTTCCTCATCCTTTTCTTTTATATAAACTAAAGTATCCTTTCCATGGCATCATCCATCATTATCTTCAAGTTACTTATGAATTTTCAGTCAAATTTAGATATCTTGCAGTGAATGTAAAATCAGTTTATGTCTACCAACTTGATCAACAGTGCACAAATACTTGAAAAATATTCTACTTGGGAATTTTCCACATTGGAAAAATAATACTCCCTACATATCCTAACATATTATTTGATAGTGTACTAGCCTTGCGAAAATTTCATACTTCTTGATTTTCTCATCCCACATCCTTTCCCACTCATGCTGGGATTTCCACTCCCTAGTTGGGAAATTTCATTGATTGCATGAATTGTCCAACCTAAATCTTGTTTTGAAGGGATTAGGAGGGTCCCTTCATGTTCCATATCATTCACAAGATTCAACTTCAGTTTTCCAAGGTCTACTAGCCTTTTAATGCTTTCTCAATTCCACTATGACCATAGTCAACAAAGTGAGAAGCATGACAGTGATATTACAATAAAGCCTTCTTCCCACAACCTTTGTGTTTTGAAGTCAATGAGGATGGTTTGGTTTGTCATTATTGGTAAGTTTAAGTACAAGTTTGTTATTTTTTTGGTTTAAATTTTAATGCGCTACTAATTTTGTTGAGAGCTTTACTAGATTTTGATGTTCAATTCAAATCAGTGGTACACTTCAAGATAAATATACAAATATTTAATCTTTCTTCCAATATTCTGAGATGACAATTACAAACCATCTTGAACTGGGGGTGGATAAATATTAATCTGTTCAATAGATGAAATGTTTATGATTGTGAATTGTATCCATGATTTAGGTTTGTGACAACTGGGAATCAATTGGCATGACTCTAGATGAATCGAAAGATATTATTACAATGCATGCATGCTTGTCATTCCTATAGATCTATAATGGATTAATTGCAATCAACACCTCATCTAGTGTAAAAGAAGGACATTTATTAGCAGAACCTTGAGCATAACCTATAAATTTCTGGTATTTTTGAAAATATATATTTGCACTTAATAAATGTAGTTGAAGGACTAGTACAAGGTGAGCCATTATGGATCTATAGTAACTTGGTTGTGACATATCCAAAAATTTACAAAAATTTAAAATTTTTCTATGTAACATTTAATGTTAATTCATAGCCAAAATGCTAGTTTAATAATGAACTTTAGTTTAGTTAACAGATAGCTTATTAAAACAAGACATAAAGAGAAACTTAGGAGTTAATTCTCTTTGGTTAGCTACAACAAAAAGGCTACGGAAATTTACTTACTAACTTGTAAGTCACATGTCATGATCCGTATTCAATCTATACTGATTTTTCAGTTTTGAATCAAAGTTTATCAAAAGCTAATGAGTTTCAAATTATTGAATTCATATCATTGGTTTGTTTGTAAGAGCGCGTATGATTCTAATGGTTGTTTTCTTTTCTTATTGAAGGGGGCTTGAGGTTAGCCCGAGGATTACTTAGTTTTTTCAAAGCTAACACAGATCCGATGCTTGTATAGGATTCAAGTAAAATTTACTTCCAAGTTTACGATGTAAGAATTTTAAAGCTCTGAAGACTAAAAGAGTAAGCTAAGAAAAGTCCTTAATCTATATTTATGGTTAGATTATCGAAATGTAAAATAAATTCCTAGGCCTATAGCAAGAACTATTCTACCTAGGTAATAATTTAGAGTTGATAGAGTAATTATTTGCTTTTAAACAAATAAGTTACATTATTAATGGTATGTGATTATTCAACATGTTTTTAGTTGTTTTTGGTACTAGAATCCCTATTACCTTCCAAATTTTTTATATTAATATGGATTCTATCCAAATTAACCCTAAATCTTACCTAAGCATAAAAGATTAACATAATTAAAATGATAGCTAGAAATTAACTTACAAAATCAATGAAACTATCCTAGGCATAAAACCAATGCATACAATAATAACTAAACCTAGATAGAACTTGACAACGCATATATATATATANTGCACGGTTAAATCATGTAGGTTCAAAACTATAACAAATGGTAAAAGACTTCTACAATATTGGATTCCATGTGGTGTATACTCATTTGAATAAGGGTTTGGGTGATAAAACCTATGCACGACATTCAAAGCCTTACCCTAAAAAATCGCTTGGTTTCATTTGTTGTTTGTTTTTGGTAAGAGAAAGTGGGCCGATAGGCCCTCATCCTTCTCGGATATTTGCAACTCTTGAATGCCCATGGAGTTAGTAGACTCAATCCCTGGTTCTTCGCCATCTCCTTATCTTCCAGCTCAATGTTTTAAACAATGTTTACTCTTGTTGTCATAACGTTAGCAGGCTTATTGCTTGGGTTTTTCTCCATTAATGTTGTCTTCGTGATCGACCGTGGTGTTAACAAGTTTAAAGCTCTGTTTCTTTTCCATCATCGTTTCATTGAGCTCGGTGTTTAAACTAGTAAGTGGTAATGACTCTTCTCAACATTTTATTTTATTTTATTTATCTATCAAAACAAAGCCAAATACTAACAGTTCAAAGCACATGATGTTTTTAGGTGAAAGAAAACTTGACAATGCACAGTTGAATGTGAAGGAGTTTGCTTTGAAGATGAATTTTTTGAGCTCCATAGGCTCAGTAAGCCTCAGTCCCATCCATGGGGTACACTTCATCATGATGGCATTGCGGTGACACTGGTGGTATTTGCAGTTTGTTAATGTAGTGTTTATAATACTTGCAATAGTTTGTTGTTTTTGTTTGGGAACAAACAAGGTGGAGGCTGTAAGGCCATCTTTAGTGAAAAACCCTTAGGGTTTCACCACCGAGCTACGGCTCTTGTAAATAAATATTGGGGTAAATATAATAACGTTTCTAGGTTTTTATATCATAGTTCACACTATGAATATGTTATGAGGAATCTTTTTCACCCTTTTGCTCCACTATTGTAACTCTGTCGAGGCTATGAAATTGTTAAGGATTTTGGTACTAATGGCGTTTGTATTAATTTTTTTGATAATGTAAAGACTCTGTTAAGGTTCTTTTAAGGGCAGAGCTTACAGGCCAGTGTAAAAATACATGTTAGCTTTGCAAATTTTGATTGTATAAAGCATTACGTTTGGTAAACAATGGACTTCTGTTAAGACGATAATTGGTGGTAAATTCTTCTATGGCTGTGAAATGGTTTAGACCATTGGCCAATGTAATTGTTTGAAATTTTATTTGTAAAAACTATACTTGTTAAGGATATCCTAGGGTTTTGTTTTTATAAAATAGTTTAATATTTAGAGTATCTTTATAATTTTTATTTTTAGTATAAACAATTATTAAATTATGATAGTTTGTCTATTTATATGGAAGAGATGGAATCTATCCTGATTCATAATAGATTCTAGAATGGATATGAAATTTTATATTAATAGATTAGGGTTTCTGAAAACAAAATAGTTTACAATTTATAATAATAGAGTTGTTTTGATTATTTACAACTTAGTTTACTAGGTATAGAATTTATGTAGTATAATACAATAGGTATTATAATCCTAACCATTTTCAGTCTATTGACTGTTCATTCTGAACTTATTGTGTTAGATGTTTAAAAGAAACAGATTGAGGTTTAACTTGTGCATTAATTATTATAATATGACTAGAGTAACATTGGTTATATTTTGGGTTTTATAGTATTAAAATAATGATTGGTTTATTTATTTACTAAGTGTACATAATTTAGGTTATAATACTGTAATTATTAATGTATTATACTTCACACAGTTCCATGGCCATGTGACAAAATATTTACTATAATAGATTCTATATAATATGGTAAAATAACTGGAAAATGTCAATAAAAAGATTCCAAAGTTCAAACAACTACTTGAAGATATTGTTGGTAATCTTATCAGAGGAAAGATTGTTTCTTTATTTCAATGGAAACTCTACAACTGGATAATAGTTCAGATTCATTTTATTCATGTATAATCATCCCTATCTATAGCTAAACAATCCTTCTGTACTAGAGTACTTAATCGTAAGATGAGTGAAATAATACAGAAAGAAAACTTTACTCATCATTCCATCATTTCTAATGCTAGGTTCATTTATTCATATAATCATATACAAGTACCCTTTCCTAATTAAATGCAGACTTAAGCATTCCTCTAGCAGATTCATAGTATCTAAACATAATGGGAAATCTAAACATGACTGCTTCATTCCAGTAATTTGCTTAAACATAAATAAATAAGATAACACAATGGAACCTGGTAGTTTGTAGAAGAGGAAAACAACCCAAGGAGCTCGTTGCACCCAACCTTTTCTTGAAGATGGCTCAAATGCTTGTCTTAGGACCCCTGAGCCTATCCAATGATCCACCCAGATAATTGTACTCTGTGAAGAAATGGGATTAAATACCCCTGCAGTTCAACAATAGTACTTAACAGCAATACATTTGTCCTCAACAATATAGAACTCAGCTATGTGGTTTCACTAGTTCTTAAAGCATTCTTAATCACTCAATCCACTTCTTCCTTTCCCCTCATCGAATCTCTTGTGCACCTTTCTCAACTTCAGAAATTTCACAAGGTAAGAAAAAGAATAGCCTCCTGCTAAATTCGATGGATAAGTATATGCATGCCTAGGTCCTTTTGGTCATTTTTTCAATTAATGAGCCACCTGCTCTGTTCCACTTTCTTGGGGAACATGACCACAAAATTAGGGAAGTTGCCCCCTGCAACAACTAGAAGTGGTTGAGGATGTTTCCATGTGTCAGTTTACTCTCACCCCAGTTTATTCCTCCTAGTGGGTCAGTGGACACTCATTCAACAGCCTCCTTAGGCTATTTTTCTCATATTTTATTTATTAAGTAATAAAATATTTAACATAATTAATTATAATCATCCTTGACCCCACTTGGTCAATAGTCATAAACTTTACAATAAAAGTAAAATATAGTGTTTTATTAAATATAAAATGTTATTGAAATTGGGGTATGTGACATACACCCCCCCTTAAGTCCAACATCGTCCTTGATGTTTCTTTATTCGTCATCCTTACAGCTTCCCTCGAACAGATTTGGATATGCTTCCCACATACAACTCTCCAATTCCCAGGTTGCTTCTTCTGGACTAAGGTGCTTCCATTGCACCTTCACCTGACCAATGGGGCGATTCTGAAGTAGAACTTCTCTCTTGTCGAGGATACAGTCTGGTTCCACCAGAAAATCTCCTTCGGGCTCCACCTGCACATCATTCCAATTTATCACATGAGTAGCATCATGCACATATCTTTTTAAAACAGAAATATGAAAAACATTATGAACTTTAAGATTTGGTGGTAAGGCCAATTGGTATGCCATTGGTCCAAATCTGGACAATATTTCAAAAGGTCCACATTACTTGGGTGCTAGATTAGCACAACTCCCTACGTTTAAGGAACTCTTTTTAGGTTTTACCTTAATGAAAACATGTTCACCCACCTGAAACTCTTTCTGAGTTTGTTTAAGATCTGCTTGGCTCTTCTATCTGTCTTGCGCAACCTTTAAATTACCTTGTACCTGCTTCACGGTTAATTCCATTTCCTTTAATAACTCAGGTCCTAATATTAACTTGTCAACAGGGTTACTCCATGAGATGGGGGCATTGCATTTTCTGCCATACATAATTTCAAATGGGATGAATTTTGATGAAGCCCGGTAATGGTTGTTGTATGCAAACTCAAACAAGTGTAAGTAGTCCTCCCATTTACTTGGTTGTTCTCTTACGTACATCCTTAACATATCTTCCAAAATATGATTTACCCTTTCTGTCTACCCATCCGTTTGCAGATGAAAATATGTACTAAAATTTAAATTAGTATCTAGACCTTTAAATCAAGATTTCCAGAAGTTTCTCATGAATTTGGAGTCCTTGTCAGAAATTATAACTTTTAGAATTCCATGCAAACGAAAAATTTGTTTCATAAATATTTCAGCAATATTAGCAGCCTTATGGGTGGTATTTACTAGTATAAAATGAGATGCCTTACTGAGTTTGTCAACAACTGCCATTATAGAATCATTCTGATTCTGATTTCTAGGCAAACTTGTAATGAAATCAATACTGATTATTTCCCATTTCCAGCTAGGAATTGGTAACAGCTGTAATAAACTGGTTGGATGCTGAAGTTCACTCTTAACCTATTGACATTCAAAACATCTAGCAATATATTCTTCCAACTCATTCTTCATATTCGACCAAACGTAATCTTTTCGTAGCATAGTTATTGTTTTTTGATAGCCAGGGTGTCCAGAATAAGGACTCTTATGTATTTCATTTAAAATTAGCAACTTAACTTTAGGTATGTTAGGTATATACAGTCTATTTTTATAAAGTATTAACCCCTTTTCATTTTAGATGGTAACCTGTTTTTAAACTTTTAGTTACATTTTCTGCCACTTTAGCTTGCAATTTCCGGTAATTTTCATCCAATTTTACTCCTTTGAGTTGATATTCTAAATCTGTTTTATAAGTACTAATTGTTACCAAAAAATTTAATCTTACATTTATTCTCAAAGCATCAGCTACTTTGTTTTTCTTCCCCTTGATATGTTGGATCTCGAAATCATATTCACTAAGGAAAGCTAGCCACCTAGCTTGCCTTGCGTTTAAATTCAGTTGATCCAACAGATACTTTAAACACTTATTATTCATCATTAAGATAAATTTTCTCTCAATCAAGTGATGGCGCCACATCTTTAATGCATATATCACAGTAGTCAATTCTAGATCGTAAGTAGCGTAATTTTTCTCATGAATTTTAAGTTTCTTGGACTCGTACGCTACTACATGTCCTTCTTGAGTTAAGAACACACTAAGGCCATCGTTGCATGCATTAGTGCATATAAAAAAATCCTTGTTAGGATCCGCAATTCTTAAAATGGGTGCAGTAGTTAACAATTCTTTTAATTTCTTAAAACTCTCTTCACATTTTTTATCCCATACAAATTTCTTCCCCTTCTTCTATAGATAAGTTATGGGATTCACGATCCTTGAAAATCCCTCAATGAACCTTCGATAATAACTGGTGATCCCCATGAATGAACGTACATCAGTCACATCCTTTGGGACTAGCCATTCGTTAATTGTTTTTATCTTATTTGGGTCAACCGAGATCCCATCTTTAGTTATTACATGACCCCAAGTATTGTATTTTATATTTGAAGAAGTCACATTTACTAAACTTGGCATACAATTGATGTTCCCTTAACACTTGTAAATAATTTTTAAAAGTTCTTCATGCTCTTCTTTAGCCTTAGAATAGATTAAAATATCATCAATAAAAACTAATACAAACTTATCTAGATATTTATGTAATGCATTGTTCATTAAACACATGAAGAGTTTCGGGGAATTAGTTAGCCCAAATGGCATGACAACGAACTCATAGTGACCATATTGAGTCCTAAAAGTCGTCTTGAAAATATCCTCATCCTTAATTTGGACTTGATGATAACCGAACCTTAAGTCAATTTTTGGAACTATTGTTGCTCTGCGTAACTAATCAAACAGATCATCTATGCGAGGCAATGGGTGTCTATTTTTAATTGTCATCTTATTAAGCTGATGGTAGTCAATGCATAAGCACAGAGTACCATCTTTTTTTTTAACTAAAATGACCGGTGCTCCCCAAGGAGACACACTTGGTCTTATATACTTTTTATCTATGAGTTCTTTTAATTGTGATTTTAGTTCATTAAGTTCGAGGATGTTCATCTGGTAAGGAGCTTTTGAGTTAGGCACCGCACCGAGTACCAACTCAATTATGAATTCCAGCTCCCTTTTCGGAGGAAATCCTAGAATTTCCTCCGGAAATACATCCGAATAACCTCTCATAATTGGTATATCTTCTAATTTTAGTTTGTCTTCTTTATTAATGAGTTCTTCATTAGTTATAGTTATAGAAAAATCTTTACATCCCTTCAAAACAACCCTTTTTAGTTGTAAGGCAAAGATCTGTTTGAATGTTCTTTATAAGTGATGTTCTTTAGATTGAATTTTTATTTATAATTAGAATGTTTCCTTTAGAGTAAGGTTTTTTGTATCATTCCTCGATGGAACGAGGGTGGATCGATTTTTTCGTTTGAACAACTAATGCTAATTTTCGTTTTATCTTTTCTCGGAGTTTGTTGAGGTTTCAATTATTCTATGGCCATAATTTTACATTTAGGTTTTCCTAGTTATGTCCACATTACTCTGTTTTTAATCTATTTATTTATTCAGACTCAGTAAAGTCTGGTTGTTAAGACATTATTGCTAGCGAGAAATAAATATACATTGTTCCCATGGATGAATAGTGTTTTATTTCTAGTACCATTTCTTGTTTAGGTCGCTAAGTCTTTGACGTGAACCTATCTCAACTGGTGTGAATGGTGCACATGCAAATGTATTGAGAATCCTATTTTAATGGTTTAGTTTGATGCATAAAGACAATAACCTGCCACCCATGTAATAATGGTTGTGTTTGTGAGAATGCTTAATTATGGTTTGCAATTATGAATGGTTGAATATTACATATATTCTTGCATCTCACATGGGAAAGCAATGCATGGAACAACTAGTTACAAGCTCACATCGGCAAAGGTAGGTTTTGCAACCTTTTCCCATGTCTTCTTAGTAGAGTTTAACTTACTTTGATGATATACTTGTGCTGGAAAACACCTCCTTGCTTTGCCCCACTTTCATTATTTACTGAACTCAATCACATTTTAGATATCTCACATGTTCAGTGTTGTATATCACAGTTATGGGAAGACTTTTTACATACTAATCTCTTCAAATATTTTGTAAGGACTTGTGGACTACCAATTCCATGGAAAGTATGTCAAAATAAAAGAGTTATAAGCACTTCATGGCTTCATTTACTTGGTAGATAAGTTCTTGTTCCATGAATTGCAACGGTTCTTCATTTTTTTTAGCAATTTTCTACTGTTTTTTGGGTCCCAAAATTTTACGGAAGTCAAAGTTTGTAATAAAATTTGCAAGCCTTAATCAAAAGTTGTAATAGACAATTATTTATTTCCAATAGGTTATTATGAAATCATACAAAATTAAAGTCTCAACTAGACACCCAAAACCCACAAATCCTTTTGGTGCTTCATGCATCGTTACACCTTATAATACTATATACTATTTTGTTTCATAAATAAAAGAGATATGAAACACATATAATAAAAAATCTATATAAATTTATAAAGAATCTACAACCGATTTTTTTCATACTCTATTTTATAGCCAACAACAATCCACTATGAATGGTCTCTCCTTGCCATTGCATATGCTTTTTTAATCAAACTAGTGCTATATAACTCGGGTGATAGCGTTCAAATGTCCGATGACGAGCTTAACACTGATAATTTTGAGGTTCTATTTTCCTTAATTGAGCTTAACACTCATAATTTTGAGGTTTTATTTTCCTTAATTTGGGCATTTTGAAAGGTTTTATAGTTAGAAGCATCTTAAGAGTTTAAAGTGAGTTTTATTATATTTTTTTTAAATGTTATATGAATCTTTTTATAATATCAAATTATTGTCATTTTATTAAATAATCATATATATTAAATTATGATCATTTCATAATTTATAATATAATTAATATTATCGGTTATATATATAAGGATTCTATCATGATTATGTTGATAGGCATTTAGATATTATATCATATTTTAGACTTGATTGAATGGATCAACAAGAGTGTAACTATCTTGTTATGCTTAAATGCATCTTGATTAAGATTTAAATAAGCTTTAATTAAAGGGTGGTTAAAGAAACTAGTAACAATTTGTTTTTGTTTTTAGATATCAGTTTTTGTTTATTAAATAGTATTTGTTTTGTACTTATATTAACTCTAAAAATCTGGTATGAATAATGGATATAAAATTGTAGATTTTAGCCTTTGTTTCATAGTTAACTCTCTTCACAAAACTAAATAATTAGTTGTTCCTATAAACATTCACCTGCCACTTTACTTATGCTTGTGCTAATAATATTGATTATTATATTTGTATAATATAAAACTATAAATATTTTATTACAATTTTAAATATTATACAATTATCATTAACATAAAAACCATCCTTGCATACTTAACCATTTATATAAACCAATTACTCTTAATTATATGAATATGAAAAATTAGAAAAACAATCATAACCATTTTATTTCATATCTCAATAAAAACCATTATCATTTATCATACCAAACAGAGTATGTAAGTCATAGATTTTTTTCAGAGAAAAAAATACCAGTCTTTGTTATTCAGATGAATCAAAAGACATCATTTACAGCTCAATATGATGACTGAATAAGACACCATAACCGTCTCATACAGGTCATAGACGGACAATCAAAAGACAACATTACAGCTCAATATGATGACTGAAAAAGACACCAGAACCGTCTCATACAGGTCATAGACGGACAATCAAAAGACAACATTACAGCTCAATATGATGACTGAAAAAGACACCAGAACCGTCTCATACAGGTCATAGATGGACAAATACAGAATCACAATACAAGAAATAAAGTCTGGTCTTTGCAGACTTTTCTCATCATTGCTGAATAAATCAGGTCAAAATGCTGAAAATAAATCGAAGGTGAACTGAAAACAATACAAATCAGAGCAGAATAGGCTGGCAAAGTGAACTCTATCTGATCAGGTGATACACTGTCAACTGCTGAAAATAGCTGAACAAAATATAAAATCAGCAGCTCTAAAAAAGAACTAAATTGCCTTGGTTAATAACAAAGCCATCCAAAACTTCTGAAAAAGAGACAAATCCCATATCCAACTGCAAAGCATTTTTTGAGAGTTCATCTGCCAGCGAATTATGCTCTCGATATGTATGTTTAAAGATCACCGGACAGGATAGTTGGAGCATATATCTTATGTCTTTACACCAGTGCATCAGAGATGGAACATCAAGTGCTGAAAATCTGTTTACCCAAGAAATAATCACCAAGGAATCCCCATAAATCATCTATAGAGGAATTCCCATCAAAAGACCAATTCTTAGAATTGCCCAAAGAGCCAACAACTCTGCTTTTGTATTCGTGCTTCTTCCACATCCCATTGAAAAATTAAAATGATGAGAATCATTTATAAAAATCACAAATCCTGAGCCCCTATATATCCTGCTGCAGCACCATCAAAAAATAGACAAAGAAAACTTTTTATTAGAACAGGACCAGGATTACGAGATTGCCCTTAGAAGAATTACTCTTAATTATATGAATATGAAAAATTAGAAAAACAATCATAACCATTTTATTTCATATCTCAATAAAAACCATTATCCTGTATCATACCAAACAGAGTATGTAAGTCGTAGATTGCCCTAAGAAGAATTATCATTTAGTCATGTGTATTTAAAAGCAAAAACAACGTGGCATTATAATAAACTCAAAATACTAACCTCATTTCACCAAAACATAAAGCATGTTGCATAAACAAAACAATAAATCTAAATCAATCTGGCCTAGAATGGACTGCATTCAATGGATTTTCCCTTTTATTCTAAGTTTGAAAAGTAATATTACTTACTTAGAATCCATTTTGTATATCCAAAGAAAGCGAAGTCCAATGAATCAATGATTCCAAAGGGTTTTGTCTAACTCAAATTGTATACTTGGAATCCCCGACTTTTCCATGAATTGCAAAGAGTTGTTTCCACCTTGTGAAAGGAAGTTTGCTCCCAGGTTATACACCCTGGGGTTTATGAGAGCTGTCATCTTGTAACAAGGATTGCTTAATGTCGCTGCTGTTCTTGGATCCATCTATCTGTAACCTGTGATCCTCTGCTTTACCCCACAGTACAGCAAAAAGACCTGTGACGATAAAAATTGATCCCCATAAACTGCAGATAAAGCAAAGTTGTTAACAAACTGTAAAACGGCGTCCAACTTCAAATGATAAATATACAAGGGAAAGATATGCAGGCTGACCTTCCTAGATGAAATTTTATATGAAGGATGACATGTTCCAAGATTGCAACCATTATTGTTGATGTAGGCAGAAACATTGCAACAAAGATTGGTCCCTTTACACGGATACAGTACATTTGTACAAATATTTCGAAACTGGAACATAATCCCTGTAACAACAGAGTGAACTTTACTGTAATCAGGTTTTCAGAAAAAAATGCAGACGAGAACATGTTTAAGCAATAACTACAATGACTAAACTCTCACAGAAAATAGAATGCTGAGAAGCTGAATGTCCCACTTTAGCCTCCAAGCAGAGGCCTTTGGCTCAAAATACAAAGCCAGCAAAATGGACAGTACAGTTCCTTGGAATAACATGATTGCTGTTAATGAGAGTTGAGCTGGATATTTCCTCACCACTGGAGCCTGTAATCAAAACAATATGAAATCTGCAAATGATATGTCATATTTTCAATCTAATCTGTACGGGTGGTTCTTCTATCTGTGTATGTACATAGGTTCAAGGCCAGGAGGGATAAACACCTGAAAAATATACCATACAGACAGAAATAAACAGCCTACAAACAGCATTACGGCTCCGAACATCCATGTATTGAGTGTATGCCCATGAGGCGCTGCGAGGAGTACAGGACCCTTGTAGAAGGTCATTATCATTGCACCACTAACACAGACAATGGTACCCACAACTTTGGCTTTCCCATACTTGCTCTTCATATCAACTATTTCTGTTCTGTATAATTCAGCAGAGAAAAGCACTACGGATCTTTATTCGTTGTCTCTTGAGAATATCAAGATACTGCCTTTTACAGAATTCTGCAAAAGCTATTTGAACTGGGCATCTCTATCATTTTTTAATCGAAATAGAAATACCAGATCTGACGAAAATATTCAGTCAAAGGCTTTGTGATTTTAGTTGCATACTATGTAGCCTGTAGGGGATGTATACACTACAAAATCAAAAGGTATCTCTCATTACTGAGATACTTAATGAGATACTTGGAGGGTTCAAAAATTAGCTTCATTACCCAGTTGCTGTGGCCATCACGAATACTAAGACAGGAATGATGTTTGATATTGCAATAGCAAATGTGGCAGAAGTGTCTCTCAGCCCTCCAAAGTAAAAATTCTGAAATACAGCGATCCTGTCAGATAAGTCAAAAAATCAAGATTCCGATCTGCGATCATTACTCAAATAACTTGGGGAAAATTAATCAGTTTATGGCAAACCAATGATTTCTATTGAAGACTCATCTCATTGTTGACTGTTAAATTTCAAGATGCTAAGATTTAAATTAAAGATCTGCAGCATGCTGATTAATGGTCACCATAATAAACCAATAGAGTTTGCTGCTGTACAGAAAGATTTGACTACCACTTACCCAAATATTGCAAGCACAAAAATCTGACAGAAGATGGAGCAGGTAAGTACAGGACGACTGTTTCTGCAAAACATGAAAAGCGCATCGCATTCAGATCTGTGACTTGAAGCCTCTCATATATTAGAAATAGTTTAGAGAAGTCTTTCAAGCTGTTAAAGTATATTTTACATAACATTATACCTTTCCAGAAAATAAGCAAAAGGAGCGATGGCCATTGTAGCAACAGCTTCCTTGTACGCTACAAAGACAAAATGATTCAATCCTTCATCCAGAACAACCCTAGCAATGATATTCGTTACTGCATAGCCCACATTAACTGCAAGCATACCTATAAGGGGCTTCAGGGAGGCCAATGAAGTGCCCATTCTTTCAGAGTTCATTCTATCTTTGCAGCCAACAAGAACAGCTTGTAGAAACAATTATAGTATCACAAATCTTAAAACTTCAATTAATATAATTTTCATTAATTTGAGATCCAAGACTTCAGTTCTTGAGTGTTTCTTACAATTACAACACTGTAAATAACGATGTTAATAGCCAGCGATCAAGTATCCAAGCTGAGTGGGTTCTTTTCATGATTATTTCCGCAGGGCCTTTGCTGAAGGATTGACTAAACAACTATGGAAAAAAAATTATATATATATATATATATAATTTAGCTCAGTACACAATGAATTTTCCAAGTGTGAATTTTTTTCATTGATTTATGGTAAATTGAAAAAATATTTTTATTAATATTTTTAGCCTATGTTTTTTAGCATAGTAAAGCTTGTGAATATCCATTTATGTAGCTAGGTACTTAGTTTTGTAAAAATGAATGACTCTTAAACAAATACTAAACAATGAATTAAATACCAAATCCTTATAAATATCCACTTAAAGTATAACATAAATATTAAATTATGAAAGAAAAACATAAAACAAATATTATTTAATAAAAAATCAAAATATAAAAACTGATACTAAAATAAGACTACCATAAAATGAATTTCTACTGTACACTTGTTACACACTTAAATCACTGACAAGTATTATTTAAGTCCATCTTCTTACAGGAATTTGGATTTAAATAATTCAAAATCACCTTTATTTCTTTATTGCGTATATTATCATAAACAATAAAAAAATGAATTTCTACTGTACACTTGTTACACACTTGAATCACTGACAAGTATTATTTAAGTCCATCTTCTTACAGGAATTTAAATTTAAATAATTCAAAATCACCTTTATTTTTTTATTATTTATGTTATCACCTTGATAATTGCATGGTTACGCAGTGACACTAAACTAATGAGATTTTCAAAAAAATAAGCTGCAAGTGTCTTTTAGTATTTAAAATTTAATGTAATGATGTTTTTTTGCAGTCATATCCGAAGAGAGATTGTGGACATGAGCAAAGGATAAAGTACCAAAAAAACATAACTGAAATTTTAATTTTTTATTTAAAAATAAATAAATAAATATTTAAATTAAAAAACTTCAAATTTCAATAAAAATATATTTATTTATAATTTGAAACCTACCTTGCCAAGTATTTATTTTCTACTGTCCTTCGAAAAAAAATAAAAAAATCAATTAAAAAAGAAGGACCATCATTTCACTGCCCCATGCAACAATTATATTCATCACATTATTATTAACTTTATATAAGACAAATAGAATATTGGATAGCACGCATCAATCAATTAAAGAATGCACCATATCCTCGTGATTACATATTTGAAGATTCCTACCGACATCTTGAAAAGCAAAATCCATTAAAATACGGACGAGATTTTCAGCATCATTTGGAGGATATGAGACTTTTGCATGGTTTTGCCGCCCAGTTAGTGGGTTCTTGGTTTATTCTGGACTGGTGATGTCAGGGTATCAAATCTCTCTTGCATCGTTGTGAGGCAACTTGCCACCTTGGTATGAGTATATGCTCTCTTTACTTGGTGTTTGTGCTTCATGTAACATTATGACGTAGAGGATAGTCCGGTTATCTGTTAGGAATCATAAAATATCTCACAACTTCTTTGTGCGCCCATATGACAGAAGGTCAGAAACTGCCAACACCTAGCACCTTCCGGCCATTATTATTCTCTAAGTCCATTTCCTCGGTTTTTTTTATTTTTATGGTTATATGCCATTTTAATGTTTTTTATTCAATATCAGTCTCAATTTTAAGGAAGAGTCTAATTATGCAACGATTTTGTCAGTTGGTAATCATTGTATTGGTTTTCTTTTGGTAACTTGCCCTTTACTATCCCACCGTCGTCGACTCTCCTTTCACCTACCATCGTTGTCCTTTTTTTTTTTTTTTTTGCTGGTTTTCATCAGTTGCATCGTTGTTGTTACATCACGGTAATTTTTAGTGGCNATGTACATAAAATATGTTTTTTTATCAGTGTTAATTTTATGTTTTATATTTAATATTCGCCTACCTATCTATAAACATGCTTTTTTAATCCAAAACAATCGCCTAGAATACTATACTTAAGTATATTATTAGAATCCTTAAAAATTATCTTGCGTTACACCCTCTATCGTCTCACTCCGTCCCTCGTCGTCTCTGTCTCCCCCTATGCAATTAATTCTGCCACCCACCCACCTACGTCCCTCCTCTCCTTGGATGATCCTAATTCAAACACCAATCTCGCCCGACAAACAACTCTGCCCCTTCCGTCTGTTGTTCTCATCAATCGGATCATCTCTGCACTCATCGATCAGATCGTCTCAATACCATTGAGGAGTCTCTTCCCTTAGGTCAAGCTAGTTAATCCTTGATACCAATCCTGTATCTACCTTTGGGGACTTTCCCTTAACATATCTAACCCCGCATCTCATAGAATGAGGGGGAGGAAATCGGATTTAGCTGAGGCCAAGGATTAAGAGGTTATTGATGTGTATGTAAGGTAGACAAAAATCCCTCATGGGGTCTCTTAGAGCAATATTGACTCTTTCTCAAGTTACCCCGTGATTTAAATGACCTTCAATGGTAGAGGGTTGGGCCTCCTCTCCAAGAAACAAGCCCTAAAAAGGACTATTAAGACTCAAAATCCATCTATCATTTTGCTTCAAGAGACATTGGCATGTGGTGATTTAATTGTTTTTTATTGGGAAAGCTACTTCCACGGTGGTCTTTCATTTGTATGGATGCACAAGGGAGGTCTAGTGGGCTTATAACTCGATGGGATTCTAGATTACGCTATTGCACTAACTCCTAGGATTTCCTTTAAGGTTTGGAGATTGAATTATTTTCCGTGGAACTTGGGATGGAGATTACATTAATTAATATTTATAAACCCTACCTATCGAGGGGTTTATATTGGGACATGTTCTTTCGTTCTTTCAATCTTAGTTTGTTGGATAATGATAAGGTAATTATTGGTGGGGATTTTATTTTCTCACTTGGGGAGGAAAAAGTATGGGTAACCCATGCAAACAAAGACTACATGGTTCATTACTTTGTGAGGATGCTTGAAGAGAATAATCTCTATGACATCATCCTCAACATAGTAAAACCCACCGGGAGGAACATGAGGACTAGGTTTGACCAAATATCAAAAATATTGGATAGGTTCGATGTTAATGAAGGAACTCTTCAGGAAGCTATTAATATTAAGCAGTGGGTTAGTATGGGGGATGAAGCGATAAAGGACCCAATGATCGTGACAGCCCTCCGTGAGTGTCGGCTACTCAAATTCTTCATATTAGTAGGGATGAGGGCCTCTGTGAGTCTACTAGAGCATATGATCTGAATGTGGGACCCGGATCAACAACATTTCGTGGTCGAAACCCATGTTTTGACGATAGATGTAGAAGACATCTATTTCTTGACTGGATTGTGCCGCAGGGGGAGAACAGTAGCATTGACAGGTCCATGAGGTGGAGAGTTATCTATAGATTATTTGATCGATGAGTGTTGTTCAATAAGGACTCATATCCAAGGAGGGAAAATCCCTATCAATCACATAATGGATAGACCCCGACGAACCATAGCCTTCACAATTGAGAAGGTTGCAGGCAGCAGGTCAACACATATGAGTACATGGGCTTATATGTTATGCGCAGTAGAGTGCATGTCTCCTACCATCTTCAATTGGAGCGAGGGGTTATTGGTCAGCTTGAAAGAACAGTTAACCAAATGTTGGAGATGGGAGTTGAAGCAATTCGGTTATGAAGCGATAGTGGTGTCTTTCTTCTTGGAGAGGGTGCCATTGATGAGGCCTCAGGTACCATTAAGAAGACTAGATGTCGAGGATCCTCAGATGAGCAGGTGGGGGATGCCATGGCCCATGGTGGCAGTGGAGGCCCTAGGGTTACCTACGGATTAGTCTTCTTTCGTTGGATGAGAAGCCAACTACTGATGGTAGAGGACTATGCTTATGCAGGGACGAATTTCAGAAATGAACCTCACCTTCCACTTCCATAGGGAGAGTAGTGAGACGACCATGGTAAGAAACATACCACTATACATTTTTTTTTGTATTTTATTTCATATTTCAGTTTTTGTAGTTATTATGATGTCATACTGAGATATTAAAAAATGTTTTGTGTATACATAGGTCCTTCTCTCCGGGCAGGGGCTTCTCCTATATTGAGGCGGGGCGTAGTAAGCAATATGGTGGTCAGGAACACTGAGGCGGACGAGGAACTCCAGGAGATTGAGGAGAACCTCCAGCGATTGACCATAGGAATTCCTGACATTTCTGTTGATGATCTACCTAGGCACTACCAGCGCCATACTACCAAGGTTTCAGGGCGTTCTAGGAGGCTACTCCGTCGAGTGGATCAAGTCGTGATGTGCTTTCATGAGCATGAGGATTAGCCCGTAGTGGCTCCTTTATTTTTGTACTATATGTACATTGAAAGCTTCAAAGCTTCAGTTTTTTCCCTATGTATATGTATTTGAGACTTTGATAGTTCCAAACTTTGACTGAATTGAAAGCTTATGGATTCAGTCTTTTTGTATCTCAACACTAATTTTTTATATATATAAAAACTTTTTTATTTACATATGTGTGTGCAAATGTGTAATGTGAATGTATGTATTCTTATGTGTTTTTGTATTCTAATGTAAGGAATTCACGTTAAAATGAATTTAAATATGAGTAAGGTACCAATCCAAAACAAAGTTTGCTAAGGAATCTACCACAACATTTAGATATATCGGCATATGTTGATAAGAAACATGCCCAAATGACCTTTCCAAAATCCTAACTCTTCGAAAGGGGTTCCAAATGGTGTCGATCCGGTTTAACTGATGTACAACTAGCTCCAAGTCTAGGTAAACCCTAATCTACCTTATGTCATTAGACAGGGATTCAGTCAACAAACCAATCACTACGCGATATTCTGCTAGGTTGTTTGTTGCGAGGCCCAAACAAGTTCCTCCTAAACTCACCAAATCACTGGTAGGAGAGTACAGTACCTAGGTTGTCGATGCAAGATTCAAGGTGTAACGATTAGCACTGCCCACGAAACCGATATAGGTGGTCATCTGTTCATTTTAAACATAGGACTACATAAGTAGGTTTATGAAAAACATGTTTAACATTCATATTCAATCCACACTTCTTAGAAAACACACAACACTCTATAAACAATATGTACAACAAATCTATGCTAGATGTCCTAGGCATAGTGTTTTTTGAGGTAGATCCCATTGCGAGGCTTTCCTAAGGGTATCTCATCATAATCTATCAACTCATATGCTCATTTCTCTAAAACATGGCTAACAATATAAGGCCCATGCCACATAGATTCCAATTTCCCAGCTCCCAACTTATCGTGCTTCTTGTCGTAAGTCAATACCAGGTCACCCTCTTTGAAGGAGCAAGGTTGAACGGATCTGTCATATTGAGATTTCATCTGTCATTTATGCACCTCATTTGTTGAGGTAGCCTCACGATGGGTTTCATCAAACTTGTTCAAATACAAGAAACGTTCTTCTTCTAGGGTGGTATTGGGGAGTAGTTCCACTGCGATTTTTAGAGAAGGGGTTTCACATTCTATGGGAAGAGTAGACTTTAGTCCATACACCACCTAAAAAGGTGAAAAACCAATGGATGTGTTGACAGTGGTCCGGTAGGCCCATAATGCGGAAAATAGTTGCAAATTCCAGCTAGACTTGGATTTTCCTACCATCCATTGAATCATGGTCTTTAAAACTTTATTGATGGATTCAACCTGGCCATTGGCCCGTGGATAGTAAGGTGTAGAGTTATCATGGAAAAACCCTAACTTAGCACTTAATTCTAGCATCATGTTATTTTGGAAGTATTACTTGTGATCAGTCATAATGGTCCTAGGGATCCCGAATCTGGTGATGATATGGTTTAATAGAAAAAGAGCAATTATTTTTCCATCTTTGACATAGGTGGGCATAGCCTCAGCCCATTTAGTGAAATAGTCCACGACCATAATGATGTATCCATGCCCCCCATTTGAGGTAGTTCTACAATGAACGAAGTCAATTCCCCATTTTGCAAAGGCGCCAACTGCTATAACATGATGCAACAAAGCGAGATGGGTGTGATTTTTTGATGTAAACAACTGAAAAGGTGGGCACTTCTTGATGACATCTATGCAATATTTGAAGATTGAGGGCCAAAAATACCCAACACGTAATATTTTCTAGGAAGAAACCATCCCATAAATATTACCGCCAAAATATTCGAAGTGGCAATCATTCAAAACCATCTCAGCCTCTTCATGAGTTAAAAAATGTCGAAATACCGTGCCAACGCCCCTACGATATAAGCTATCACTAATGATCAGGTAGTATTTAGCGTCAGGGAGGATGAGATGATGTTCATCACGAGTTGCATTAGGCTGAAATCATTGCATCTATAGATAGAGAATTAAATCTCCATACCAGGGTTCGATCATGGAACAAGGGTTCATCAAGAAATGAATTGATGGGATCGGTTCCCTCAGTAAGACGAGGAAGGTCACACATAAGCTTGGCAAAGTCAAGAGATTTCTTGGAAGTGGATTTCATAAATTCCAACTCAAACTCTTGGAGAATGACAATCCAACAATAGTATTTTCCCCCAAGCACCTAGCGAGTCAAGATGTAATACATGGGGTTAGAATCTGCATATACCGTAGTTGTTTTGAGCAAGATGTACTAATGGAACTTCTAGACCACAATGACTGCCACCAGAGCGAGTTTCCCCACATGCGAGTACCAGGTTTCAAAATCCAAAAGACTCTTACTCAGATATTAGATCACATGTTCATGGTCATGTTCATCTATTTGAACCAAGACTATATCGACGGTAGACAGGGAGGAAGCCACATACATGGAATAATCTTTAGTATAATTGGGTGGTTGCAAAACAGGTGCATGCATGATGGCGTGTTTGTTAGTATGGAACGCGTGCTACTCCAAATCATCCCAAATGAAGGGGGTGTCCTTCTTCAGTAAATGCATGAAACCATGGATCTTCTCAGCATAATTACATATGAAACGACGTAAAAAAATTTCCTTCCCTTGCAAATTTTGGAGTTCAACGACATTGGTAGGGGCATGTAAGGCCATGATGGCTTCGATCTTCAAAGGTTCTATGCATATGCCATCCTTAGACATGATGAAACTAAGGAGTTGACCAGTATCAACACATAAAACACACTTGTGTGGATTTAATCGGATATTATAATGGTTACATTTGAGAAAAATGGCTCTCAAATGATCAACATGATCATCCCGTTGCTTTGAATGAGCAGGCAGGTCGTCATGGTAGGGTTCCAAAATTTGTTTAATGTCATGGAAATCATAATAAATGGAATTTTGAAAGGCAGCGCCAACATTCTTCAAACCAAAAGGTAACTTTCTATAAACGAAGGTCCCCCACAGATAGATGAAAGTCATCTTATGTTGATCGGATGGGAGTATCTCAATCTGATTATAGCCAGAAAATCCATTTATAAATGAGAATATGACACTTTCGGCACAGTTATCGATGATCTAATTGATGTATGGGGTGGGGGAGTTATCCTTATGACAATCCCAATTCAAATCCTGAAAATCGATACAAACCCTAATAGTACCCTATTTTTTGTTGACATGGACAATTTTAGAAACCCATTCAGTCAAAGGTACAGGGTAAATAAAACCAGGATTAAGAAGTTTTTCAATCTCTTCCTTAATGGCGCCTTCTTTCCTTGAATGTACTTGTCAAAGCTTTTGATGAAATGGCTTGGCACCAGGGTAAGTCCTAATATCATGGACGAGGATGGAAGGATCTGTTAGGATTATTAATCCTCCCTTGTCTAATTTGGTCATATGTCTAAATTAGGAGTCTATCCAGTCTATTTTTAGTCACTAGCACCACTAGGTCCACTTGGCCTAATTGGGGCACATGTTTTAGTTACTAAAGTTTGGGGAACACTAATTGAGGCCTACTAACACTAATTGCACTTGATTGCATCAGTTTAGGAGCCTCCTAAACCAATCCCTACAATTTAGGAGCCATTGCGAGTGTCGAAACCAACCAAGGTCAATTCAGTTCAGTTGATGACTAGTCAAGCTAAGTTAGGAATCAATTACATTAAATTCTAGTCCTCTACATTCATTTAGCACTAGGTTTACATAGCTGCACTCAGGAGGGGCACATTTATCACCTACCACAGTCAATTATCCTTATTCAACACTGAATGTAACACTTGAGTTGTGTTTTAGAACTCTAATGAACTTCGGTTATGTTTTAGACAAGGTCAATTAACTATTGAGTCCTTCGATAGTGATTTAGACAAGGTCTTGGTTACCTACAGTCAAGTAGATTCTATCAATTTGAATTTTCTCATGTGGATTTGAATTGCATGTGGCTATTAAAGCCATTGTACTTCATTGTAATCATTCATCTAATTACTCTTTGATTAATGAAAAGCATTCACATCTGCAAGCCATTTTTGCACTGTTTCATTCTTTAATAACTGAGTAAATTGTTTGATCTATCATGTGAGTTGTGTGTTTGTCCACAAATCTATGTGCTCAATTTAACAGGATCTATCCCCAACATTTCTTCATATGTCCAGGCAAATATATCTCTAAATTCTTTGAACAAGGTCGTATATGACTCAAGCTCTGAAGGAGAAAAATTCTGGCCTACATTTATGTTCTCTATGACATTGGGATTGACCGATATATCGATGGGAATAGGTTTAGTAATATTACTCAAATTACCCTCGGACTCAACATCATGGGTGACTTGAGGATTAGTTACAATCTCAGATGAAACTGTTGTTCCAAAAAATTATTCTACCATATGGTGATCATGAAGGAAAGAGCATCGGTGGTGATGATCTCTCCATGGCATGTTATCTAAAGACATCGATTCCATGATGGATTCATTAGAGGAAAGTATATGAAAAATATAGAATAGAGATAGGCGGGGGGGGGGGGGGGGGGGGGGTTCTAACCAATATGGTAGCTTCTTTGTATCAGAATCCACCAATAGGTGATCATTGATGGTGGTATTACTGGTGGAATGAATGGCCTAGTACATTTATTCAAAAGGGCTGACTAATGTCGAATTGGCAATTGACTTTCCTTTATCTAAAGTACTAGAGGTGGATATCATATTCATGGATTCTCCCTACAAAATAGGAGGAGGATTCGGTAGTGTAAATATTCCCATGAGCGAAGAATGTTTAAGAATACCTACTCCAATGTTTTGATACTGAGGGGCTGAAGAATCTAAAAGTGGAACATTATTCACAAAATTTGAAGTCGCATCGGGTGAACAAAAATCTAACTGATAAATGGTAACAATATTCCCTTGGAATGGGAACTAGACTAATCGAAATATAGATGAAGCAACAACTTGCTTCGTGTAGAACCAATTACGACCTAGAAGAATATTGTAGTCTAAAGGAGCGTCAACAACTTCAACATAAATGGAGACTGATTCCCCCCTAGTTCTACCTAGAGAGAAGGAATTAATTCGTATGATTGAAAGCCGCGACTATCAAAAGCCTTTAATGTCGTGGGTGAATAGTTGATCTTAGAAGAGCCAATATCCCTTCAATAGGACAAAGACATGACTAAAGTGGAGGCTCCCTCATCCAATATGATACGTTGGATTATTTTTCCAATAGCTTTCATGGATAGTTGAAAAGCCAATTGATGGGAGACCCGAGACTTAAATTCATTCAGTTTGAAGGAGATAATGTTATTGTGTTCAGGATCTAGTGCTCCAAGAACTGATAGCAAGTTATTCCACTTTGTAGGAGTACTTCGAGAGTTGGCATAGCGCATGGTTCTGGATCCATATCTTCAACTATATTATAGTATTGGGCGGCACGTGGATTAGGGTTAAGCACATATTTATGAAGTGTACTCTTAGATGTATGAAGAATTGCATCAAGAACATTTTTTTCAATTTGAATACAATTAGTAGGAGGAGGGGGGGATGCTGAAGGTTTTTCTGATGGAACACTATTAGTCTTCTTCTCTGGAGGAGGGTCATAGATCTAGGATCGAGCGTTGAGATTAACTAATTCAATTGACATCATTTTAACTTATCTATAGAAGATGAAGAAATCCCATTCAAGGATTGATGATCAATCAATTGTTGTTGGGTGGGGAAATGATTTATAAGGAATGTGGGGGAGGGGGTATTTTGAGAAATTTACTAACTTCCTCTCGACAGGGACACTCTTTGGTGAAGTGGTCACCTCCACATATGAGGCAGTGAAATTTGGCCTTTCTCTTGTTCTTAGTATCAACATTAAACTTTTGTGCCTTATTCCCTTCCTATTGGTTTTCATATTTCTTGGATTTATTCTTTCCTTTCTTCCTTCCTTGTGAATATTATGAGGATTGAACCGCATCCACTTTGGTTGGTGCAACATGAGGGGAAGCAGGTTTGGGTTTTGAAAGGGCTTGAGAAACAGGTCTGGCCGGTTGGTTTTGCTTCTTCGAGGATTTGGCCATCGATTGTGTTTGAACATAACCAAGAACGCCATCAATAGGTGGTTTCGTTGAATTTATTGAAGGATCAGATGAAGGACAAGGAGCATGGGGAATGAGGTCGTACAAGGTGCCTGACTAGGAATAGATGAAGTCAACGTATTGTGCATGGATAATGCCCCGATCCTCAGTAACAACACCTCCCATGGAAACATTCCTAGCAATTGGGGGAATATTTAAGATATTTTGGGTTCAATCCCCAGTATGGTCGCCAATTTTGTTTTCCAAGAATATTCCAACCAGTGAAGACACTTCTTGTTCCTCTAACATGTACATTATAAGTATAGAACAAAAAGACACAGCAACATGTCCTCTCCCTAGATAACTAATCTACTTGGATGAACTACTCTCTAACCATAGATATGGAGGTTTTTCTTCATTTCACTGATGTCGATACAGTGTACTGCACCTGCAAAGAAACACTGGAAGTAAGACAAGGATGAGAGTAACAAGATAAATAAAAAATATATTAGTGATCAAGGAATCTAATAATAAATTATCAATATTCACATAAAGCATATATGGGAAAAAGGAACACTTTTGTATTAAAAGATGAAAAGATAAAGCTACAACCGAAGCCTTGATGTTAATAGCTTCATGTCCACAAGGTATTTGACACACTCATACAACTCTCAATTCTTACAAACTCTTGTCCACACCACTATTTTAGATTTTCCTCAATACCAGACTTCATTCCAACAACATAAGGATGCTCTGCTTGGTCTCTCCTCACATGATCCATGAAGCTTTCTTTTATAGGCCAAGGGAGGATCAAATGAGTTGATATATTTTGGGAAGAGGATAGGGAATGATCCCTATGGGATAGGAGGTCAAGTGACAGCTCTCCCAAGCAAATAGGATCATCCTCCATGAGATATTTTGCTTGGAAGCTTCTTGAAACTTATATTTTTGCCTTTTTGAGCTTGTTTGCGCTCCTTGCAATGATGGTATGTGAGTCGATGCACCTTGTGATGATGGATAAGGCGCCACAGGAACTTGTTACCAGTGATCACGGTGTTCCAACCCTTCCTGGCACTTTGTCATGGAAAGAAAGGTCCTCTAGCAAGGCTAAGAGTGGGAAAAAAGTGTCCAAAAGGGTTCTTGGCCAGGAATTTTGAGGGATTGAAGCATTGGTGTAGATTTCAGGTGTAACATGCTATGTTCAAATTATTAACAAATCCTAGAGAATCTATAATGAGACTAGGAGAGCATTTTTCAGCATCCAATTCCTCTGTAATCTTAGCCTCCTTAAGAAAAAATATCTTATTGGGGCTGCAGATAGAAGGAAGGACTAAGAGGTGGATCTAATAAACATTGAATCATCTCTGCTATCCCTATATGACATATATCTAGGGGTTTTTAGGAGTGAGGTACATAAAGTTGAAAATAATGCTCTAGAGACCAGGAAAACACAAATTTTGGAGGAGAAACAAGCTCTATGTAGGCTAAAGAGTAGATCTATATGGATAAAAAAGGGTGATGTCAACACAAAATATTTTCATAATATGGTAAAGCACGGGAGTAGTGTAAATTATATTAGTAATCTTTCTTTAGAGGATGGTGTTTCAGAGAAAATATTCCATGCTATAACAGATGGATCTACTCCTGTTAATTTCAGACATGTAGTAGAAGTTGGGGTACAACGCTTTGATAGGTTATCTCAGGAGGATGTTAGAGATTCTGTTGCTAATATGGTTTGGATGATTATATGATTTCTTTCCTTTTTGAATGATGAGAACCAAGTTAATATCTAGGAAGAGGTTACTTTGGATGAGATGAAAGAGGCCATACGCTCTATGCATAAAGATAAGATCCCAATACCTAATGTTCGGTCTATCGAGTTCTTGTTTTCTATTTGGACCTTTTTTTAGAATGAGATGGTGAGGGTTATTGATGAGTCTAAGACTAATGGAGGATTTTAGATTATTTCAATGCAAATTTCTTCGATCACATTCCCAAGAAAGATGATGTCAATTGTGCAATTGTATATATAATATTATTGCAAATGTTAATGCTAGAATAATTAGGGGTGTTTTGTCAAGATCAATAACTCAGGAGCAATTTTCATTCTTAAATGGGAGATAGATCCATGATGCCATAGCAACTACACAAGAAGTCATGCATTCTATCAAGTTGAGAAAGATTCAATCTATGGTTGTCAAAGTGGTCCTCTCAAAGGCTTATGACAAGGTAAATTGGACATAGCTTAGCTTCCAAATAACATGGATTTCTCTCTCTCTCTCTCTCTCTCTCTTTGGAGCATCTGGTATGGTTTTCAATAAGAGGAAATCCATTATTTATTTTATGAATCTTTTGAAGGAAATAATTGAATGGTTATCTTTCCTTTTAATTTTCACTGTGGTGGATAACCTGTATGGTAGCAAGTAACTTGGGTTGTTTTAAAATCCAAATGGATACACATGCAATGATTGGGGTTGGATAGTTTGGAAGGTGGAACAAAGGCTCACATTTTGGCGTGACAAATGGCTATCTAGGGGGGGGATACATTATTGTGATGATTGTTTTGGAGGCCATACCTATATAATCGTAATCCTATCTTATGTGCCCAAAGGAATTCTAGAATTGATTAAGAAGATCCGCTATGGGTTTTTTATGGAAGGTGAGAGAAGAGGGGCACTCCTTTCACTAGGATACATGGAGAAAATTAGCCATTTTGAAGGAGCATGGTGGGTGGGGTTTAAAACATACCCCTTTTTTTGCAAAGGAAATGGTTTCAAAAGGTGTATGGTGCATTCTGAAGAGTCAAGGACTTTGTACAAAGGTTTTCCATCAAAATTATATTACTCCTTTATTTATTGAAGAGTGGACTATATATGACCATAGATAACACATGAATATATATGTTATTCGGAAGGTTCTATTGTTGGATTTTGATGTTGTGTCATGATGGTTAGGATGGAGAGTGGGCTCGAAGATAAATATTAGGGTTTGTCAGGACCCCTAGGTGGGAATTACTGGAGCACATAGGTTACCTCTAGATATGGTAGTAAATTTAAGGGAATAAGGAATTATACATTTGGATAAGAGTGGTGATATGAGGTATACCACTTTCATTAAGCAATAATGGTTACCTATTAAGTATTTTGGATTTATCAATGAATATAAGACTCGTTGAAAGTTTTACATTAATTCTTTATATTATAATCATGTTAGACTGTTTGCAAATGATGTCATTCTTAGGAATGCCAATGGTGGCATCTATAATGCCATCCAGGGATACATGGTCATCTAGGAAGAGGAATATTTCAATGATCCTCTTTGGTGGTTTTTTTTGTAAGTTGCAGGAAATTTCATATTAAAAGAGGTAAAAAAATAGAGACAGTAGTACCAAAATCATTCCATGGGGGCCTGAGACTATTTGGACACCCGCCTAGCCGTTCAAAAAAACTAGAATTCAAGTTTAATTTTTTCAAAATTAACAGAAAACCCTTCTTAGATCCGTACCTCCCGACCGACATATTAAAGAATAGGTAATTAAGACTGTGAATTTACATAAAAACAAAGTATATGTAGATCTGAGAGAGCAAAAAGAACTGAAAGATGCAAAGTGAACCAAGGATGATTGTGGAGAGTTTAGGTGGTAGCTTCCCCATCTATTGCTTCCAATGATTCCTTTAGTATGGGACATGGTCCATATTCATCATCGCGCATGTGGTGGGGATGAGTGGTTGGTTGCATATCTGGAAGAGGTCGCGAGGCTCTATTACTATTAGGTTCCTCATGGGATCGTTTCGCATGTTGGGGACTAGCTATCACCGATGTTGTTATCTAGATGTTGTCCTGGTACTCTCACTTGGGGATCTTGGAACTTTATACTGCTATATATTTCCCACCAACCATACCTTGCTGCTCCACATTGTTACACCTAAATCTCATCATCGACATGTCATGAGATCCCAAACTTCATTGTTTTCCCTCAAATCCCAAAATATGAAGTGAAATATTGGATTTTTCCTCATTGCTTACAATTTTACAAGCATACGTTGAGCACCGCCTTTGACCAGTTAGCAAGGTGCCCTACCTCCTTCATAAAACTCATGTAACGCTTACTGTCTCTTTATAGGAAGAGGTGCCATTGCTTATAGCCTATATACAATGAGAGGTTCTGCCCTATCACCGCTCTGTCATAGTGGAGGAGAAGCAATTCCCTTGGTAAAAAGTGAAAAAGAGAAGTATTCACGAAATTTCTCAAAGAGAGGCTTTGTGGAAACATCATACCTACCTCCTAGGGCTACTTAGACTCAAGATCCATCCTTGTAGGATCTCCTATCAACCTCACCCACCAATTTCTCAACCATCTCTATCCATTCCAAGCCTATAAAAGCAGGCTCATTCTCCATGGTTGAGGAAAGAGTAAAGTTATGTTGTTGCTTTGATATTCTAGACTAAATCAGTTAAGTGAGATTGAGGGAGGAAGTTGGAGCTATTGGGGATGAGATGTTGGCTTTGTGAAGGATTACATCGACACTAAGGCATAGGTTGTAAAATTCTTCTCGATTATCTAATGCAAAATTGGTTCCTTTCCCATAAAATATATTGTGTCATTATCGTATGTTTTATTATTGAATTCCTTAGCCATCAATATAGAATAGTGGATTATATTCTGGTTCTATTTGATTTTGTTTGTTTTTTTTCTTGTGATTATGCAGGCATATCCATGAAGGATCATATTTACAGGAAACAATTACACTAGTACATCAAAGAGAATTGATTCCAGATATCCACCCATTCTAGGGAATGTCTTCCAATATTGTTTTCTACCATTTGTTCTAGATCTGAACCATTTAGACTAGAGGAACAACTCCTGTCTATTGGAGGTGCAAAACTCCTAGATACAAATCTAAAGACTCTGCTAGGGAAAAGCTTCAGCTGATCTGATATTCCTTAGTCTTTTCAAACACTTGTATGAAATCCAAGCTCCAGTTCTTTATCAGTTTAATCAGATCCACTAGTTGATCAAGTGAGATTTCAGTTTGGTATCATCAGATATAGGTTGTTATCACTTTATGTGCTTTCAATTACTGTTAATTCATGATTTAAATCCCAGTTGCACACTGAATAATTTTACTTTTTTGCAATTTTTTTTTTTTGGAAAGACATAGGGAACCACGCATGCACAGTGGGCAATAAGCGGTGCCACCTCCTGAACTCAGTTAGCAGAATGCGGTGCCATCACCTATGAGCAGTAATCAGGAAGCAGTGCTTTTGCAGAACCGGTCTATTAGTGACCCTCTAGAAGTAGTGCCAGGTAGGTATTTCCAGACTTGTTTTTCCAAAGTTTTTTGTAAAAATTTTGGTTGAGTTGCTTCAGTTCTTAGTGTTTGGGTTTGTGTTAAAGAAATCTGAGTGTTTGAATGAAAATTTTGATGTGGTAAAAGGCTTATTTTGTTGAAATCAAAGAGCTAGGATAGACTCATCTTTTCATTTGCTTGTATGCTTGGTTTTGAATTTTTCGAAAGGAGTGTTTATTTGAGAGCTTAGCATCAGTTAAATCTTAGTGTTTTTGTTTGATAAATTTGAAAAGAAAGACTTGCTTAATTGGTTGCTTGTTTTCATTTTTCATTAAAGTTTGTGAAGGACTTTTTTTTGCTTTGGAAAAAGAATTTTTTTGTTGACACTTTGTTCATATTATTGTTTGAGGACGAATTATTGGACCTCTAATTAGCCTCATCAACTTTCATATCTCCATATTTCTTCTCTTTCCTTTACATTATGATCTCATCAAAAGAAAAATATTAGTGGTTTTAAGTTATATATTTCTAGTTTTTTAAAGAAAAATTGAAAAAGTATTGATTATACCTTCGAGTGTGTTTTGTCTTTTTTATTAGAAAAAGAGATCTTACCCTATTTTGCTTGCTTTCAAAATCAGTTTGAAGTTTTTTGCTTGTCCTCTTTCTTAAAGAAAGTTTTTTTTAGTGTAGTTGTTTGGGAAAATTTTGGTTTCAAAATAAAAATTGAAAAGAAAAATACTCTCTCCTTCCCATAGGTAGGCATATCTTGAATGGTGAAGTGAAAATGTATGCATTTAATATTTTCATGGCTTTACATTTCTGTCAGAGCTCAATGCATTCACATAACCGCTCAAGTTAAAATTAATGATAGTTATAGGTCTAAAATTGAATAGAAATTTGAACGATAATTTAGCGACGTGTTCGGGCTTCGTAAAATGTAGGAGCTATCATTATTTACCTACACTGCAACCCAGGACTCGCGCAGTTCTTCCATGTACCGTCGGTATATCGAATGACCTTTCATGTACCCTTGAGGTATATAGAAAGGTACTTCATGTACTCAATTGTAAATCAGAAGTCCCCTTGTGGATGGTTGTGCATTAGACAACACTACTACCAATTTGAGCTCCCACATACCTTGCGTATATCGAGAGACCCTACTAGGATTCCTTGTCCAACTGATAAAAACCCTTTGGATTTCTTGTTTGGAGAAACACATAGAGAAAATCACTCGAGGAGATAATATGCACGTACCTTGAGTATATCATGAGTTGCACCTTCTTGACAATCGTGGTGAGAGACCGACTATTTTGAGCTCATCTTATCACTTAATTTTGCTTGTGGCCTGTAGCTTGTGTAGGAGAAGACTTTGTGTGATTTTTCTTAGTTTTGGACCCCTAGGTTAGGTGTTGATGTATTTTTAACTTTGGAATGTATTCCAGGAAGTATCTATAATGTAATTGAGTCATGTCATGCCCTGATGTTCTGATCGAGAGATTCAATAATGTAACAAGTCATGTAAAGTCATTGATGTTAACCCTCCATTGTAATTCGGGGAAATAGTCCCCACAGTTGTGTCAAGGTTAAACCTCCTTGTTGATCAGAGGGAAAAGTCCCCACAATTGTGGGACACTAGGGTTATTAGACTCTCCTAGAGATGTTGGCTCTAGTAAGTAATTGTTAAGTGGGGCTGACATATTAAAGTGGAAATCAAGTGAATGAAAGAATATAAATAGAGGGTGAGCCTATTTATTTATCACACACAGGCTCACTCACTGGGGCGCATGAGTGAGAGAGGAGAATCTCTCTCAAGTGTGAGAGAGAGAACAAGCTATGGAGATCATCTTTTCTATTTTTTGGTTTTACTGCTGCCATTGGTGCTCATTCTATCTCCAAGGAAGTTGCAAGGTTTTCTTCTTTATGTTTTCCTTGAGGAAAATTCTTTGTGTCTCTTGTCTCTTGTGTTTATTGCTATGCATGTTATTCTCTCAGTTAAAAATCCTAAGATAATGCTAGCTTAGAATGATAAAAATATAACATGGTATCAGAGCTAACCTGAGAATATGACATTATGCATATGTAGAATCTAGGGCTTCTTACTTTTTGGGTCTCTCTCCACAATCCATAAGCAAAATTATGCTAGGTTGACTCTTCGTTGAAGGGCGCATCTTTCTGTCGAAGCAGAATTCAATTCCGGACATTTTCAGTCTTTGGTGCGGGAAATTAGGGCTTCTTGCAGAAGAGGAATTTTTTGAGTGATCCTAGCATATGATTTCTCTCCTCATCAAAATCGAAGTTTAGAGACCTAGGTCAATATTTTTTGTTGGGTGAAACTCCAGGAAAGTCAAACCCTAGTTTGATCCCGAGCTGAAAAAACCCTAAAATACTAAAACTAATAACTTTTGGTACATTCGCTATATCGCGGGATTGGAGAAGTCCCAAGAGCTGAAACTTTCACAAGCCAAATATAAAATCTGAATTTACACTGATCCAAAATTTAGACTCATATTCACTATATTCTTGGCGATATGATCCCTCTAAGTTAGGGTTCCAGTCTCTTCCAGGATTCATCGCTAAACAGGACACCTGGGGAGAATTGCTATATCTCGGGCTACAAAGGTCCAAATGAAATTTATGAAGATGTTCCAGAAAGGGAAAGGAATTTAATTTCTTTGGTCTAAGTTTCAGACCTAGAAGATGAAACAGTGACACGTGTCAGTCCATACAACTTCGCTATGCTGAACAGTCCTAAAACAGGTCACCTTGGGAAAACTCTCATAAGTCCCAATTGGTGAAACAAAATATGATGAACCATATGGTGTTGGAACAGAGATAGGCGAGGTGAACTCAATGTGAAGTTTCAGACATATAGGAGTAGTAATTTCATAGATACCGCATAAACAATATCAGGAATTTCCGCAAAAGAATTTGGAAAACTAGGGCTTCCTGTTCCAGGAGCTTCCCTCCACTATTTTCAGAAAATGAGTACATTGGATAGCTCACCTTGAAGAGATCTATATTTCTATCTAATCAGATATGAAAGATTCCAAGTTTTGAAAATTAGGGTTTCTCTGACAAACCCTAGATCAGCCAGCTCCGGAACTAGGATGAACACCTCAAATTGGTAAGATCTAATCTATTTCTATTTTCATTTGAGGTTCTCATTTCAAGTTGATCTATCACATCAGCTTGATGAAAAGCTTGGTGAAGTTAACAACTTCCAAACATGGAATTATATGATCTCTCTAAAGAAAATGAATTGGACACCTACATAAGTAGAGAGGTTCCAATTCCAGAGGGAGATGAGGCTAAAAGCCTTACACAATAAGAGCTTGGTCAAGGCCAAGAAGATCATTGTTGATTCAATCACGAATCAACTTGTACCAAAAGTGTCTTCCCTAAAGACACCGAATATGTTTGATTCCTTGACCAAGCTATTTGAAGGGAAGAACATAAATTGGAATATGACCTTAAGAAACTAGGTAAAGAATGTGAAGATCCAGAATGTAGAGACCATACAGCCATACTTTACAAGGGTCTCTCAAATCAAACAACAACTTGAAGTAGAAGTGGAGAATGCAGAAGTGGTGATAGCCATCTTGAATGGCCTCCCAGGATCATGGGATTCATTCATTCAAGGAATGTGTGCCAGAAGAAAGTGATTACTTTTAACAAACTCTTGGAAGAAGAAGAAGCTCGACTCATAATAAGAGAAGAGAAGATGGGAGCAACTGAAGATCAAGCTCTCACCATCGAAATAAGATCCCTCAAGCGATGAGGAATATGAAGGAATCAATTCTTGAAGAACCTTTTATCCATCTTGAGCATTTGGATAAGAAATGATGAATTCATGAATGAAGAAGATGATGAAGTGAAAGAATCAAGGAGGAATCTACCCACGAAACAAATAAAGATAAGTATTCAATTGTCATTTCATGATATTGTTTTGTTAGGCATTTGTTTATATTCAGTTGATGTATTATGCATGATAGAATGTTTGTATTAATGACAGTACACTACTAATATGCATGTGATGGGTAAGTAGCTCATGGTGCTATACAACTCTCCATTTATACTTATCTATAATGAAACCTCTTTGCTGACATATTGGATTAGTGCACAATCTCAATGTTGTCCTGGTAGAGATGGAAGGCATCTAGAAAGTTTTCGTGAGATATGGATGGATGTTGTATTGGATAAAATAGTTGCATGATCATATATTTATGATTGAAAATTTTGCATTATGAATATGCCTTATGAAATGTTTCTAACCATACAAATGCATTTGACTTGTAGGAGAGATCGCGTACAATCACCTACAAGCAAATAAGGATGAGACTTGTTCCAAAGAACAAGTGACGATAGTTCAAGATGAAGAATAATATGATGAATGTAGTGACATCATTGATGTAGAACCTTCCAACTATGAAGAAGTAACCAAGAATAAAGGGAAGACCAGTTCAAGAAGAATGATTTCTAGGATGCAGTATCGATACATGAAGGGAAGTTCGTAGTTCCCTCATGCAATAGATGGAAACATCATGGGATACAAGGAAATATTTGTAGCACGAGGCTTCTCATGAAAAGAGTGCATAGAGTATGAAAGACAAAGGAAGTATGATGCTTCAATTTAGAGGGAGTGACTATAGAAGATCCTGAGGTTTGACATGGTATGATAGGATGGACAGATTACTGATGACTCTAGGCTTTACTGAGAGTAAAGAGGATTCCAACTTTTGCTTCAAGGTTGAAGGCGGAAGACCAGTGATGCTCCTGTTATATGTCGATGACTTGTTCCTGACATAAAAGAGGAACTCATTAAATTTGCAAGAAGAAGACTTGCTATAGAGTTCGAGATAAAGGACTTGGGGATGATGCACTACATTCTAGGCATGGAGGTGTGGACAAGGGAAGTATGCAGTAGAGATCCTGAAGAGGTTCAGGATGATGGACTGCAAGGCCATGACCACACCTATGGCATCAAACTTGAAGCTATTGAGTGTTGCTTCATCAGAGTCGGTTGATGCCACGATGTATCCCCAGATGATTTATTCCTTGATGTACCTAACAAATATGAGACCAGATATTTTCCTTGCTATGAAAACATTGAGACATGTTCACCTGATGGTTGCAAAGCATGTAGTAAGGTACCTGAAGGGTACAATTGATTATGGGCTCAAGTATGAGGTGAATCAGAATATTAACCTGAAGGGTTATGAGGATTCGTATTGGATAGGCAGTGCCATTGATAGGAAGATTACTTCGAGATGCTACTTCAGTATGGGATCAAGTGTGATCTCTTGATTTGGTAGGACAGATTCCTGCATGGCGCTGAGTACAGATGAGGCAAAAGATGTTTCCACTTGCTATTTGGGAGGTAGTATGTTTATTTTGAAAACTACTATTTGATTTGGTTGATCTGACTTGCATTTTTGTATGCTACAGAGAGGAGCAATGATCCAGATCGAGATCTCTTGAAAGAGGTATTTCTAGCATAGCTGATGAGACAGGTTGTCTGAGCATAAACCCTGGCGAAGCTCGTAGGTTTCTCAGATGTAAACGGTCCTGTAGGTTGTCCTCGGATGTAATCAATCCTGGCGAAGCTCGCAGGTTATCCTTGGACGTAATCAGCCCTAATGTGATTCTATGGTAGAAATGGCAAAAGTGAACTTTGAGTACTTCAGGGAGAAGCTTAGTGTTCTCTAGATTGAGGCTCCCTCCAAGGGGAAATGACAAGACCTAGAGCCATTCTGACATGGTGAGAGGATTAGGTTCCTTCCATGGTCAGATGTAAGGGCTAAGCCATTCTTTCATGGTGAGAGTATTTGGTTCCTTCCATGTCAGATATGACTGCTAAGACATTCTGATGTGACTATAGGATTGGTTCTTGAATGATCAGATATAAGTGTTGAATGCCATTCTTGGAATGGATACATCTGGTCAGTTACCAGGAATACTTAGTATGGGACTAAGGGCCATTCTGATATGACTGTGGGATGTATTCTTACATGATTGGATGTAAGTGCAAATCCTTTCTGACAATATGAGGTCAGAAGTAAGTGCACAGCCTTTATAACAAGATGAGGTCGGATGTAAGTGCAGAGCCTTTCTGACAAGATGAGGTCAAATGTAAGTGCAAAGCCTTTCTGACAAGATGAGGTCAGATGTAAGTGCAGAGCCTTTCTGACAAGATGAGGTCAGATGTAAGTGCAGAGCCTTTCTAAAAAGATGAGGTCAGATGTGAGTGCTAGGCATTTTTGACATGGGTTTTGGATGTGTTCTTCCCATGGTAAGATGTGAGTGATGGGCATGCCTTTCTGACATGGTTCTTGGATGTGTTCCTCCCATGGTCAGATGTAAGTACTGGGCATACCTTTCTAACATGGTTCACTCCAGGCTTACATATAAGTGTTGAAGACGATGAAGAGCTACATGAAGGCTAGGCCTACAACCAACACGAAAAAGGGATGGCTCTGAAGAACATTCTGTGATGAGAAGAATGAAGAGATAGCACCATTTGATTGAGATAGTAGAAGCAGTAATGATGATGATGATTCAATGATGATCCAGCTTTGATGATGATCTAGATCAAGTGATGATCCAGAATTGATGATGATCTAGTAGCGAAGATCCAGATCAAGTGATGATCCAACAGTGACGATCCAGATCAACTGATGATCCAGACTTGATGATGATCCATCAGTGATGATCCAGACTTGATGATGATCCAGTAGTGACGATCCAGATCAAGTGATGATCCAAACTTGATGATGATCCAGCAGTGGCGATCTAGATCAAGTGATGATCTAGACTTGATGATGATCTAGCAGTAGTGATCCAGATCAAGTGATGATCCAGACTTGATGATGATCTAGCAGTGGCGATCTAGATCAAGTGATGATCCAGAATCGATGATGATCTAGATCCAGTGATGATCTAGACTTGATGAAGATGACTTAACAATGAAGATGACTTGACGAAGAATATGACTTGAAGATGAAGATGACTTGAAGATGAATATGACTTTATGATGATCCAGATGATACGGAGAAGAAGAATTGTGCTGATAAATTGTGTCGAGAGAACACCTTCCTAGTTAAGAATGAGTGTTGATGTATTTGTAACTTCATAATGTATTCACTTGTATATATTATGTATTATAACCCGATGTTTATTCCGGGAAGTAGCTATAATGTAATTGAGTCATGTCATGCCTCGATGTTCCAATCAGGAGATTCAATAATGTAACAAGTCATGTAAAGTCATTAAGGTTAACCCTCCATTGTAAGTCGGGGCAATAGTCCCCACAGTTGTGTCAAGGATAACCCTCCTTGTTGATCAGAGGGCAAATCCCCCATACTTATGGGTCACTAGGGTTATTAGACTCTCATAGAGATGTCGGCTCTAGTAAGTAATTTTTAAGTGGGGCCGACATGTTAAAGTGGAAATCAAGTGAACAAAAGAATATAAATAGAGAGTGAGCCTCTCTATTTATCACACACACACACACTCACTCATTGGGGCGCATGAGTGAGAGAGAGAATAAGCTGTGGAGATCATCTTTTCTATTTTCGGATTTTACTGTTGCCATTGGTGCTCATTCTATCTCTGAGGAAGTTGCAGGGTTTTCTCCTTCATGGTTTCCCTGAGGAAAATTATTTATGTCTCTTATCTCTTGTGTTTATTTTTTTGCATGTTATTTTGTTAGTTAAAGACCCTAAGATAATGCTAGCTTAGAATGATAAAAATATAACATTAGGTTTTAGTGACTTTTACAATTTGGCTGATTTTTAGTTGAGACGATGCAAAAGAAACTAGGGCTTGCCACCCAACTAACAGGGGAAGGCCCAATGGAATCCACATACCAAGGAGCTGCAACTAGCTCCCTTAGGGGGGGAAATCCAATTGTAGAAAGTGGAGATCAATTCGCTTCTTATGTTACTCCCTTGGTCCAAGAGTCTCCTATGGGAAACACTTCTTTTAATTCTCTGATGGAAGGTGGAAATGATGGTATTAATGAAACTAAGTATGGCCTTGATGCTCCTTTTCAGAGAAATTCTATGGGTCAATCCATTTACGAGTTTAGGGTAATTAGACCCTCTTTTGAAAAACCTCCTCTGAATGAGGATGTATATAGGATAATTCAAGAGTCACTTAGTCGTGCTCATAATTTTCAAGAGATGATTGATAGGGTTTTGGATACCCATATACCTCATAAAGAACCTATGTCGACTCTTTTACCCCATTTGATAGATCCATGGACTTCTAGATATAGTCCCCTTTTCAATGATGCTCCATCCCGTGGTTTGTCTCCTAGTGATCTGGGTCAAACATCCAACCCTACACTTTTATATATTAGGTCTTTAGCTAGTCCTCCCATACCCTCTATAGTTGGGGGGAAACCCTCAGCTCAAGTGGTGTCAGTACCTTCTAACATCGAGGGGCGACCCCCGACGTGACCTATGTTATCAGTTAGTGGAGTTGTTACTAGTACTTGGAATACCTCTACTGCAGGGTACTCCTTAGTGTATGTTCCTCCTACCCACACCAATATGGTAAATCTTGCATCAAGTTTAGACCAACCCTTAGCGGTGCAACCTGTAGTCAACCAAGCTTCTTGGGGTTATGGTTACCTAGCAAATCATTACCTATTGTAAACACAAATTATCAACCTACATCTACAGGAACTATGTATTCTGGAATCCCTTACCCTGGAAACACATTTACACCATGGGGGAAACCTAATTGGTCCTACATGCTTGTAATGGGGGTAATGCCTATTCTTACTACTGGAGGTGTTGGACGACCGACTTATGTTGGCCCACCCTTTAGAGGTCCACCAGGAGGAGGCCCACCTAGCAGAGGTCCACCTTATGGAGGGCCACCACCTAGAGGCCTGTTATCAACCCAAATGGGACTTCTCTGTCCAAGTGCCGACAATTCATTATGTTGGTACACAAAAGGACATTTTAGGATTGAAGTTTGCCAAAACACTATAGACGGGAATGACATGAGATGCATTTATCCTTCAACCAGCTTGCCATTTTATTTTTCTAAGTATGGATTGGTGTACACGACTATCCCCATTGAAACTTGTGTACATACACGACTATCCTTGTTGACAACTCACGTATTGTACATGACTATCTCCATTACAACCCATGTACATATTTGTATGTGGGTTTCCTTTAAGAGACTCACGTGTCATACGCAGGTTGCTTATAGTAATAGTCACGTACACCTCCATTCGACATTAAAAAATATAAATCATGATTAATGGAGATTAGTTGAGCCCTAATAATTAACCATCTCAACTGTCTCTCCCTCCTCAACCTTCAAAACTAGACTATTTCCCAAAGTATAAATAGAGGCCTTGGGGAGGACATTAGAGAAGGAATTTTGGAGAGCAAAGTTATGCTAGTGGTATATCTTCAGAAGTCTTGGAGTAGCAGAACTTAGAGTCCTTTGGCTGCAGAGGAGTCCTTTTCTCAGGCATTGGGTTGTACACTTATCTCATTCACTAATTGGTAATAAAGAGAATTCTTCTTCCAACATTGTGTTGAGTCTCTTTCATGTATTAGGGTATGATGAATATATTTGATTAAGCACTACATATGTTGTTTATCTAACCTATCATATATACATTTATAATATTGTACTTGGAGAATTTTCTCTTTGCGGGTGAAGGAGGTGCATCCCTGAAATTTTTGGAGAGAAGCAGAGTAGAAGAAGATAAAGCTTGGATCAACCATCAGTAATCGGGTGAGTCCAACATTTCTTCCTATTTCCATTATGCATTTAACTAAAGCTAATTGTTTGCAAGTTTTAGAAGTAAGTTGGTAACCCCATAATCTAGGTTATAAGGGTGTTTATTCATGAACAATAGAACTGGTGACTCCGCTGGGGAGCCCAAACTACTGCGGGTTAACTCTGTAGATCCGTGCCCAGCCTTTGCTTTGATTCTATATATGGTGTCTTGTCTTGGTTCATACTTGCAATGGTGTTTGAAGACCATGCATTTTTTTTCTTTTTTGAAAAATTCAACTCTTGTACACGGGTTTCCCTATTACACAGTCGCATACAGAGGTCTGTGTACATGGTTTCTCTATTGCACAATCGCGTACAGTACGCGGGTTTCTCTTGTACACAGTCGCATACAAGCCTGAGAAACAAAAATTTTGGGTTAGGGTTTTCTTGTCCCTGTCCCTCTATGGATTTTGTTTTGCTTAGTGGTGTTTAATTTTAACATTGCGCTATAAGTTTGATGACCTTGTTATCCATACTTTGTGCTTCCTAGTAAGCCCTTGAGTTTTTATTGCTTGGATTGTTTTTCTGTTAGCAATTTGAAGTGGATTTGCCTTTTGGGTGAGAGGTTTGAGTGCTGGTTGTCTGAATCAGTGATCAGGGTTCTAGACACCATTTTATCCTTTTCTATCTCTGGATAGGGTTGGTTAGTCACTTGCCTTTGTTTGATTTCAGTGATTTCCATTCATTGTGTCTTCCCAAGCTAGGTTTTTCGAAGTCTTCCTTAGGTGGTTGATATTTGGTTTTTTGAATCTGCTTTGCTTCATTTTGCTTACTTTATACAATTAATTTATTCAAGCATATTCAAGAATTGTGCATTTAGGTGCATAGTAGTTTTTGAGGAATTTGAAAAGTGAAAAGAAAACATTAGAAACTTTTGCATTTGTTTTGCACAGAGTCGTTTTATTTTTAGTTTTTAAAATAATATCTCGAAAATTACAAAAATATAGTCTTGGTTTTCTCTTCATTAGTTGCATTTTCATCAATTTATATTTACAAAAAAGAAGAAGAGAAGTTTGTTGTAAGTAGTGATCATTTGCTTTGAAATTCATTTATACACCTGTTATTTTTACGTTTCTTATTGAGTCAAAAACATCATAGTCTTTCACTCCACTTGTCTTCTGAGTAAAAAATACCCCTTAAAATGAACGCTATAATTAAAATTTATTAGTAATTTTTTGTTTTATAGAGCCATACACCTACTAGCTTAGGCTAGACTTGTGGGATAGGAAGTGTAAACTTCCCATAAGTATTTAAATTCAAACATAGTGGACCAATCGATAGGTAAATCCTTCTCTTTATCAATAGTATCTAGGAAGCTCCTCTCAAATGGGAGTCAAGCACAAGGCCACGTGGAGGAATTGGACTGAGGAGATAACCCTCTGATTCCTTGTCAAAATGTAAACCAAGTTTTTTATGCATCTAGGGATTCTGTCCTAGAAAGAGTTTCAGGCTCAGCTACCCTGCCCATGTGCATGAATCAGGCTTGCAACTGTCCCCCCAAACTGTTGGTATAGTTAAGGTAGCCTCTAGTCTCTTGACATCTAGGGTTCATGCACAGGTAAACCGGAAGGTTATTTCTGGTTCACCTTGGACAGCCTTGAAAGGTAACCCTTGTTGAAATTATAGGAGGGCAGTGGGTGATTCCTCCACTTGTGCCTAAGAACCTCTTCAAGGATGCCAAGTAACTGTTTTTCATCTTTCTTCAGGAAATCATATCTTTTACCTTTTCTGATTGTTGAGACTTTAGGAATTTTTGTAGTGATTGCTCTGTGGTTTGTTTGTGTTTAGCTGACCTTAGGGTTTGAAAAATCAAATTTACAATCATTGAGGACCAACCTATCAAAAGTTCATGAAGGTTGTAAAACCTTACTCCTCTTATCACATTGGAACCTCCACCTCCCCCTCAAAGGCGGAGATTAGACATGGACGGTTCATTTGAACCGATAGGAGTCAGTGAAGTTCTGGGTGACCCAAAAATTAGGGCAAACCGTCATAATTTAAACACAGTTGAGATAGAATACTTGTAGGCTGATGAGTTTGCAAGGAATTTTAATACACCCCTGACTGATTTAAATGATCCTGTGATCGTTCAAGTTCGTCCTTTTGATCCACCTGTGATTGGTGTCCCTGTGGGAAGGATAATGTCTACTATAGGAGAAAGTTCTTTTACCTTCACCTCAGCTGCTTCGGCTGAAGTGGTGCTACCTCCCCCAGTTAGTACCCCTAGAACAAACATACCTACTACACCCTTAACTCCAACGAGCTGAGTGGTTCAACCACCGGGTCCCATAAGTCTAGCAGGTGCTTCTAGTGAAATGGTCACTGTGATTCCTAGTGTACCTACTGTACCTACCTTCTTCGCACACACTGCCCAAAGTGGTCTGACATGATCCTCAGCTTTTGTCCAAGGATTTCCTTGGAATGGGGGGCACATTCCCCCATCCACACCATACGTATGCCCTACGCCCTTTTATGTAGGGGTGTAGTTTGCAAGAAGTAACCCTTATGGTCAAGGTTTCCAAACCCCAGTTTCTGCTCCGTTCATGAGCTCTCCCTTTTTTCTTTTTAGCGGAGGGATACCTGCTCCTGTATTTCAAACCCCAGTTTTGACTAGGGCAGCCAAAACCTCTTATACTGCACCTTACACAAACAATCCTGTGGCTTATGGATGGAACCCTTTTCAAAGCAACCCATCCACTTCACAACCGATAGCAAGGGGAAACCCCACCTTCACATATGGGAACATGGGGGTAGGTCCCTCTAATCCCCAAACTAGTACTTTTAGTGCTCTAATTAGACCTAATATTCCTTTCCTAGCAACGTTAAACTTACCAAATTTTTCTAAACTAATGAATGACCCAGTGAGGCATGATCCCTCCTAGCCGTCTGTACCTACCAAGTTGCCCTTGGACATCCCAAAGTTCAAAGGAAAAGTTGGTGAATATTCTGGGGCTCATGCCACCACTTTTCATTTATGGTGCTCTTCCAACTCATTGAATGAATATTCAGTTTGGTTGAGGCTGTTCCAAAGAAACTTGATGAGTACTACAGCAAAATGGTACATTTAGTTGCCTTCTGCTATGTTCAGTAGTTTTTGGGACTTGGCTAATGCTTTCCTTAGTCACTTCTAGCTTCATGTCTAATATGATTTTGGAATGGACTTGTTTTCTACTTTTCAGCAAAACAAGGCCACCCACATCTCGGACCACATCCAAGAGTGGAGGAGGTGGAAGAGCCTTGTTAAAGCCACTATTACTCCTGAGTTCTTGCTAGAATGGTTCCTTAAATCCCTATTTCCTTATATATCTAAGGACATATCTACTTCAGGAGTGACGAATGAGGAAGAAGCTATCCTCAGGGCCTGACAACTTGAATTGATTTATTCTCAGTCTATGATCTTATATGAGATTATCCCTGAGGCACCGAGGCCAACACACGATGCAGAGAAACCTAAGCTCGGACCCCATGCCGATGGTGTGGTTGGTTCCATGAATTCCCCAACTGTAGAGTCTTTGGAAAAACAACTCCATCAGCTATCCATCAAACATTCTATGGTGAAGGCAACAAAGGCTGCTGCCTCACCCCAAAATGCCAATTATTTTGCACAGACCTCTCAGAAGGGAAATCAACATCCTAGTGGGAAAAAGAAGAGAGGAAAGAAAGGGGAGGGAAATCAAAACAAGTAGAAACCCATAAATAATGTTGATGGGGGCAAGAAAGAATATAAGAAGGTGAAATTCCCATGTAAGTTGTGCCATGAAGATCACCTCACCCATCTTTTTCCCCTTATGGAACAAGCTCAAAAGCTGTTAAAAGATCAACAACGGGCTGTCCTGAAGGATCATTTCCCAAGGAAAAAATTCTACTTCAGCTTCGAATGTAGTAGGGAGCACCCCAAATGCCCCTGACCCCAATTATATCAACATGGTTTGATCTCAAACTTTACTACAGACTAGGAATAAGAACTATGAAAAGGAGACCTCGGAGTCTATAGTTGAAACTTCTAACCCTCTCACGAGAGAGAAACCTACCAAAATTATGCCCGAGATACCAAAAGGTGTCTTTAAGAAGACCTTGCATAATCCTAATGCTAGGGCTGCATCCAACTACTTTGTAGTTGAAGACTTAGCCCAGAAACCTTGTGCAATGTCGGCTTTAGAGGTGTTTCAGAGTTTTCCTACCTAGCGGGATGCACTCTTAGCAGCCTTAGGCATTATGGACTCATCGAGTCTCATGGAAAAATTTCATTTGTCTAATGTCAAAATTCGCCTACCTTACCATGCAGCCTTATCAATAGATGTCATCCATGGTGGAAGTACCATTGGAAGGGTAGTTTTCGACGAGGGTGCTTCTACATGTGTTATGTCCTTGTCATGTTGGAAAGCTCTTGGATCCCCCAAGCTCGTCCCGTCAAACACCCTGCTTATTGCTTTTGATGGAAGGCCATTCCATCCACATGGTATCCTACTGGATTTCGAAATTAAGCTGGTAGGGAAAGTGGTGTTTGTTGAGGTGGAGGTGATTGATATACCTTTGGACTATAATTTGCTTTTGGGAAGAAGCTAGACTTATGCCATGTCTGCTATTGCATCGGCCATCTTTCAGGTGGTAGTGTTTCCACACGAAGGGAAGTTGGTTACTATTGAACAACTCAATTTTACCCGGAAAGGCCGCATGGAATCTAATGTGTCCACTATACCATTGGTTGATTAGGCCAAACCTGTTGCAGAGAGCTTAGGAGCTGGAATGTATGCATCATTAATGGGCACATTTGATCTTCCAGCTCTGCTTAATTATATAGGTTCTACTAGTGTGGGGAAGTCCATAGCCATGGTTGTTGATAGGACTGATCCTTGGGTTCTCCCTACCCACCATGAACCTGAAGTTCCCTTATCGGCAGTGGAAGTGGCTTATCAAGCTATCACACAAACCACTGTTGATCTCATTTTGGTCCCACTCTCAGTCTTAGAGGAACTGTAAGAAGTCTATTTGCCTGCTTGGGTAGAAAACTCTTTGCATTCTATAGATTGTTTAGATATGGTTTTACCTTTTGATGAAGCCATTCTGGAAGCCATGTGCGGACGAGGTAAGATCTGTGAATATCTTCACCATCAATCCTATTTTCTTCCAGAGTTAAGCAGGATAGAGAATCAAGAGTTTCATATGAGACTGGTGGACGATGTTGATATGCCCGTTAATACCTTACCAAGGTAAGGAATGTTTGCTGAGGGGAACATGGAAAATATTTCTACTACCATCCCTATCAACATATCTATAAATCTTAACATTATGGAAAATATACATATCGACGCAAACTTCTCTCCTGAGGAGATTGCGATTTATACCGCCTTGTTTAAGGAATTCTGCGATGTTTTTTCCTGGTCATATGAGGAGATTCCAGGCATTGATCCATCTATAGTCTAGCATGAGATCTGAACATACCCTGACACTAAACCTATTCAATAAAATTTGAGACCTATTAACCCGCGTAAAGCGATGGCAGTGAAGGTTGAAGTGGAAAAACTACTTAAAGCCAATTTTATTTACCCCATAGCTTTGATGAAATGGGTATCCAACCCTGTTCCTGTTGATAAGAAGCAAGGGACCATACACATCTGTACTAACTTTATATATTTAAACAAATCCTGTCCTAAGGACAACTATCCCACGCCATTTATATATCAAATTATTGAGGCTTGCGTGGGAAGTGAAGTTTTTTCGTTTATGGATGGTTTCTCTGGATATAATCAAATTCAAACAAAACCAAAAGACCAACATAAAACTGCTTTCATTTGTCCTTGGGGTACCTTCATGTACAAAAATATTCCCTTTGGATTGAAAAATGATGGGGCTACCTTTCAGCAGACAACGAATTTTTCCTTTCATGATATTAAAGCCATTGTCGAACCCTACCTTGACGATCTACCTGCACATTCTCGTAAGAGGATTGACCATCCAGATCACTTGCGTTTGATATTTGAATGATGTAGATAATATAAAATTTGCTTGAATCTCCACAAGTGTGTGTTCTAATGCCGAGTCAAGGAGACTTCTTGGATTCATTGTTTCTAACAGAGGCATTCAGGTGGATCCATTAAAAGTTGAGTCCATTGTAAATCTACCTCCTCATTGTAAATCTACCTCCTCCTCATTCTTTGATTTTTCATTGTAAACTATGCCAAGATTACTAAGGGTTTCATGTGCCCGCTAAAACAGGACACCCCATTTGTATGGGATGAAACTACACAAGTCGCATTCGAGGCATTGAAAAAAGCTTTGTTGTCGGCACCATTATTGCGTCTGCTAAATTACTCTAGGGATTTTATATTGTATCTAACCGCGTCTGAGTCGACCATAGGGGTGGTCCTAGTTGAGGAGGACGATAAGATCCAAGAGCATGTCATTTACTATCTTAGCCGTGCTTTAGTCGGACTTGAACTTAGGTACTCCCACGTCGAGAAGTTGGCCTTAGCAGCTATTTATGCTGTTCAGAGGTTACGTCACTACATCTTACTAAGGACTACAACGGTAGTGGAAGATGTTAATCCTTTTCAATATGTTTTGTCCCAATGGATAGTTGGAGGAATATTCAACAAATGGATAGTCATTCTCCAAGAGTTTGACTTGGATTTTTAGTCCGCCAAATCCAAAAAATACATAGTTTTTGTTGAACTTATTGCATAATTTCCAGTAGATGAATATGTAGCTATTGAATAAGACTCATTCCCAGATGAGCACATTTTTTTGATTTCCACCTCTGATCCCTGGTATGGAGATATACTTATCTATCTCCTTACTTTGAAGTATCCTGCAGCTTTCTCGTGGGAAGAATGATGTAAACTATGCCTACATTCCAAGAACTACCTCATCATAAGAGATACTTTATACCGTAGGGGGGTAGATTCTATTTTGCGTCGATGTCTTACCCACAAGGAAGTGGAGATTTTCCTAAATGATGGCCATAGTGGAGCATGTGGGGGTTATTTATCTGGGTTAGCAATGGCCCAGAAAATATTATGTGTCAGTTATTTATGGCCCACAATATTTAAAGATTGTGTGGAAGCAGTGAAGTGATATCACCCTTGTTAGCTTTATACCAGAAAAATAGGGTCACATCCCGCTCCGTTATTTCCCATCATCTGAGTGGGCCCCTTTATTAAGTGGGGGATTGATTACGTGACGTGTAACCCAACCTCGACTGGGGGGCACAAATATATCATTGTTGTTGTGTACTATTTTACAAAATGGGCAGACGCAATGCCCACCTTTAAAGTTGACAGGGAAACTGTAGCTTTCTTCATGTTCAATCAAATTATAGCATGATTCGGCATACCCAAAGTGATTGTCACTAACCATGGAAGTCATTTTCAAAATAACATGATGAATGAACTGACCACTATGCTAGGATTTATACAAGAACATTCATCTTCATTCTATCCTCAAGCAAATGGTTAGGTCAAGGTTGTTAATAAAACTTTGAAGACTATCCTCAAACATACTATTAATGCATCCCATTCCAACTGGCATATCATGTTATATATTGCACTTTGGGCATATCAAACTAATGTAAAAACTGCTACAGTGTTTTCACCTTTCCAACTCATCCATGGAGTGGAAGTTGTTACCCCGATTGAATGTGAAATCCCGTCTTTAAGAATTTCTATTCATGTGTTACCTGATACGACTGAGCTTAAAGAATGTCTATTACATTTAGAACACGTTGATGAATAGTGTAGTGATGTGCTAATAGCAAACCAATCTCATAAAAATAGGGTCAAAATCCAATATGATAAATCAGTCAAGCCTCGAATTTTCTCTGAGGGAGAACTTGTTTTTCTCTGGGACCAAGACAAAGAACTCCCGGGGGCAGGAAAGCTCAGGTCTATGTGGTTAGGACCTTATATTGTGTCTAAAGTGTTAAAGAAAGGCACATATGAATTGATCGATTTCGATGGTAATAAGCAGCTGAGCCTAGAAATGGGCTCTACCTAAAAAAGTACTATGCTTAGGATAAAACTTTTTCTTGTATTTTATTGTATGTATTTTTTATGTACACTAGTTCGTCGGTTTGTGTTTTTTATACCGTCTGCTGGTTGTTTCAGATGTCTTCTGAAAGGTTCGTAGGTTTGACTGATGGAACTAGTCACCTCACTTGTAATTTAGCTTTGGCTGCATGGGTCATTTATTCGCCCTCAGGGCAGTTAGTTGCCTCAGGAGGCGCTTGCTTAGGTCCTACTTCCAATAATGTGGTTGAATATAGGACTGTCATTGAGCTTCTATGGGATGCTTTGTCACGTGGGATCACTCAGCTAGAAGTCCAACTGGACTCTCAACTGGTGGTTTCCCAACTCAATCGGGATTATCAGGTGCGGAGCCCTATTCTATTGCGTCAGTTTATGCAAGTTAGGTTATTGGAAAGACATTTTGAATTCATTACATTCAATCATATTGCAAGGAATAAAAATTCATTAACTGATCCATACGCTAATTACATCTTGGATTGGCATTTAACACATCTTACATAAAAAGTATACAACAAACACATAAAAAACATTTGTAAATAAACTGGCAAATATATATGTGTGTGTGTGTTTGTGTGTGAATATCTATATACATAGATAGATCGAGTCTCTGATCCTCAGATCCTGTCATAACTGTATAATATACAAAAAATATACAAAATATGGATCTAAGTCCATCAAAATTCCCTAGGTCTAAGCTTGACCACCCTGGTCACTTGGACCACCCTGGTCCCCCCAGTCACCCTATACTCTGGCTTCTTCAGCCTCTTCCACTTCAGCAACCTCAACATCATCTATGTATACCAGTGCTGCTCTGGATACCCACCTTAAGAGGCGTATCCAGATAGGTGGTACACCAACCACGAACTCCTGCATGATGGTTGGGATGTGCTCAATCCATAAGTTAGGTACTCTCTAGGTAATCCTAGCCAGCTTCCCCTTAAGAACCCTAATCAAGCCCTGGTATTCTCCCAAGACAGGACGCACATACATGTGTGGATGCCCTTCAGGGTGGATTGGTCCAATATCTGCATTTTGACATTTTAATAGGATTATAACTCTTATACATATGTATATATCTCTATATTTAAAATTCATAAAAGTTTTAAAATTTTGAAAATAAAAATTACCTAACTCTCCCCGTGCTCCTCCTGGAGGGAGGATGAGATCAGAATCACCATGGAAATCCATTCCAGCATATGGAAACTGCTCCAAAGCTAGCAATTGTTGCTCCCACCAAAAGTAGAAGTCATCATCATAAACACTCTACACCGACCCACCACCTCCCTAGTGGAGGAAAATATCTCCCCACCTGCTTATCCTAGGCTGACGAGGAGAACGAATTGGTAGTGGCATTGCAGGACTCAATCCCGACACTCTCTCAAAGAATAAGGCTACTAGTATGCTGGAATATCCAAAATTATTTCTCCTGCCTCTTTTACAGTCAGAGAGTTGTTTTCTCATCATTGGGATCACTCCCGAGCACCAATCATATAGGGCTCCTTACATACAATCTACTGCTAGTCTCATCTGGTTTCGTGTTGCAAGGTGGAGTGATGACGACCCTGCAACCCTCACTATAGTACTCATCAACACTTGCAAAGGAAGGTCATGAATGTGAATAGGGATGTAGCTACCCCGATTTTGTGTGCCTGGTGCGTAGTATATATCAATATAGTTCTGTACACTTAGAGGGTCACCGCCTCTGTCGGTACCTTCCAGGTTTACCAGAGCTCCCCGTCATGATAGACTGGCAATAAAATAGACATCTTCAGAAGTAATGTACAAAGAATCACCTTGAAGGTCAAACATGCCCAAGCCATGATCCTAATAATTTATCAGGAACTCCAAGAGGCAGACATTGGCCCGCATAGGTGAGGTACAGAAGAACTTCAATAACCCACTTTGACATAAAATATTCAATGTGGGGGCATCTTGAAGAGCTTCTTGATCCATGTATTCATGTTCTCGCTCCCTCCACTCAAGCACCATCTTTCAACCTAATAACCAAGCAATTTCCAACCATTAGTTTCATATAAAATTTGGAAATTTTGACCCTACATATCCTTTTTTCACCTCACGCAACGTACACTACTGTCTTTTAAGGTAGGTTGCGTACTGTACGCGACTGTCCTTTGGGAAACCCACGTACAGAACACATGTACGCAAATTTTAACATATCAAACATGCATACACAACGTTGATTTTTGAAGGTGCATAAAAATATGAAATTCGGGCTCAATTTTAATAATTGCTTGGATGAAATGAAAGAGCATGGAGTGTAGTTTTACCTGACACTTGTGGTTTTGGAATTGGTCCACCAGATTGTTCATGCCTAGAAATTGAAGGTAGAGGTATAAACTTGTCTTCTATGGTTAAAAATCCAAGTGGTGAGTTTTTATTTATGTTTTGAACTATTTGTAGAAAATTTATTTTTCAAGTGGGTTTTTTCCCTATAGTTCATAATTTGTAAAACTAATACCATATTTTCTTTTCCATGTGATAGGTTCATTATCATTTTTAAGGTGTTTTTGCTCATATAGGATGGTTTTTCGTCGTTTCACATGCATTTTGCATTTATAAATACTCCATCTTAAACCTAGCATTAACATTTTATTCATGGACTATGGTATTTTTAACCATTAGTTCCTTGTCTTTACCATTGTTCTTCCGTGGATAGGACCTTCCTCCTATGAGTATCCTCATTTAGAACCTATTTATTGTCTTTTGATACTCATACTGCAGCTATCATTGGTTCAGGGGAATCTTTTTAGCTATTTTTCATGCCAAATTGAGCCTCATTTGGTCTCTTTTTACAAGCTATCCCTTTATAGGACTCCTAGCCCTTATGGAGTTTCTTTAGGCCCAGGTCTAACTCCTTAAAATAGACTTGACTACCAAGTTAACTTGTCCATTCAAGCTCGTTAAGAATACGTGAATGGGCATCCGCATTGGTGGTAGGTTATCTCTTTCTCAGACCATGTGGAATAATACGAGAAATGATCACTCTCTTTTCTACGAAATTGAGAAGAGTATTCTCAGGTACAAGTTTATCACTTTTCTAGACCTGAGGGACTAAATTTACGGAAAAGGAACACCTGGTATGAGCTTAGTTTTCTCTTTTTCGTGCCTAGGATCTAAACAAGAAAAAGATTCTGAGTGTACTTTGTGTCTTTGTCATACTCGTTAAAAACCAAGAACAAAGCATCAATTTTATTGTTGTAAGCCCCATTTCTCGTACTCAAATGGATCTTTCCAAGTGATCTTGCTTTCCTTCACACTCGTAAAAATCAAGATATATGGTGCTCTCGAAGGAGCATTGGGTAGGTGGTGATTTAACCTTTTTCAGACCTCCCTGATTAAGTACAAGACACCTTTTCTTCTACAAAAGTTAAGAGAGTTCTTTTGTGGTATGTTTTATACTTTTTTAGCCTCAAGAGACTAAATTGGATGAAAAAGGACCCCCTTGGAGTCTTCTTTGGAATTTTCAAACTCTCTAAATATGAAAATACCGAGTGAGCATGTACTATTTCGGGCTCATAAAATCCACGAATCAGTGACACTATCAAGCATTATTCCCTCTCCTCTTCAAGCTTGTTAAAAAATGAAGAGATATCCTAGTTGACTTTGCTGGTCTCGTTAAAATTTAACAGGGAAGGTAAGGAAGAAGTTTTGTTTTGGTTCTCAGTTAGTGGCAGCATGTCATCCTTGAACAAGGAACTCTCTGTTTTTTCTGATACTCATGTCTCAGTGTTCACTTTTAGTTCATATGTTACTTCAAGTTTCTTACTCCTCCTCTTGTCAGTTATACCTGGGGAATCTGATCATGTCTCCTACATGACAGATAAGTTTAGTTGTTCTATTTGTAAAGTTAAAAAGTTGCCTTGGGTCATCTCTGTGTTGTGCTCACTGTTCAAGGACTTAATCTCGTGTCTGATATATATCTTGATTCCATCATTGTCATATTTGTTACTACTTGTGTCTCCCTTCCTTTACCCAGTTCCTAGTCAATCTTGTGATCCGTTGGAGGATCTATTGCCTTCCTTATCACAGTATGGTTCCGCATTAGCTCTTCCCGACAACGAAGACCTAGAGTTTTGATGATTGTACCTTAGGATTCACTTTCATTATTGGTGAATTATTTTGCTTCAGTTGTTGATTATCACCTATTGATTGACAATCTGTTGAATCTACTCCATGTTCGATTTCAATAACATCTATTCACATGGCTTGGATTGTACTGGTTCTTTGGGATTGTTTATGAAGACCTTAGTTTCACATTCATGGACTAAGTTGCGCAATATTATGTTGTGGTTACTTACACAACTTCCAGATATTTGAAGACTCATCATTATTGTATATTGTGGCTTTGATCCACCTTTGTAATATACGTAGTCTTGTACCCATACTATATGATGTACTCAAATATTGTAAAGGAACTAGTGTTCCAGTATATTGAACATAGCATCCTGAGATATGAATTTGTATATGACATTGTTATGTATTTGTTTCAGGTACTACCTCTGCTCCATTGGACTTTTGAGTTCTTCAAAGATAATGATTATAATGTATTTCGGCCATCGCTTCCCTCTAACCTCACACATTAGGGGGCATATGTTATCAACCCAAATGGCACTTCTCCATCCGAGTGCCAACAATTCATTATGTTGGTACACAAAAGGACATTTTAAGATTGAATTTTTCCAAAACACTATAGATGCGCAGTGACATGAGATGCATTTATCCTTCAACCAGCTTGCCATTTTATTTTTCTAAGTATGGATTAGCGTACACAACTATATCCATTGAAACTCACATACATACATAAATATCCTTGTTGACAACTCGCGTACTGTATGTGACTATCTCCATTACAACCCGCGCATAGATCTGTATGCACGTTTCCTTTAAGAGACTTGGGTGTCATATGCGGGTTGCTTATAGTAATAGTCACGTACACCTCCATTCGACATTAAAAAATATAAATCATGATTAATGGAGATTATTTGAGCCCTAATAATTAACCATCTCAACTGTCTCAACCTCCTCAACCTTCGAAATTACTCTATTTCCCAAAGTATAAATAGAGGCCTTGTGGAGGACATTAGAGAAGGAATTTTGGAGAGCAAATTTATGCTGGTGGTATATCTTCAGAAGTCTTAGAGCAGTAGAACTCAGAGTCCTTTGGTTGCAGAGGAGTACTTGTCTCAGGCATTGGGTTGTACACTTATCTCATTCACTGATTGTTAACAAAGAGAATTCTTCTTCCAACATTATGTTGAGTCTCTTTCATGTATTAGGGTTTGATGAATATATTTGATTAAGAACTATATATGTTGTTTATCTAACCTGTCATATATACATGTATAAGATTGTACTTGGAGAATTTTCTCTTTGCAGGTGAAGGAGGTACATCCCTGAAAGTTTTGGAGAGAAGTAGAGTGGAAGAAGATAAATCTTGGATCAACCGTCAGTAATCGGGTGAGTCCAACATTTCTTCCTATTTCCTTTCTACATTTAACTAAATCTAATGGTCTACAAGTTTTAGAAGTAAGTTGGTAAACCTAGACCATAATTTATAAGGGTTTTTATTCCTGAACAACAAGGCCCACCTTTGTGAGGACCACCACCCGGGGGACCACCTTCTAGGAGTTTGTCGCCTGGAGGACCACCTTCTAGGGGTCCACCACCTGGAGGTCCACCTTCTGGAGGACCACCACCTGGAGGAACACCACCTGGTGGACCACTACCTAGTGGAACACCTCCTAGAGGCCCACCTCTTGGAGGCCCACCTTGTAGGGGACCACCTCCTGGGGGGGAACCCCCTTCAGGGGGGATCTTCGGGAGGTTCGTCATCTAATCAACCAAATAAACAACCCATATACCCATAAGATTATGGTCCTACTGGTACACATATTCCTTATCAATATTACCAGTATGTGGAACCTATTCAACAATTACCTTTCTTGGAAACTTTGGACTTACCTGATCTATCCAAGTTGATAAACGATCCCATTCGACATAACCCTTCATGGCCCACTATTCTAGAAAATTGCCATCAGACATTACCAATTTTGATGGAAAGTAGGGAGATGATCCCAAGAACCATGTTATGACCTTCCATCTATGGTTTTCCTTGAACTCCTTGATGGACAATTATGTTTGTTTGAGGCTTAGCCAGTGCACACTGACCAACACGGCTGTGAAGTGGTACATTGAACTTCCACAACACTCGTTTGTGGATTTTAGCTCTCTTGAAACTATTTTCCTTATGCACTTTCAACTACCCATTCGTTATGAAACCGATATGGATCTTTTAACTTCACTCTGTCAGGATACCTCCACACACATATCGGACCATATCCATGAAGTGAGAAGGTGGAGATGGCTTATTAAAGATCCAATCCCAAACCAATTGCTAGCTGATTGGTTCACTAAGTCATTGTTTCCTCCTATCACCCAAGATGTGGCTATGGGAGATGTTGTTACTGAAGATCAGGCTATCAGTTTCACTTAGTATCTAGATTTGTTCTATTCCCAATCCGAAATGTTGTATGACTTAATTCCTCGAGCTCCTCGCCCCAGCACAGATCCTGCTAAGCCACCAGCAGAAACTCCTGCTGATGGGGTGGTTGGTTCAATCCAGCCCTCATCGACAGCAAAACCTACCAAGCAACCAAATGCTTCTACCACTTCTCCTTTAACTCCTACAATTTTTGTTGAGGTCAATGCTATTCAAAGTTTGTAGATATCAGGTAACAAGAAAAAGGGAAAAGGTAAAAACAAGAAAACTAGAAACCAATAGGAGAACCTAAACCAACGACTAATGAGAATGATAAAGGGAAGAGGAAATCCAAATATCCATTCTTATTGTTTGGAGGATATCACTTCAAAAAAGAATGCCCTCATCGTGACGATATTAGTAAATTTTTGAAGAATAACCCCGCACCGGTAGTTCTTACTGATTATTTTCCCTCTCAACAACAACTGATAGACCACATGTCTAATCAGGAGACCTCCAATACCACAGAAGAAATCAGATTGATGTCTTCCAAGATCATCAATTTGAACACTCGTAGTCATTCGCATGACAAGACAGTAGAGAAGAAGGATGAAAATCCTTCTTCCGAGAAAGTTCCTTCTACTAGTTCCCCTCCATCTTCGTCTAATGGCCCTCTTGTGATCGAAAAACCTAATCTTGATTTAATTTTATGACCACCTAAGGCTACCCTTAGAAATTATTTTTTCGATACCAATGCCCGAGATGCACAATTCTATAATGTTGTTGAAGATTTATCTCAAGCACCGTGTGCAATGTCTACCCTTGAGGTACTCCAGAGTTGTCCAGTGCAACGTAAAAACCTGCTAACATCTTTGGGGACATTAGACCCAAATAATACCAACTTGATTCATTTCAACATAGAGAAATATAAATCTAGATTACCTCACCAAATCACATTTCAGATTGCCTCTAGAGTAGTTGGGAGAAAGGTCCATCAGATCATCCTAGATGAAGGAGCTTCAACCTCAGTCTTGTCTATAGCATGTTGGAGAGCCATTGGTTCTCCTGAGGTTATGAGCTCTCCTAATATCTTAAATGCTTTTGATGGATGAGGTTTCCATCCCCATGGTCTATTTCCAACACTTTCATTCGAGCTTGGAGGCAAGATTGTTTCCATTCAGGTGGAAGTGGTTGATGCCCCATTAGATTACAATCTTCTATTGGGGAGAAATTGGTTTTATGTTGTGACCGATGTTGCTTCGACAGTATTTCAAACTCTCCAATTTCTAAATTTGGGTAATATTGTGACTATTGATCAACTTGACTATTGTACTCCATATTTTACAACCCCTACGACGAATAACCTCCTTATGCTAGGTCAATCCCCTCCTCCTTATCAGTCAATTGGGATAGGTATGTTGAAAGACTCCACCCTTATGGGCTTGTTTATGTCAGCACCTCCTAGTACAGAAGTGGTGACAGTAAATATGATTTCCACAACTGGCTATAGCACCAAGGGAAAATAAATTGTTGAAACATCCTCCCTTGCCTCATATGAAGAAACGTACGATGCTATCCAATCTATTTCTGATGACCATATTGATGACCTTCATCTCGTGGCTTCGGAGCCTTACCACATGCCTTACTGGTTAGAACTCTCTCTTACCACTCTAGATTATCTCACACTGAATTTTCCTTTGGATGAGTCCATCATGGGGATCATGAGTGAGAGTGAAACCATATGGCAAGATCATCATCATTGATCATCTTTTCTTTCCAACACTTCAGTGGGTTTTCACCTTGAATCCCTTATCAGTACCGATATCGTCACCCATCTGCAAACACTTATATTGTTGCAAAATACTGAATCCTAAGGAAATCTATTTAACATTACTAAAAAAATCCCAATTGACATATCAGTCAAACCTGGAACCATTGAGCATGTTCACGTAGGGAAGAACTCCTCAACGGAAGAAACTGAAGTATATAGAGCATTATTCAAAGAATTCTGAAATATTTTTTCCTGAACTTATGAAGAAATGCCTAGGATAGAACTGTCTATTGTGGTTCATGAAATTAAACCCTATCCCACAACAAAGCCTGTCAGGAAGAAATTACGTCAAGTTCATCCCCGGAAGACCATGGCTATTAAAGTTGAAGTCGAAAAAATTCTGAGGCGGGATTTATTTATCCTGTACCCCTGATGGAATGGGTATCGATTTTCGAGACCTGAACAAAGCTTTTCCTAAAGATAATTTTCCAACTCTGCATATTGATTGGAATATCAAAAATTGTGCTAGAAGTGTGATATTCTTGTTTATGGATGGATTTTCTGGCTATAATCAGATTGAGATATTCCCCCCCGATTAGCACAAAATGACATTTATATGCCCGTGGAGAACCTTCTCCTATAGGAAGTTACCTTTTGTCCTCAAGAATGTTGGATCTACATTCTAGCATGCCATGTCCTATGCGTTTCACGATATTAAGAACATCATGGAGCCGTACCTTGACGATCTCCCAACGCATTCAAAACAACGGGAAGACCACCCTGGGCATCTTAGGGACATTTTCCTGAGATTTCGTCATTATAACATATGGCTCAATCGACACAAATGTGTTTTTTGAGTTGAGATGGGATGTCTTCTTGGATTTGTGGTTTCTAAGGATGGCATCCAAATTGATCCACTGAATATTGCTGCTATATTTTCCCTACCTTCCCCAACAGACATTGTTGAGCTCCAAAGTTTGCAAGGGAAGGAAAACTTTCTTCGTTGTTTCGTTTGCAATTTCACTAAGAAAATGCATGCTTATATGTGTCTCCTGAAGACGAACACTCCATTATTCTAGGATGACCAAGCCCATCAAGGCTTTGATAATTTCAAGCACTCTCTGACTCATTCACCTATGATACATCCCCCGGATTATTCAAAGGAATTTCTCTTGTATGTTGATGTCTCCACTACTACCATTGGAATGGTTTTAGCATAGGAATATCCCAATGTAAATAAGAAGGAGTTGCGTTGGATGATTTCGTAAATCTTGACGTTTCGATCCCTACTCTGGGATCATCATCAGGAGACAACTGAAGCGTGAGGTAAAATATCAAGAGGCCCGTCAGTATTTATAGTTTGTGTGCAGCATAACCGGTTCTAGGTTTTCTAAGTCGGTTTAAAATTTTTTAATTCTTGAAAACCTAGAACCGGTTATGCTGTACACAAACTATAAATACTAACGGGCCTCTTGATCTTTTACCTCACGCTTCAATTGTCTCCTGATGATGATCCTAGAGTAGGGATCGAAACGTCGAGATTTACGAAATCATCCAACGCAACTCCTTCTTATTTACATTTCTCCACTGTGTAAATGACTACTTTCAAATATCCCAATGGTCAAGAACACATGATATATCATGCCAGTAAGAATCTCACTGATTCTGAAACCCGATACTCGCATGTGGAGAAGTTAGCATTGGCTATCGTCATTGATGTTCAAAAATTTAGTCATTACATCTTGCTTCACACTACCACGGTACTTGCATATCAGAACCCTATGTGCTACATCCTGACTCATCAGGTGCTAAGGGGGAAGTATTCTTGTTGGATTGTCATCTTGCAAGAATTTGACCTTGAGTTTTCCAAGGCCACTTCGAAGAAATCCTTGGTCTTTGCAGAGATGATGTATGACCTTCCCTATGCTTTGATCGATATTGATCCTAGTGATTCATTTCCAAATGAATTCCTGTTCTTTATAGCCACAACTTACCCATGGTATGGAGATTTAATCATTTATCTCCAAACTCAAATATTTCATCCCAATATATCCCTTGACGATCGTCGTTGTATCCATCACCACACGAAGTACTACCTCATCTTAAATGATACATTGTATAGACATGGTATCAATCCCATTCTCCAACGATGCCTTATACGTGAGGAGGCTGAACAAGTCCTTAATGATTTCCACTCTGGAGCATGTGGAGGTCATATTTCCAGGATGGCTACGACCCAAAAAATCCTTCGCATTAGATATTTATGGCCTTCAATCTTCAAAGAATGTCATGAGGCTGTTAAGAAATTCCCACCCTGGCAACATTTCTATCTGAAAAAGTGCACCCACCCTCCTCCTTTACACCCAGTCATTGTGGTTGGCCCTTTTTCCAAATGGGGTATTGACTTTATGCATTGTAAGCCTACCTTAGCTGGGGGGCATGGTTACATCATCATAGCTGTTGATTATTTCACAAAATGGGCTAAGTCTATTCCTACATATGTAGAGGATGGTAAGACTATCATCCTATTCTTATTTAATAATGCGATAGCTATCTTTGGAGTCCCACAGCCTATAGACACTGACCCCAGATCACATTTCCGAAATCAAATGATGACCAAGTTAAGTATGCTGGTCAGGTCAAGGCCATTAACAAAGTTTTAAAAACTATGCTGTGGAGGATGGTTGGAGATCAGAAATCCAACTAGAACTTGACTCTCTTTTCTACTCTTTGAGCTTACAGGACTTTGGTAAAAAAAATGAATGGTTTCACACCTTTCTAGTTAGTTTACGGACTAGAAGCTGTTCTTCCTATCCAATGCCAGTTTCTATCACTGAAACATGCAGTAGAACTTCTGCCAAACACTTCCATCGAAAAAGAGAGATTTCTATACTTGACTAATCTTGACGAAACTAGAAGAGATGTCGCATTAGCTAATAAGGAACATAAGAAATGCATCAAGGCCCAATATGATAAATCTGTTCAACCTCGTGTTTTCAATGAAGGGGACCTAGTTCTGACCTATGATCAGAGACATGATAAAATAGGTAAAGGGAAGTTCAAGTCAATGCGGTATGGTCCCTTTGTTGTCGGCAAAGTTTTAGAGAAAGGGGCTTACAAGCTCATGGATTATGATGGGATATCCTTTGGGAAACCTCGCAATGGGTTGTACCTAAAGAGGTACTATGCTTAAACCATTTTTTTATGGTACCTTGTATATATGTATATTTTTGTCTTTCAGTGTGTTGTGTCTTGATTCAGTACGGTGTTGATTTTAGTGTTCAAACTGTTTATACCATGTTTTGGTTATGTAGATCGGATGGATTTTTATGGCTTCACTAATGCTACTTGTCACCATACCTTGAACCTTTCTTTAGCTACTTGGGTTCTCTATTCCCAGGCTCATGAATTGATTAGTTCAAGAGTAGTTTGTATTGGTCCCACTACCAAAAACATCACCTAGTATCAGGAAGTAATAGGTCTACTAACTGAGGCTGCATCTCGAGACATTCAAGATTTGGTAGTGTTTATGGATTCACAATTAATGATTTGTCATCTAAACCATGTCTATACCATCAGAAACCCGGTAATCCTCTATTTATTTCAGAGAGTGCATTTGTTAGAGGGATCATTCAAGTGTATTACTTACATGAATATCCTTAGGTCAGATAATACAGTTGCTGATTCGTTATCAAACTACATCCTAGACTGGTATATTGCTCATTCATAACTTGTAAAATAAACATGATTCATTGTAAAATAAACAGTAAATGACACATAAAACTCATGTAAATATGATTTCCATTTGATACATATAAACACCGGTAATAATTCTATATATATACAAATTGTTTTTTACAAAAAAATGTGGTCACGAGACCTCATCTGAAGCATTGTGGCTTTCAGGAAATACAAAATCATACAAAAACCCTAAAGCTAGTCAACTTTCAATAGTACATCATGCATTCCACCATCTAATGATGCTCATGATAGCACATGATGGGCCATGCTACCCTACGAAGAATTCGACTGAAGCGGCCTGGAACTCCTGTAGTGTGTCTCTCATACCTCATGGGGAGGTCATCTATCGTTGCATCTAGGATGTCAAGATGTTGAGGCCTGGAAATTCACAGGCAACAACAGCAAGGGATTCTCCCCAGTCTATGTTCCCAACTAGCCCGTGACTGTTTGGTGTAGTGAATCTGTCCGGTTTGCGGTCCGACTATCGTAGGTCAAATAACAAAAATAAAGGGTGTTATCGGTTGCGGCCCGATCCACCGTATACATTTTTGTATTTTTTGACTTAAAGTATGATATGCAAGTGCCTATTTAACATGCATACTTGATAAATAATGCCAGGAGTATTCACAATGTGATGTGCAGGTTCTTACCTCTCGTCTTCAAACTCACAAGCATCTAAATCACACACACAGTAATAAAGTAAATCTAACTATCTACATATCCCCAAGGAGCCAATTTGTAACTTATTAATGAGTAATGTATATTGTGCATGCATTATAAAGAGAAATTACAAATAGCTGGTATTTCTTCCCCAAAAAACACATGAACAATTAAAGATATTTAGACAACCAGATAGCCAATTGCTTATGAACAACATTCATTACTCATGGTGGTAATTTCACAAAATAAACCAGAAATCATTCAAACAAGAACATAGGTCCTAAGAGTCAGAACAATCTCACAGTTAGTGGACAAAAAGATGAAAATGAAATAGTTCCTCTTCAACCAATCCATAGCATAACATTTGAACATCCCACCAAAATTTCTCCAATAGGAAAACAGTAATTCTTTATTGCAAAAGGAAATAGTTCTTCTTACAATATCTCTTCACTAATATAACTGGTAAAAATCCCTTTTTTCCTCTAAGTCCTCTATATTTATACAAAAGAATAAGACTGTTGGGCTGCCCACAAATAACTCTTGGGCTTCTCCAACTCTTCGCCTCGAAAAATTTACTTTCGCTAAGTGTTTACAAAATTACAACATATTGCAAAAGTGAACAAATGTTCATGAGGAGTGCCCCGCTTGATTATTTACAAATTTCTTCCACGTTGAAGCCTCTGATGCTATGCTCTCAAATTCATAAGGTTCCAAAAATCGAATATTTATCTCGAACTTTGTAGCCTGGTTCCTGATGGCTTCGATTCTAGCTGCACTCAGGCAAAGCTGATCTTCTAATAGCTGCACATTGACTGCAGAATGATCTACCTCATTCCTTAAGGTCTGTTCATCTAAAGCTTTAATGTGTTGTATTCTTCTTTCCTCTTCTTGGTACCTTTTCTGCAAAATTTCCACAAACAGGCGGTGGTCCAGAAAATCATCTATTCTTTGTTCAGCCTCTACCTGGCATCGGTTATAAGTAATCAAAATTCTTCTAAATAAGTCGTAGTCCTACCTAAGGGCCTCTACATGCCCCTTTTGTCTTTCTAACAGCCTTCTTGAACTCCTCGGCTGTGTTGATGGAAAACTCCAATAAGTCGTAGTCCTGCCTAAGGGCCCGTTGATCCTTTGAGGGTAACTCTGCAGGAGCTTCTTCATTGGTTTCTAGTCTTGCCATTTGTCACGTCCCCGGTTTTGACCCCGTTTTCATGATGTGTAAATTGTAATTAATCATGGTGAGGAGCTCAAGGCAAAATCCCCACCATCGATTTGGTTGTGTATGTTTCGGCAATGGGGATAATTGCCGATGGAATGTAGTGCTATCTGGCACATTTTAATGTGGCATCATGTAAAACCCGCACATCAATTAATTAAAACACAACCAGCTACGGCCGTGCAACGTTGAATGAAAAGGGCATGATTCCAAAGGATAAGGGGGGGAAGTGTCAAACCTTGGTTATGGGAAAAACCCATGTTTTATTGCCTTGTTGTTTTGCCACCTTGTCTTACCCAACCTTGTTAACCTCTTTAATGCTCAGCTGGTGGTTGAGGAGTTATGGCTGAGGGCATTTATTGCTGAAGTGGTGGTGGTTGTGGGAGGCTGTCAGCCTTACCCAATTGCCCACTCCACCCACGTTGCCCATTCTTCTCCCTCACGCACTCTTCCCTAGTCAGCTCTCACTTTCATCACGATTTTTGGTCTGTTGGCTCTCACGCAGGGGTTTTTGGGGCGTTTTTGGGTCTCACGCAGGTTTTCGTCCTCTCCCCACGAGTTGCTGAGTACCCACGAACTGCAAAATCGTGCCTTTCCTGTTGTGTGTGCATCCACGGGCAAAAACGGAGCTGTTTTTCTCACGCAGGGCCTCCGTTGTCTGTTATTTTCCTTGCTGGGTCGGATTGTTTACCCACGCGTAGGTATTCTTCTGTTTGGGGCGCACATAGTGAGATGAGAGCCGTGATTTTGCATCCACGACTGACTGTGAAGGGCCATTCATGGTTTGGCTGTCTCACAGATTAGTTGGGTCGTTTTTCCCTGTTGTAGTTGCTTGCTGTTGTGTTTTTGGGGCTGTGCAATTCGTTTTCCATGTTTTAAGCTGTGACAGCTGATTGGTTGCCTGAGTGCAATGGATAGTCTTTGGACTGTGCTGGCTTGGCTTGGTTGTTGAAAGCCTGTGAAACCCAGCTGTGTTGTTTTGTTGGTTATGTCCCCTTGGCTATGTATAAGCCTGCAATTGACCCTTATTCCGGAGGAATCATGCCCAGCTCGGGGGTGGCAGCGTTGCTGAGAGATTGATGAGCAAGCTGGCCTATGGTTGGGTGGAACGTTGCAGCGACGTAGCTGGTTGCGGGTGAATTATTCATCAAAAGATAAGTCTGCTGTCTACACTTCATCTCTGTAAATTATACTGATGTTAATGCTGGAATGTGTTGTGTTGCTTCCGCTGTATGATTGAATATAACTGCATCTGTGTATGCTCAATTCCAGCATTGATTTCATTTGATTTATGTTTATGTTCATTGGGCATTTTGCCCCGGCTGTGTTTGATGCGTTCGTCGCGTCCTCTTCGCTGGTCGAGGGCTGGGGACGTGACACCATCCTTGCTGTCAGGACTTCTAGGATGTCCTGAGATCTTTCAACAAAATATGAGGATGTCTCCAAAATCTCCTCTAACTGGCCATCTACCTGCAAAACCCTGCATCTTTCCTCTTCTATGGCCACCTGCAGTTGAAGCATCTTGGCTCTCTGTGCCAGAACGTGTTCTTTGAAAGGTTGGAGACTAACTTGTTGTTCTCTAGCTTCCTCTAAAGCTGCTGTCAGTGAGGTAATTTTCTCTTTAAGTTTTGCCTCCTGCCCTTGAGATTGCCTCTCGTTTGCTTCCAAGGTAGTCTTCTGCAACCCTAGATCCTCTATCCTTCCTAGCAGTTGTTCTTTCTCTACCCTCAACTCTTGATATTCCTATTGTACTTTCTCTAGACACTCTTGGGAAGTCTCCATAGATCTTCTCTCTATTTGGAGAACCTGAAGTTCAGCCTTTGAAGACGTGATTTTCGCTTGCATGTCTTCAAATTTTCTCTTTAACTTATTGTTTTATTCTCTTTCCTTTATCAGGGTATCTTTTGATTGAGAAGAATACTTCTTTGACTGCTCCAGATCTATCATTATTTTATCTACATTGTCCTCTGAAGCATAGATCAATGTAGCCCCTGCTCTGATAGTGAACCTGGGGTCTCTGTCTGTCTCGTATACAATGGTTGTATCATTTATCATCTTACCAGATAGCCCCCCAGTTTCAACCTTCCTCTCGGTTCTCTTTACTATCCTTTTCTTTTCTTTATTGTAAAAGATAGTATTAAAATCAGGTACCTCTTCCCCTTTCTTCTATTCAAAGGGGATTAGTCTAAGGGTGGGGACCATAGACTGTCCTGGTGTGTTGGCAGCGGGTACTTCAGGATCTTGAATGTTAGGGTTTTCCACGTCCTGGGCCTGAATGTCTGATGCGTCAAATGCTGATTGTTCTATCACTGTTTGGGTCAGCTTCATCTTCTCTCCCTCCCACTTCTTCAGGTCCTAATCTAACTTCCTTTTTCTTTCTTCTTCTTTGATCTTGGCAGCTTCTTCTGCCTTTCTGGCTGCCTCTTGTGCAACACTTCTTTTCTCCTCCTCCTCTCCCTTTAGCCATCCTTTGGCTTCTTGGGCTAATCTTTGAGCTTCTTCATTTATTTTCCTTGCTTCCTCTTCCTCAGCCTTTGTCTACTTGTCCCGTCCCTTTCCACCTTTAGTGGTAATTTTCTTTTTAAACCTTTTCCTTAAGGTCGTCATGTTTAGTGCACTACGAAAAATGGACTCTTCTCTGTCCTAGTGGCTGCTGTACTAAAAATGGACATTAGCCTCTTTGTAGTGCTCTGCAACCTTATTACATGAGTCATTCCTATGGAAAGGCATTTCCCCAAAATGGAAATTCTCCAACTCCTCCACAAATTCATCGGCCTTCTTTACTCTAGTAAATTTGTAACTTTCTAATATGAAAGGAAAAGGTGGGTATGCTGCCTTCTGATGTTTGAATAAAAAACTTCCTATGCCATCTAGAAATACTTGCCTAATTGCTTCTTTGTGAATAAAATAGTTTGTGGCATACTTAGGCAGTAGTGAGGGCGCTCTAGAGCCTCCAAACATTCTGAAATAGAGCCCATCCTCAGTCAAGTAATAATCAGCATAATCTTCAATCACCTGTAATGCCTCCTCTGACATGCAGTCACATTCTTTTAAGAAAATAAGGGTATATAATGGCATAATGAAATGCTCACGCACCTCCCTATAGTGACTGTGGTATTTATGGGCCCATAGTGGCTTGTATGCTGAGTAAATGGGTGATATTTCCCTATCCTAGATGCATATCAGGTTAGGGAAGGGTTTATTGCATAGTATGCAATTAATCAATATGGAGCTCATATAGAACTCTAATTTATTATGGGACACCCCTCCTAAGGCTGATGCCATGCAGGCCGAGAGGCTATTGGACAAAATATTAGCCCAATTGAAAATGGTCCCCTGTGTTGCAACATAAAAAATTATCGGCACTCACTACAATTTGAAGATTTTGCCATGGGCTCTCCCAAAAATCCTATTAAGCATCAAGGAAATGAACCTCTAAGGGGTTCTTAGGCTTGCGGTGTCATATTTTCCAGTTGGCCTGGTTCTAAAGTTTTTTCCAGGCATGAGCATCCTCTTGAGTGTCTCAACAATATCCATCCTGATGCTTTTCAGCCAATCTTCAGTTAGATATGTTTTTGCTTCTGGCAAGTGGTAGGCCAGGGCTACTTATCCAAGGCTATAGGCAGCATAACCCTATTTATCAACATTCTCCAGAGTCATGGTTTTCACATCTGCCCTAGGTAGAATCCACCCAATCACTTCAGATCATGGAAAGAGTTTAGGTCTCGTAGCAATGTTCATTAATGAAGACCTCTCTATGTTGACATAGATGTTTTCTTCCTCAAAACCTATGTCAGGCACCTCTCGGCGCGTAATCAATCTGTAGATTTCTCCCCACTAATATTTCGGCTCTACACCAATTATGCATTTGGTGTCTTCATAAATATATTCCACTCTGGTAATGACTTCGACGTCTGGTTCTTCTTCGACTGCAGGAGCCTTCTTCTTTTGACGCTTAGACATTTTAAGTTCCAATGAATTTCCCTGTCATGTACAGAAAGGTATTTAGGTTCTTCTAGGTAGTTTTTGGACAATTTTAAAGATTAAGATAACAATATAAAGGTTTTACCTCGTCTGTGTTAAACATGATTGCAATTAATAAAAAATGAGCAAAATTCATTCAACAAATGCTCCTTCCCGAAAAAATGAAACCAACTTAGTCCAACAAAGTTCCAATGTGGGAAAACAAGGTTTATGTCACAAATGAAACAATCTTGGGCTCTCTGTGGGTGCCATGACCACTACATTACATGGAACACCTGAGGCACTTAATTTAGAAAATCAAAGGGGATGCTTCAGGGGATAGCACTGTACATGTGCATTCTATGGTCCATCTTAGACTGGGCGATGCTATACTACCCCAGATCGGTTCGGGTTCAAATTTGACCATGAACCGGGTCACTCTAAACAGCGAAATGAAAACAACACCGAGGTCTTGTTTTGAAATATGCGAGTGACTGGAGTAGTGGAAACAAATCCTAGATTCCCCAGGAAATCCATGAAAGTCTTCCCCGATTGGCCAAACATAAAATGGGGCAAACTGGTGCCGACAGCGTAACGGCCGTCTGCATCGGTTTCCCCAACCATTGAGTGTAGGGTAAAAGACCATAACGGCCACGGAAGAAAAAAACTCCATAGGCTACAAAGAACTCCCCTACTAATAGTCACACTACTCACCTCAGCATATATACATGTCACGGAGGGAAGCTGAGTGAAAACCCTAACCGCGGAAACAAGAATATTAACTCATCCAGTTGAACGGAATGGGATAATGAGTACAAGGGCCTACCTAGAACTGTTGCGTTACTGGCGGGAGGAAAACTGTTGAGCTTCCACAGCAGAGCCACCTAGGAGCGAGGGTACCAACAACGAGGGTCCTGGTTAGCTCGAGTGAAAATGACAGTGCAGAGAAAGTCCAAAATAACAATAAAATAATAAACTACCCAACCCAATATATATATATATATATATATATCCTTGGTCAACTATACTTGGTGGGAAAAGATCATCGGGCGGTAAAAAACAAGGTATCGGAGAGCATATCAGCATTGCCTCCCATAACGCCGGGCGATGAAACAGTTGGGAGAACTACCAAGGCATCGAAGAGAAACCAAACGATATTCGCATCGGAGCTCGCAAGATTAAAGCATCGAAGCGATAGAAGGATGAAGAACCGCAACGGTGGAAACACAAAAGACATCAAGTTCCACAAACTGGCAAAAATCGGAGAAAATACCAACATAAATTTAACCAAGAAACCTCGGTTCCACGGAAAATAACATCAAACCATGCCGAAAAGACAACGCTTTTCAAATCTGCAACGGCGGACGCCGAAAACTCAAAGATCAACGAAACAAAACGGCGGGGTCAAAAAATGTAATGTAATGCGCTATCCACAACTGCGAAAAAACATAGCGACAATATGTCCCGACGGAATTCCAACCGACAGCCGATTGAGACAAATAAGCGAATAAAGGCATCAGAGAAAACAATTGGTCCTGGTTTCTTATTACTTCTCCGCAACGGCGGGCGCGTAGGTGACTAAACTTCGACTTAAACATCCAAAACGCTTCCGATGGTAAAACTCAAGCAAATAATAAAACATCGCTGGCATAAAAAATAGTCTTTCTGCAGAACATCAAACAAACTCAAAATTCAAGCAAAAATAAGTTAAAGGAGGGTCCCGAAATTTTTTTGTATTTTGGGAAATTGTTGTAGCTGCAACAATTGGCCACTACTTGGTGAACCCCAGATTTCTGACTTAACTTCTCCCCAGTATAAGACTGTTTGATCGTCTAGATCAAAAGTTGAATTATTCTATATGCTTGCATTCCTAATCTGGAAAACCCATGCATTTGAATCATTGAGAAGCATCCCATTCTTTGGGGAACACTCAAAATATTTGCAGGTCTAGATAACTCTTTTAAGGCCTAATAGGTGAGATTTATTTTACCTCTGTCTTTAGGTAGTTTCTAGCTTGGACACCATAGGATAGTAACATATGGTAAACAACACTATTCCTTTGTTCCTCATTCCCATGCCAATTGCACTTTTGTGCCATTTTAACTTTTGTTCTTTTGAGTCCTCCATCTGCCTCTTTTTCTTAATTTTATTCAGGATCTTCTATCCATAGTGTCCTTTTGTGTGAGAGAATAATTTACTTTTCAACTCATGGATGGAGAAGAACTTTTGGTAGTTTGAAATTCATGTTTCTGATACTTTGCTTTGATATGTATTGCTTCTTTAAGGAGTTTTGACTCTTGACATCCTTTAGGATTTCTGAGATCATGACATGGGATCATTTTTATATAGTGAACTGTTTACCTTGCTTCCTCTCTGTGGGGCCTTTTCCATCACTCCCTAGGACATCTTATATGTGAAATGAATGGAGCCTTGAAATAGTATTCCAGGCCTCTTAATTCTGAGTTATTTCAGGGGTTAAGTAGGGCTTTGATGACCGCATGGCCAATTAGGAAAACTCCCCACTAGAAGACACTCCATTATTTAAACCGCACAGTCTTTTCCTCAAGATTTCAGTTAATTAAGAATCCTGATGTTTTCCATGAAACCAATAGTTTTCCTCTTTATTCAAACCAAAATAACTAAAAACAAAGCGTTAATCCAAAACAAGACAGCATCAATTTATTTATGTACAAAATTATTAAAGAAAAAGAAAAATGTGTTCCCACCCCTGAAAATCCTTCAATCTAATGAGTCAAGGGGCTAGGCTACATTGCAGACAAAAATACCTATCCATGGTCTAATTGGACCATTTTTGAAATCGAAACCATGTCTACTGATCTACAGTCATCCTTATCAGCCTGAGGGAAATTGAAGGAGATCAGGATGAATGTCCATTATACTGCTAGCTTTTTCTAAGGTATGATGTTTTAGTTCAAGCTCGGTTAGATAATTCCCCAGAACAGAATTAGCAGATTCGTTTCCTTCTCCCAACTTAGTGACAGTTTGTTTCATGTAAGGTTCTCTTGAAATTTTGATCTGATTTGGGGTACCTTTATGAGGTAACCATAAATGAGACCAGTCTGAAGCAAAATACCCTTTTAGCTTGGTAGAGCAATCTCAATTCAGAATAAGCCCATAACCATCCAGTATGTCAGCCACCATAATATCAATAAATTGACATATCATGTCATTTGCAGATAAACGAATGAGAACATTCTTCATCTCCCCCACTACTTTGACACTTGTTTTGTCTAGTTGAACTACTTCCCAGGCTATGGTCTTTGGCTTCCCATTAATCTTTTTACAAACTACAAGTGGCATAACATTTACTGATGATCCAGAATCTACCAAACAATTGTGCACCTTATGATTCAAGATTTCTAGAGTCAAAAGGAAAGGTGGGGTTTTAGCTTTTTCTTCCCAAATAGGTTCGATGTCTTCCTCCACCGATTGATTTTCAATGGGTATTTCAATGGGTACTTATTTTTTAGGCTCCTTAGTCTTTTCAGTGTTTCCTTTGTTAACATCTACTTGTCCTTCCATAAGTTTGGCATGCTCGTTGATTTTCTCCATTTCCTAGTTGACAGTAGTAATTTTGTGTACTTTATCTTCTATATTGTCATTTAACTGTCTCTTGACATTCTTTTTCAACTTCTTAATCTTTGAAATTATCGCATTGTCTTTAATTATCAGATCCATGTCTTTTGTTGTTGTTGGTATGTTCTTAGGTTTAGAAGTACCCTTTTCTGTATCAAACATCGAGACACAATCCCATAAAAACATGGTATCATTATCCTATCTTTATATGGTCTGAAAACTATTTTTCTCTTCACCACTGTCCTTAGTCAATGTAGAGTCCAAAAGCTGATTCATTACCAATATCATCAAATTTAGCCCTTGAGGACAATTCTTTTCAGAATGGGGTTGTTGGTGAAAAGTGCAGAAATTGTCCATCCCTACCTCTGTCAGATTCATTGATGCTGAATTATGTGGAGGGGTCTTCAATTGGTTGTTATCCTCCTTTTTCTTGTAGTAGGGCTTATAAGTTTTTTGAACTTCCCTTTCTTTCTCCAAATCTATTATTCTGTTGGAGAGTTTTTGAATCATTTTTAGCATTCCCTCAAAATCATGTGATTGCTCCTCTTTAGGTTTAGATAGCAATAAGGCTCTTCTCCCGGTAGTTTTTTCTCCAGGTAGCTCGGGATAATCTTCTATACTTTTCTTTTCAGCCTCTACTCTTTCTTCCTCTTCATAAGTCTCAACTAATGTAGGTTTACCTTGAGCTTTTGCGAACATAGCTAAGTCAGGGCCTAGAGCTGAGGTATAGTACTCAATCATAACCTTATTAGAAGGCTTATCTGTTGTAGAGAATTTCTTGAGGTAAGTTGAAAACCTTTGAGTGAAATGATGTACCTTCTCATTATTTTCTTTTTTTAAAGCACCCAGACCTTTCATTAATGATGCATGCGTCTTTTGGGCTACATATTTACTTCTGAAAATCCTTTCAAAGGTGTCCCAATTGGGGATAGAATTTGCAGGCAAACCAAAGTACCAGGATGTTGCAGCTCCTTTAAGGGTATGTGGGAACAATCTACAGACAACATCCTCGTATTCCCTAGCCCTTAACCCTTCTATTTCCAAATAGAAACTTTGCAAGTGGTCATCTATGGCAACCTTCTCATCGGGATCAAACTTAGGCAGCAACTTCTCAAAATCTTGAGGTAGGTTATGCAATGGAGGTGTTAGGTTCAAAGGTGATCTGGATTTCCAAGCTAGCAATGGATTGGTCTGATTCACGTTTATACTTGCCATGAGTGAAAAAAGAGGAGGTGAAAGCACAGGAGTCTGAAAAGGAGAACCGTAAGGTGTACCCGGGCCTACTTGCTTCCAAGGTTGAACCACTCCCTATAAGGTCGTTTCTACAAGTTCTTCCAACCCTAAACAACACTGAGTTTTCCGATATAGGAAGGTCTTTCCCCTCATCTTTTCTTAAGTATCTGGGTCAGGTCACAAAAATGCTTCCAAAAATATCACTGGTGGAACAAAATGGGTTTCCTCGGCTAGCCATGCATTGGCTGCCCTCCTTCTAGCACCAGAAAACTATTGAGGCCTGGAAATTCATAGGCAAAAATAGCAAGGGATTCTCCCCAGTCTACGTTCCCAACTAGCTTGTGACTATTTGGTGTAGGGAATCTGTCCGGTTTGTTGTCCGACTACAGTAGGTCAAATAACAAAAATAAAGGGTTTTATTGGTTGCGGCCCGATCCACCATTTATATTTTTGTATTTTTTGACTTAAAGTATGATATGCAAGTGCCTATTTAACATGCATACTTCATAAAGAATGCCAAGAATATTCACAATGTGATGCATAGGTTCTTACCTCTCGTCTTCAAACTCACAATCATCTAAATCACAACCATAGTAATAAAGTAAATATAACATCTACCTATCCCCGGGGAGCCAATTTGTAACTTATTAATGATTAATGTATATTGTGCATGCATTATAAAGAGAAATTACAGATAGCTGGTATTTCTTCCCCAAAAAACACATGAACAATTAAAGATATTTAAACAACCAGATAGCCAATTGCTTATGAACAACATTCATTACTCATGGTGGTAATTTCAAAAAATAAACCAGAAATCATTCAAACAAGAACATAGGTCCTAAGAGTCAGAACGATCCCATAGATAGTGGACAAAAAGATGAAAACGAAATAGTTCCTCTTCAACCAATCCATAGCTGAACATTTGAACATCCCAGCAAACTTTCTCTGACAGGCAAACAATAATTCTTCATTGCAAAAGGAAATAGTTCTTCTTACAATATCTCTTCACTAATCTAACTGGGAAAAAGCCATTTTTTCCTCTAAGTCCTCTATATTTATACAAAAGAATAATACTATTGGGCTGCCCACAAATAACTCTTGGGATTCCCCAACTCTTCGCCTCCCAAAATTTACTTTCACTAAGTGTTTACAAAATTACAACATATTGCAAAAGTGAACAAATGTTCATGAGGAGGGCCCCGCTTGATTATTTAGAAATTTCTTCCACACTGAAGCCTCTGAGGTGATGCTCTCAAATTCAGAAGGTTCCAAAAATCAAATATTTATCTTGAATTTTGCAGCCTGGTTCCTGATGGCTTCGATTTTGGCTGCACTCAGGCGAAGCTGATCTTCTAATAGCTACACACTGACTGTGGAATGATCTACCTCATTCCTTAAGGTCTACTCATCTAAAGCTTTAATGTGTTGTATTCTTCTTTCCTCTTCTTGGTACCTTTTCTGCAAAATTTCCACAAACAAGCAGTGGTCCGAAAAAGCATATATTCTTTATTCAACCTATACTTGGCATCAGTTATAAGTAATCAGAAGTCTTCTAAAGAATTTTGTACATGCCCCTTTTGTATTTATAACAGCCTTCTTGAAATCCTTGGCTATGTTGATGGCAAACTCCAATAAGTCGTAGTCCTACCTAAGGGCCTGTTGATCCTTTGGGGGTAACTCTGTAGGAGCTTCTTCATTGGTTTCTAGTATTTCCATCCTTGCTGTCAGGACTTCCCAGATGTCCTAAGATCTTTCAACAAAATATGAGGATTTCTCCAAAATCTCCTCCAACCGGCCATCTACCTGTAAAAACCTGCATCTTTCCTCTTCTATGGCCACCTGCAGCTAAAGCATCTTAGCTCTCTGTGACAGAACATGTTCTTTGAAAGGTTGGAGACTAACTTGTTGTTATTTGGATTCCTCTAAATTTGCTGTGAGTGAGGTAATCTACTCTTTAAGTTTTTCCTCCTACCCTTGAGATTGCCTCTCGTTTGCTTCCAAGGTAGTCTTCTGCAACTCTAGATCCTCTATCCTTCCTAGCAGCTGTTCTTTCTCTGCCCTCAACTCTTGATATTCTTGTTGTACTTTCTCCAGACACTCTTGGGAAGTCTCCATAGATATTCTCTCTATTTGGAGAACCTGAAGTTCAACCTTTGAAGACTTGATTTCCTATTGCATGTCTTCAAACTTTCTCTTTAACTTATTATTTTCTTCTCTTTCCTTTCTTAGGGTATCTTTTAATTGAGAAGAAGACTTATTTGACTGCTCTAGATCTGTCATTATTTTATCTACATTGTCCTCTGAAGCATGGATCAATGTAGCCCCTGCTATGATAGTGAACCTGGGGTCTCTGTCTGTCCCGTATACAATGGTTGTATCATTTATCATCTTACCAGACAGCCCCCTGGTTTCAACCTTCCTCTCGGTTCTCTTTACTATCCTTTTCTTTTCTTTATCAGAAAATATAGTATTAAAATCAGGTACATCTTCCCCTTTCTTTTGTTAAAAGGGGATTAGTCTAAGCATGGGGACCATAGACTGTCCTGGTGTGCTGGCAGTAGGTACTTTAGGATCTTGAATGTTGGGTTTTTCCATATCCTGGGCCTAAATGTATGCTGTTTCAGAGGCTGATTGTTCTGTCACTATTTGGGTTAGCTTCATCTTCTCTTCCTCCTACTTCTTTAGCTCCTCATCTAACTTCCTTTTTCTTTCTTCTTCTTCGATCTTGGCAGCTTCTTCTACCTTTCCAGCTTCCTCTTGTGCAGCTCTTCTTTTCTCCTCCTCCTCTCCCTTTAGCCATCCTTTGGCTTCTTGGGCTAATCTTTGAGCTTCTTCATTTATTTTCCTTGCTTCCTCTTCCTCATCCTTTGTCTGCTCGTCCTGTCCCTTTCCACCTTTTGTGGTAATTTTCTTTTTAAACCTTTTCCTTAAGGCCATCATGCTTAGTGCACTACGAAAAATGGACTCTTCTCTGTCCCAGTGGCTGGTGTACTCAAAATGGATATTAGACTCTTTGCAGTGCTCGGCAACCTTATTACGAGAGTCATTCCTGTGGAAAGGCATTTCCCCAAAATGGAACTTCTCCAACTCCTCCACGAATTCATTGGCCTTCTTTACTCTAGTAAATTTGTAACTCCCTAATCTGAAAGGAAAAGGTGGGTATGCTGCCTTCTTATGTTCGAATAAAAAAATTCATATGCCATCTAGAAATACTTGCCTAACTGCTTCTTTGTGAATCACATAGTTTGTGGCATACTTAGGCAGTAGTGAGGGTGCTCTAGAGCCTCCAAATATTCTGAAATAGAGCCCATCCTCAGTCAAGTAATAATCAGCATACTCTTCAATCACCTGCAATGCCTCCTCCGACATGCAGTCACATTATTTTAAGAAAATAAGGGTATATAATGGCATAATGAAATGCTCACACACCTCCCTGTAGTGACTGTGGTATTTATGGGCCCATAGTGGCTTGTATGCTGAGTAAATGGGTGATCTTTACCTATCCCAGATGCATCTCAGGTTAGGGAAGGGTTGATTGCATAGTATGTAATCAATCGGTATGGATCTCATATAGAACTCTAATTTCTTTTGGGACGCCCCTCCTAATGCTGATGCCATGCAGGCCAAGAGGCTATTGGACACAATATTAGCCCAATTGAAAATGGTCCCCTATGTTGCAACATAAAAAATTATCGGCACCCACTCCAATTTGAAGCTTTTTCCATGGGCTCTCCCAAAAATCCTATTAAGCATCAAGGCAATGAACCTGTAAGGGGTTCTTAGGCTTGCGGTGTCATATTCTCTAGTTTGTCTGGTTCTAAAGTTTTTTCTAGGCGTGAGAATCCTCTTGAGTGTCTCAACGAGATCCATCCTGATGATTTTCATCCAATCTTCAATTAGATATGTTTGTGCTTCTAGCAAGTGGTAGGCTAGGGCTTCATATCCAGGGATATATGCAGCATAACCCTGTTTATCAACATTCTCCAGAATCATGGTTGTCACATATGCCCTGGGTAGAATCCACCCAATCACTTTAGAGCATGGAAAGAGTTCAGGTCTCGTAGAAATATTCATTAATGAAGACCTCTCTATGTTGACATAGATGTTTCCTTCCTCAAAGCCTATGTCAGGCACCTCTCGGCATGTAATCAATCTGTAGATTTCTTCCCACTGATATTCCAGCTCTACACCAATTATGCATTTGGTGTCTTCATAAATATATTCCACTCTGGTGATGACTTCGACGTCATGTTCTTCTTTGACTGCAGGAGCCTTCTTCTTTTGACGCTTAGACATTTTAAGTTCCGATGAATTTCCCTGTCATGTACAGAAGAGTATTTAGGTTTTGTTAGGTAGTTTTCAGAAAATTTTAAAGATTAAGATAACAATATAAAGGTTTTACCTTGTCCGCATTAAACATGACTGCAATTAATAAAAAATGAGCAAAATTCAGTCAACAAATGCTCCTGCCCAAAAAACTGGAACCAACTTATTCCAACAAATTTTGAGTGTGGGAAAACAAGGTCCATGTCACAAATGAAACAATATTGGGCTCTCTGTGGGTGCCATGACCACTACGTTACATGGAACACCTGAGGCACTTAATTTAGAAACTCAAAGGGGATGCTTCAGGAGATAGCATTATACATGTACATTCTACGGTCCATCTTAGACTGGGAGATTCTATACTACCCCAGACCGGTTCGGGTTCAAATTTGACCATGAACCGGGTCGCTCTAAATAGCGAACCGAAAACAACACCGAGGTCTTAGTTTGAAATATGTGGGTGACCATAACAGTGGAAACAAATCTGACATTCCCCAGGAAATCCATGAAAAGCTTCCCCAAACGGCCAAACACAAAATGGGGCAAACTAGTGCCGACAGCGTAACTACCGTCTGCATCGGTTTCCCCAACCATCGAGTGCAGGATAAAAGACCATAACAGCCATGGAAGAAAAACACTCCGTAGGCTACAAAGAACTCCCCTACTAATAGTCACAGTACTCGCCTCAGCATATATACATGTCATGATGGGAAGCTGAGTGAAAACCCTAACCGCGAAAACAAGAAATTAACTCGTCCAGTTGAACAAAATGGGATAATGAGTATAAGGGACTACCTGAAACTGCTGCGCGACTAGAGGGAGGAAAACCATTGAGCTTCCATGGCTGAGCCACCTAGGAAAGAGGGTACTGGCAGCGAGGGTCATGGTTAGCTCGAGCGAAAATGATAGCGCAGAGAAAGTCCAAAATAACAATAAAATAATAAACTACCCAACCCAATATATATATATATCCTCGGTTAACTATACTCAGCGGGAAAATATCATTGGGCGGTAAAAAACAAGGGATCAAAGAGCATATCAACATTGCCTCCCATAATTCCAGGCAATGAAAAAGTTGGGAGATTTGCCGAGGCATCCGAGAGAAACCAAACGATACTCACATCGGAGCTCACAAGATTAAAGCATCAGAGCGATAGAAGGATGAAGAGCCGCAACGGAAAAAACACAAAAGACATCAAGTTCTGCAAACTGGCAAAAATCGGAGAAAAAACCAACATAACTTTAGCCAAGAAACCTCGGTTCCGCGGAAAATAACATCAAACCATGCCAGAAAGACAACGCTTTTCAAAGCCGCAAAGGCGGACGCCGAAAACTCAAAGATCAATGAAACAAAACGGTGGGTTCAAAAAATGTAATGTAGTGTGCTATCTGCAACTGCGAAAAACATAGTGACAATATGTCCCGACGGGATTCCAACCGACAGCCGATTGAGACAAATAAGCGAATAAAGGCATCGGAGAAAACAATCGGTCCTGGTTTCTTATTACTTCTCCGCAATGGCGAGCGCACAGGTGACTAAACTTTGACTTAAACATCCAAAACGCTTCCGATGGTAAAACTCAAGCAAATAATAAAACATCGCTAGCATAAAAAATATTCTTTCTGCAGAACATCAAACAAACTCAAAAGTCAAGCAAAAATAAGTTAAAGGAGGGTCCCGATTTTTTTTTGAATTTTGGGAAATTGTTGTAGCTGCAACACAAGAGTCAGCCACTCTAGGTTCTCCTCCAACTCAGTAAGGTGGTCATCAACTCTATGAATAAATTGAGCTCCAACTTGTCTATCCATATGAGAGGATCCTCCAGGACAGTGCACCACCAACATCTACATGTAAAATTTTAGGTCTTGTTACTACCCATAAAAAACATAAAATATAAAAATATAAAAACATGATCAACATTTTAGGGTTTTTCATCTTACCAATATCTCCCCAATGAGAACCAGGTGGTAATGGTAGATCAGGATCGCCTCTGAAATTAGTCCCTATGTATGCATATTCCTCTATCATGAGGATCTGGTCATGCAGCCAACGGAAGAAAGCAGCCTTGAATTTCACCTTGGCCTTGCCACCTCTTGTACGGTCCATGATCTCTACCCACCTCAGCATGCAAGGGTATCTAGCCTCAATCTCATTGAAGATCACTTGGGGTTTCATGAGAGGCACCCTCTTGAAGAATAAGTAGGCTAAAATGGACCCATACCCAAACTACTTTAGTTCCCCTTACTGACATTTTGTCAGCTGATCCTTGAAAATAGGAAGAAGTGCTTCTGCCAGTTGAAAACTGTAGGTTCCATAGCTTCCAGGGCATACAACATATGTGCTCGAGATGCCTGATGAGGCCCTTGGATTCTAGCTAGCATCTTCATAATGAACAAAACAGTGTGAAGTGGCATATCCACCATAGCCCTGATGGGAATATTCTTACCTAACATTTTCATGCCAGGCTAACAATGACGATCAATCAATTATTGAGTAGTCACTTCCCCTCCTCGAGAACCATTGAAAGATATAGGGGCCCCTTGTTTGGACAAGCCTTTCAAGAAGTAGATGTCTTCCACCTCTATAGTCAAAACATGAGGTCCCACCCCAAAATGTTGCTGCTCTAGGTTCCACATCTGTAGAATATATTCCAGTAAGCGGGGATTTGAAACCATACTAGGGGTACGAAAGAACTTCAGGAGGCCACAACTCCATAGGGAAGCCACATAATCGACATTTCTTGCGGCAAGGGAATCATCGTCATCATGTTGTGTTTCTTTCCAAATAACCATTTTTTGATCAAATAAACATGCCAAAAATAATTAAAAAGTCATTTAGAAGCATTTCCAACCATTAAATTTTCTTACAAACTTTTATTTTGGATGGGCCATATGTTTTTTGAAGCTCATGGCCAGCACTGCCTCTTCCCAATTAAGACAGAGCAGTGCCACTGCCTATTTTGAACTGAACAGATGTGGTCTATGTCAAGCACCACCTTTCCTGTAAAGGCCAAGCGCGATGCCCACTTTTTCTAATTTAGGTTTGACCTATGAGCTCAAAAAATCATCAAAATTAAAAATTGAAAACCATGAAAGGAAATAGGATGGTTTTATCTTTAACCTGAATCCAACGGTGCAAAGAACGAACGGTGGATGCTCCCATAATCTCCAACTAACGTTTTAGCTCCAAATCTCCCAAAATGCCATCAAGGTTTGGCAAATAGTAAATAAGTTGATTTTTACTATTTTACTTAGCTTTTATAACACATTTTTAGGGTTTTTTTAATGTTTTTTATCATTCTTTTAAAAATATTGTTTAATATAGTTCATAAAAGTAATTTTTTTCGAATATTTTGGGAATCTAATGGTCGTTGTTAAGTCTTGCAGGGGTAGGAATAAGCAGTAATGTCTATGGGGAAGTTTTTTTTTGACTTTTTTGTACTTTTGGAAAACGAAAAAAGTCCTTGAGCGTTTGTTTAGATACTTTGATCACACTAACAAAACCAAGTATCAAATTTCCGAGTCTTTTTTCGATTCTTTTCAGGTTCGCAAAAACCTTTAATCGTGAAAAGAGATCTAATGGAGTCTCCTTTAAACTCTTTTTGGGTTCCCTAAATACAAAAATATTGTTGAGTGCACTTGTCTTCTTCACACTCGTTAAAGTATTTGAAGATTCATCTCTTCGACTGTAGTTTATCTCTTTTCCAGTTCGGATGGACTTTTTATGAAAAAGGAACGCTCCAACCAATCATGACTGGAAGAGTTCTCTTGGGTATTATTTTATAATTTTTTGGGCCCTAGAGACTAAATCATATGAAAAAAGGACCCTTTGGAGTCTTCTTCCGTCTTCGTTCAGACTCTCTAAACATGAACGATACCATGTTAACTTTGATTAGAATCGTTAAACTAAACACCGAGAGACCCTTTTTGGGAACGAACCTCTCCTTTCTCAGGTTCATAAAATGTATGAGAATTGACTTGTCTTCAGATGAGCTACAACAAGTATTTTTCACCCTCTTTGAACTCGTAAAAATGAAAAGAGGCACTCATCAATAATGATGGGGAAATTAAGGGAAGGGAATCAATTCATTTTGCAAAAAATGGTAGTTGTTCGTCACATTTAAACATGGAACTTATCTGCATTTCTTTCAGTCAATTGGCTAAATCATCTTGTCTCTAAGTCGATCCACTTTCATGAGTCATGTCACTCCTTTGAGTCTTTCAAAGAATGCATTTTCCATTGTCGTATTGTGTTCTGCCTTGTTGAGTCGATGCTGCCAAGTCTTTTATCATGCCGCCTAATGTTTAAAGGGAATTTAGAATTTTACCTTTACAGTTAAAACAACCTTTGTGTCAGTACTTTTGATTCAATCTGATGGTTACATTATCTAAAACATTCTAGAACTTTGTTCTGAGTTTCGTGTCGTTGATGTGGGATTCATCATGGCCCTCCTTTGATGAGACTATTCTTGTTGACATCAGCTCATCATCCAAGAATTATTCTTAAAAACAAGTTTAGTACCTTGAGATCTATTTTCCTTAATGATAGATTCTCTTGCTCTCGACATAGGTTCACATCATTGACCTTTGATCGAGATATTCGTCTGAGTGTTCGAAATCAAATCATATATTCACACTTAGTAGATTATACTAGAGTACCTTGGGAATCATTGACATTAATGGTGATCTCCCTCTCACTTTTTAAGGGTTCACATCATTGACCGTTAATCAAGTGGTTTCTACCATGTTCGACTTCATATCATTGTAATCACATGGATAGAATCGTACTTTGTGGAAGACGAGATGAAGACCCTGGGTGTCTGTTGAAAAACACTCATAGATTTCTCCCCAATTTGTGATGGAGTATATTGTATGAATTACCAGCATGGATCCACATTTGTATGGTCGTGGTTTTGCTCAAATTTGCATATGTACAACATAAAATCTACATTGTATATCTGGTAGCTATGTCCAAGTTTGATTCCTCTATCACATGATTCTACATTGTATTCTAGTAGCCATGTTTTTTTATCTCTCTCATGGATATGCCTTGTATTGGTCTACATCCATGATGAAGACACATTTTCTCATGAGTCAAAATTATTGATGCATTGCAGATGCCTAGTTGATGATCTCCAATCAAGCTGATTCTTGCCTCAAAGTGATAACTTTCTCTTTCAAATCTCTCGCATATCGTACCCCTCTATGCTTTGGGGGGGATTCTGTTACACCTAAATCTCATCATCACCATGTGATGAGATCCCAAAATTTAGTGTTTTCCCTCAAATCTCAAAATATGAAGTGAAATATTGGATTTTCCCTCATTGCTTATAGTTTTACAAGCATAAGTTGAGCACCTCCTTTGACCAGTTATCAAGGCACGTTACCTACTTCATAAAACTCACGTAACACTTATTGTCTCTTTACAGTAAGTGGTGCCACTACTTATGGCCTATATACAATGAGTGGTTCTGCCCTATCACTGCTATGTCATGTGGAGGAGTAGCGGTGCCCTTGGTAAAAATTTAAAAAGAGAAGTATTCACGAAATTTCTTGAAGAGAAGATTTGTGGCAACCTCATCCCTACCTCCTAGGGATACCCGGACTTGAGATCTATCCTTGTAGGATCTCCTATCCACCTCACCCACCCATTTATCAACCATCTCTATCCATTCCAAGCCTATAAAAGCAGGCTCATTCTCCATGGTTGAAGAGAGAGTAAAGTTATGTTGTTGCTTTGATATTCTGGCCTAAATCAGTTAAGTGAGCTTGAGGGAGCATGTTGGAGCTATTGGGGATGAGATGTTGGATTTGTGAAGGAGTACATAGACACTAAGGCATAGGTTGTAAACTTCTTCTCTATTATCTAATGCAAAATTGGTTCCTTTCCCATAAAATATATTGTGTCATTATCATATGTTTTATTATTGAATTCCTTAGTCATCAATATAGAGTAGTGGATTATATTTTGGTTTTATTTGATCTTGTTTTTTGTTTTTCTTATGATTATGTAGGTACATCCATGAAGGATCATATTTATAGGAAACAACTGTACTAGTACATCAAAGAGAATTGTTTCCATATCTCCACCCATTCTAGGGAATGTCTTCCAATCCTATCGTGTACCATTTGTTCTATATATGAACCATTCAAACTAGAGGAACAGCTCTTGTCCATGGGAGGTGAAAAATCCCTAGCTACACACATTCCCTCCACCAACCCTCTCTCCATCATTGTGAGAAATGGTGTAGTGTCACCAACTGAATTTTGCTTACAAATTGTTCAATTGCTCATCGGTCTGGTTCAAGCAAGTCCTTATTCTCTGCACCATATCTCTAGCTCCACTCCATTTATTAGTCAAATTCTCCATTATCATCCCCATCATGTTCTTGATCATCCAATAGTGGTTTATTTTTCCACAATTTCTCCCCAAATCCAGGTGCACAGAGACAATGTGGGACTCCTAGTTGTCAATCATGTATCTTACTGACATTGATACATGTAAAGCATAGCCATATTTTGCCTCCAAGTTAACCTTCCGCCTAGATCCGCCCTACCCAGTGTTTCCTCTCCTTAGTGTGACTCTTTTCCTTGGCATTTCTGCTTGCTCTTCTGAATTGTCTGGTTGAAAAAGGAGAAGACTAACAACACCAGGAAGATAACCAGGACAATTTTATTGAGGTCAACGAGCTCCATAGTGTTCCTGGTCAGCTTCATTAAACCCTGAATAGACACACCCATGTGAGAGTTGTGTATTGAAGTCATCTTGGGCGCCACTAACCTTTGGCTTTGTAGACCGTAACATTGATTAGACATCCCAGTTTCCTGAGGGGTTGGCTTGATTCTCACCACCATGGGCATTTAACTCCTGCATGAATTGAGACCCATGTGTCCTTCCCTCTGCTCTGATCATAGCATTGTCTCCAAGTGTCTTATGTGATGGTTGGCCCACGTGGCTATTGTACATGTCACCTGCATCTATGGGTGGAATGTGTTTTCAAGCAATCTTTTGACAATCTAAATCCAAGGTCTCCAAGACAAGAGTGATCAATTTACTTTCCTATAACGCTAAGCTGCATCTAACTCCTTCATTAGCCAATCCGTCTCCTGGAGAGTTGGCCTTCCTTCTAACATGGTGGAAAGTGATGGCATTATTTTGCATTAGGATTTATTCTAGTTTACTATGAACAAACTCTAACAATCAGCTAGATGAGATATTCTCCCTATGTGCACCTTTCTGGAGACACGTAGCAAGTGAGAGAATTATGTGAGAGTCTCCTTCCAATATTAGAGGAAATAAATTGAAGTTTACATCAATTTGAATACCTTCCATCATTCATGATAATTCAACTACATTATTTCTATCACATACCAAGTTTCCCTAGTATACTTGTAAAATGGATCTCGATAATTCCTTGATAGACCATCCAAAACCTGCTTCCCTAGATTTCCTTTTGAGGCTCCATCAAAATTCTACTTATTAAACCATGCAGGTGGACCTTCCCATATTTCCAGGCTGGAAGTAATCATTATAGGGGGTGGGGAGTGGAAATTAGAAGCTATTGGTTCTAATTCCCATCCTTGCATTATGTGTTTCTCAGTGTGCATAATAGGATAGTCGTTGTTGTTCTAATTTTTTAAGAGAAGAGTTTCCTGGATATTCCTTTGGATGTGTGTCCATATTTCCTCAGTATTTCTTTCCTTCCATATGTTCCAAACCAAAAACCCTAGAATGAGCTCCCAAATTCTATTAACAAGTGCACTTTGGTAAGGACGCTCACCCCAATTTTGAAGTGTTTTGACCACATCTCCTTTGACTCTATTTTATCTTCTACATTTCTCCTCCACTTTGTTCCATATTTAATTTTCCAAAGCACAAGATTCAAGGATGTGATTAATAGTTTCATAATGTTCCCCACATGAGATGCAACATGAGGGGACTTGGAAGCGTTTTTTGACCAAGTTCTCCAATGTTAAGATCTTACGGTGTGTAAGTAGCCATAGAAACTAAAGATATTGGGCCAGAAGTTAAAATCTCATATTTTCTCTAGAAGGGGTCAGGAAACCCAGTTTTCTTATGTGATTGTAGGGAGTATGCTTCCATGTTCTATACCCCCACCTAATAATGTCATTTCCATGTCTTACCATGATGCATCTCTACTGGAGCTCTTTGTTGGGTGTTATAATGATTAAATAATCCACCTAATATTTAATTATCAACGGAGGTTGGTAGACTTCTAGTTGACAAAAAGTATATGCGAAGGTAGAGGGGTTCCTAGGGCGTCGTAGAAATATTTTAACAAATAAAATATCGAAAGATCTTTCAAAATGAAAAACTGAGTCAAACTCCTATAAATTCAACTTATTAAGACAATTAGACTAGAACAAAATACTAGACCATATTAGTACCAAGATATACTACTCTACTCTATAAACAAGTACTGAAAGTAAGGATATGAACAATACTCAAGAAAGTAAACTTCATGGTAATCAACTATTCAACTTCTTAATCTAAGAATTAGAAAGATTTTATAAACAACTTCAGAAATATATTTCAACACTAGATATATTTCACAAACTACAACAATTAGACTATACATGCAACTAACAACTGTACATAATAGCTAAACTAAACTATGTAGTTCCACTCTCCTTAGTTGTTCCGAGGATAAGCATTCAGTGTGATTGGAACAAGAGCAGGCGTGGTATCAAAATGACTTTCAAAAGAAGTAAAGAAACTAAATGGAATCAAATCTAATTTAACTTCTACAAATATGTGCAAACTAAGGAATGTCCAATTACAGGTGATAGTAAACATGATGATCTATTCCATAAGCAAATGATTCTAGCTTATAACCAATTCAAATGTAAATAAAATCTAGCTTATAGACAAATAACAAACCTTAATAAAATAAGCAAGTAGAAACTTAATAAAGAAGATTTAACTTAAGAAACAAGTAGAAAACTTAATAAAGAGGAAGCAAGTAGAAAACTTAATAAAGATAACTTGTTTAAGTCCTACTTTCTAAATGTTTTTAGCAATCACACAGTAAAAGAAAAAAGTCCTACTACCATAACCAACCTACAAAGTGTTAGTGTAATTTCTTAACATTGGCATATCTAACCCTAAACTTTCTATACAAAAGGATAAATTAATCCAAACCAAAGATATAATTACAAGGTATCTCAACAATACTCAAGAAAGAAATTAGAAACCACAATAAACCAAAACACAATACATAACTCAAAAGATAAGGTGAAAGGAGAGAAAAACAAGGACACAACTTAAGTTAATAATTTAAACAGTCTAAAATAAGGTTCTGATAATAAATATGACTATTATCTAACTATCACAGTCAAAACACAATAAAAAAGATGAAGAAACAGGCTTAAAACATATTAAAAACACTAAAGGCTGAATGAAGGGATGGATAACAGACTAGAAGGTAGGTATAAATGACAGGATAAACCAACTGTCTGAATGACATTCTATATACATAAAACACTAGAATTTTAAGAAATAGTTAATCTAAATGATTTCGATATCAGTTGATTCATGCATATGATAGTAAAATGCAAAGGAACGAGTATTAAACCTATTTGATAATTAAATTCAACAGTAAAGTAACTTAAAATAATTCATATTTAAAGACATCATTATCTATTGTATTTTTCAACAAATTGTAATATAACTAGGTGAATTTATAACAAAGAAGAAGTAAATAGAACTGAACCTACTGTGAATAGATGACTTATTCTAGTCTAAGTTATAAAAAGAAACTGCTTCCTATCATAAAAAAAGCTGAGATGTACTTGAACTAAGTCTAAAACTGAGATAAAAACTGATAAAATTAAACCTAACTATAACCAAACTAAACCTATAGAATTAAATTAACTAAATTCTATTTGATTGTAACAATGAAACCAAACCTAATGCTGAAAGGAAGGCTAGAAAACAAACTGAAAGAAAAGCTATGCGCGCAACTGGTTAATTATCTCTGGAAATGAAACTGCTTTAACAACACATAATTATGAAGTAATCTATGCTACTTGAAACAAGTAATTGCAGAAAACCAAATTGCATAACAAATTATAAATGAAAATAAGCTAATGAAAAGAAAGAAATACAAGAAAATACACATAAAAATGAAACCTTTGGTTGATGAGGGGCCCTCCCAACAATAAGAGTGATGGCTCACAAAATGCTTTACATGAACAGAATCATAAACAACATGAGCATAAATTCTATTAAAGTGAGAAACAATATTACAGAGTTTTTCAACAATGACTGAGTACATGCATAAAACTGGCTAACTAAGCACTCATGTAGAGGTTGGTATATATAATGTTTACAGAGGTGAGAAGGCCGAACCTTTAGTGGTCGAATGTTCTCTAAATTTATTCAACCATTATGACAACTAACTTATCAAGATCCAACACGTAGCGCTCCTTCCTTCTTCATCGTGCAGTAGTTCTCCATGGCACCTGATGTGGCATGAGGATCCTTCTTGCATGGATTGATTTTACAGTGTCAAGCAGAGGAGGACAATGGCAAGTATTCTAGAATCAATATCACACTATCACCTATATGCATGGACAACAATAAGTTTCCATGCTTTAACACTCGAGAATCTACCATCAATAGCACGCGGTTAGCTCGACGGACTAAACGGTGAGCTGGACAGTGAGATGGATATGATCTACGCATATCTAGGGTGTATGTGTTGTTTGTTCATTGGATAATTGAGGGATATAGTCTGCAATAATGAATTAAGCATCAAACATATTTCAAATATCATCAATTTAACTAATAAAACTGCGAAATAATGAGAATGAACCAGAACTTGCATAGACCCAAAATATAGTTGTACCTTGGTATGAATAGTGAGATGTATGATAGAAAACATGTCAAAATGTGACAAAACATATGTCAAATATGTAAAATATCAGCTGAAAAATGATAAAAAAATTGGGATCAACATTCCCCCAAACCGTAGAAATTCCAGGCCCCACTAGGCAAAGGAAAAATAAATCAGGAAGAAGGTTGAGCTGTGTTAGCAGCTGCCTTCGACTTGGTTGATGAAAAGGGGGTTTTAACCTTCAATTTTTGAGCCCGTGATTTCAAAATAGCATGCCTCTCCTGCTGAGACCTATGTGACACATTGATGGCCTTATTGAGTTCTTCAATGGTCTTAACCTACAAGCGCAAATCTTTGTTCTCTTCGTGAAGATGTGCGATTATCTTAACATACTCTTCATTTCTCCTTACTGATTTATCCAACTCTTGAGTTAATTGATCTACCATTGGATGATGCAGAGTAGATGGATCTGTAGGTTTCTCAAGCTCTTGTGGGGGACTCATCTCTCTTTATGGAGGATCAAGATCAATAGAAGGAATCTGTCTGTCAAGAATCATATCCGGTGTAGGTGTAGGAGTATTTTCGCGATGAAAATCCTTCAACAATTTTGCCGAGACATGGGCCAATGCTAACAAAGGTGATTCTAGATCAGGTTTATACGCTTCGACCATACCTTCTAGATGATCAGTCTAAACATCAGGCTCTACCGCGGTCTGGACGCTAGGATGAACCATAGACTAGACAAATTTTTCCCTCTGCTTTCTGGTGCGAGGTCGTGATAAGGGTACAAACTGAGCAGGGATAACAGTGGTGGTATGAGTGGACGACTCGCCTCCAATGTGTCATCATCAGGATGAACAACATTGGGGATTTTCTCCTCTATGGGTGGAGATTGATTGGGTTCATGATTCTGAATATGTTGAGGGATTTTTCAGATATTTAGATGGGGGTTAAGAAATTTCAACACGAAGGTATCCCAAGATTGGTTCTTCTCTTTAAGCTGATCTAGAATCAAGAGTTTAATCAAACTATGATGATACAAGCTACCCTTAGGGTTAACAATATTTTTCTTAACCTATCTCAACATCTTCTCTAGACTTCTAAGAAAATAGAAATGAAAATTAAGAAACTTCTTATCGACAAAATGCGCTAGTAAACGGATATGATAGGCTTTAAATACATTGAATTTACCTTCACAAGTGATAATATGGATGATGACAGTCAAAGGATTAATGTACTCTGGCTTAATCCAGTTGCAATGAATACCTTTGAAACCTATAACATGCCTGTATTCTGGTTTAAGGGAGAAGTTGTGAGATTTCTGTGGAACAAACCAGTGCTTGTGCCACTGAATTCCCTCTCCAGGGAGCTTGGTTATGAGCGCAATAGACTCCTCAGTTACTAGGAAGAAAATATGGCCAACCCTCACCTTTTGTCCATTGAAAATCATCACGAAAAGTAAGGATATTTCCTCATCATACCATTCCAGTAGGTGAAGGAATGGGTTGCATCTGGCACAGAAAAAGACCTCTTGGCACTCCTAAAACTATGGCATTTGAAATAATCCTTGGTATCTCTCGGGCTCAAAACGATTCGGCATGGTGCAGGGAGAGACTAGGATACAGAGTTTGCAGGCCGTAATAGGAAGAAGGTGGCTAACACAACTCTACAAGGATAACGATAAATGATAGCGATAGACTAAAAGCTCACATGATGTTGATTTAAAACGTGCCTCATTCAATTGTCCAAACGATCACACAAAAGACTCGGCATTCATAGGCGATTGTTCCATTATGGAACATATTGAGACATGTGCCATCAAGGACGCCTATTTTAATGAGTTCATAAGGTTTCAATTAGTTCAACCATGTCCAAATTAAAACTTTGGATAGGTTGAACATATGACTTAATACGAATGTATAAACCACATTCATGACCACCATAATCTTGATTTAACAAGGGGATCGACTTATTTGATAGTTTACGCGTGCAAGTGGTAAGAGGATAGGGGTGATAGAAGAGTCATGATAACTAAAAAGGTCATAAGGTCATATCGAATCCATATGGAGGTAATGGCCTCGTAAAGGTGACTTAATAATCATGGTATGACTCAACCAATTTCAACATTTTACCCAAAAAAAATTAAGCTAACACCTCGACATGATTTTTAATCATTAGTGCTATAATACCATAATTTTTATTCAAAACATCATTTGGAATTTCATTCAGACCATCATTTGACCCTTCATATGGTCATGCATATGATCCTTCATATATATTTTTTCTGGAAAAACATGCTTCGTGCTGGATCGGATTGTTGCTAATTATCCTAGAAACATTTGTCATTTGTCAGAGATAAACAAAAACTATTATATAAATGGTCAAAAAAATAGTATAATCTTCACAGCATACTCTGCCTCCACCAAACCAAAGATATGGCATGTCCTCAAGCCATACAAGAAAAACTAAGTAACTTCAAATCTTAATACAAAGTTTTATCATGTTGGAATCATTTTTGCACAAAAAAGAAAATGAACTAGGAAAATGGAAATGATTCAGATATGTACATTTATCAGAAATAACAATGTATAGAAAGATCAAGTGAATAATGATAGTATAATTCAAAAATTCCATAGGAAAAACTAGTCATCCATGCCTCATTGTAAATATTTCTTGTCATCTAAGGAATATTTTGAGATTAACCTAGAGTTTGTTAGATTTTACAGCTATGGGTTCCATTTCTAGGATAATCATATCCTAGGTATTGATTGAACTAGATGACCAGATCCAAGTCCAAATTATGGCCATTCTCTAATGACATCATAAATAATTGGCCTACAGTATTTATATATTCTAATATTATCATTTTAAACAAACCATGTGCATAGTAGTGCATTAACCTGGTCTCTTTTACATGATATTGCCCCACTGCTAGCAGGCCTGTTCAGTACCCCGACGGGTTTACTTGCATTTACCGAACTTCCTTGTTTTCAGATATTACTTAGCATTGACCCGTTGCCAGCAGGCATATTCAGTACCTCGACGGGTTTCATTTGTATAATGATTTTAAGTATATGGAAGTCTGTTGGTACTAGAGTGTGCTAAGCCTACTAAACACATAATCCAAACATAGAACAAAGATTATAAGTAGTTTTTATAATGGCCTTAATTATGCATCATGTCAAAAGAGAATAACTTAAATATGTTCTTTGACCTTTCAGTCTATCTTATTCAAGAAATGATAAGTAATGTTCCCCACAAGTATAAATTTCACCTACGTTCGAGTTACCACAAAAATTCTTAAGAGGCAAGTTTTGATCATAAGTATAGGATGAACTAGTAGGCCATAGGTATAAGAATTTGAAGAATATGATAATTAGAGTAGGTCTTCCAAGAAACTGTTCTTATTAAATAAAAAAATGTACATGTCTGAATCAAAATACCATATATAAAAGCATAACAAATCTTAAGATAAGTGGTTAAGTATGATATACAAGAAATTATTCAATTGTACTAAAAAATTCAATTTTGATAGAAAGAGTGAAGATATACCATAAATCTTTTAAATTCCTACCTTTTTTCCAAATAATACTTCATAAGCTGCTTATAAAGATAAAATATTTGTAATCAAACTACAACACTACTTGTTAGATGATTCATATTTATTCTTAACAAAACATCTACAGAATTCATAAGAAAAAGGAAAAAGAGTCTTTCCACAAAACTTGCAACAAATAATCATAGGAATGAAAATGCAGTTAATTTGTCAGAAATGACTCTTATTTATTCAAGTGAACACAAGCATATTTACATATATACAAATAGTGACAAACCAAAATAACTTTTAAGGATCGGGAGGAGGAGGAATTACTACCTCTTCAACCAATTCCATTTCTCTCTACTGTAAAACATTTTGTACGAAATTCTGTTTAGATGTTGGTTGGTGATAAAGTCTAAGTCTGTGTCCATTTACTACAAAGGAAATTTGTGAATCATCAATTGTCTTAATTTCTGCTGATCCATTATCGAAAGCTGTAACTACTTCATATGGACCCATCCAACGAGTAGTTAATTTTCCTTTAAAATTTTTGTATCTTGAGTCAAATAGCAATGCCCAATCTCCAGTATTAATTTTTTTTTTTTCTTTATAAATTTATAATTCCATTTCTTCCATTGATTCAATATTAACATGGTTCTTCGGAGTGCATCCTGTCTAATTTCATCTAATTCATTAATATGTAACACTCATTGTTTCTGTGCTTCATCCAAATTCATGCCTAATTGTGCTTCCGTATGAAATGTTTTAACTTGAAATTAAATAGATAAAATAACTTGTTTTCCATACACCAACTCATCAGGGGTATGTCCGGTAGTGTTTCTCAATGTTATCCTATAGGCCCACAAAGCCTACAAGATTCTATCTGCCCAATCCTTATGATGTAAGTGAATGGTTTTGGTTAAGATGGATTCCAGTACTTTATTGGTTGATTCTACCTGGCCATTGGCCTGGGGATGATAAGGTGAGGATTTACAGTGTCGAATGCCATACTTCGTGGTGAGTTATTTCATTAACTTAGAAGTGAATTGAGAGCCTTGATCTGTAACAATTTCTCTAGGTACAACAAATCAAGTGAATATTTATTCATATATGAATTCTAACACCGATGTCTCTATGGCCCTAAACAAAGCTTTAGTTTCTACCCACTTAGTAACATAGTCTATGCAAACTAGGATATACATATTTTTACAAGACATGGGAGAAATAGGTCGTCAAAACCCCAAAATTTCGAAAAATTTAAAACTTTTAAAAATAACATAATAATCACATTAAATGCAGTTGTTAACTGGTTGATTAGTTTATACTATTAAAATTGTAACTGAATGATTATTTAAATACTCTGTACTTTGAAGAGCAGTTTATTTTTCAGCTACTGATTGTTTTTCTGTTTGCGACACAAGGTGGTTTGTCGTGAAGGGCTGGGCTTACTTAGCTTTCAGGCTAATGCAGCAGTTTCCTTCTATTACAGGTATACAGATAAGAAGTATGGTTCAATGCTAACAAGTCTCCAAAGTTTACAGTATAGATTTCTGCACACAATTTGATTAGTAAAATTTATTCATGCTAGACAGAAATACCATGCTTCTCAAGGTATTATTTTTATTACTGCTGAAATTTTCCTTTGAGACTAAATACTAAAAGAATTGCATTTTGCATATAAAAAGTAGTAGAGGACTATTCCATACAGTAACATGAGGTTTAGTAAATTTACACGTATGAAAAACCCTTAACGTCCATCCTGTAGATAAGTATAAGAACGTATTTATTATCTCTTTACTTAACAGCTTAGCATGGTAGAAAGATCACAGCTTCACAGGTTAACTTCTTTTAATTAAAGTTATAATAATAACATTCCATGCTTAGATTGCATCCTGTTCAGTTTTTCAACTGATGAGAAATATTATTAAAATCGTTCCATAAATTTTCTTACTGAAACATCTAAGATCTATGATTCAAACAAGTATTCCTTTTTATAGTTCAAAAGTCTACCTCCTTCTAGAATGCTAAACTCATTCCAAAAGTATCATTTGGCTGAAAACCCAATACTGTCAGAATCAATCCTAGACTCATCTCATTTGATCACTTATGATATCTCAAAACTAGATTAACAAACAAAGAAGATATGAAGAGAAATCAAGCTATCTATTCGCTCTTATAAATTTTGAGTTTGAAGAGTGACAAAGTCTATTTGTCACCAAGGAATGTTATGACCATAACAAGGATGAGTTATCTCTCTTTCCCTAAGTATCTAAATTATATACTAAAGTAACCAAATCAAATTATAAATAACATAATGGAAACACCATTAATTATATATACTTCCAAGAGTAGATATGTATATTACTATCTTTTGAAAAACTAAATAGATAGCATCGTAGTTGTGGATTATCACAACTAAACTATAATCATAATCTATTATACTATAATCCCTTATTATCATAAACGAATCTTTATGCTTGTGTAACGAGGTTATGTATAAACAAAAGTTGCATACAATATAATGAACAATATGTATTGTGCAATATGTATATACATTGTACTAATGATGTGTTATTGGCAAATGGTGTAGGTTCTACCATGGTATAAAACCTCCTTTGGAACCTTCCAGTGATGATTTGGTTGATAAACAATCATCGGCGTGGACTTTGAGGTGAATAGCCAATTTTATACCAATTATTAAAAGTGTTACGTGGTTGCATGACAGCCATATTTTGGCACTATAAAGTGTTGACTGAACCCTAACTCGTCATTTCCTTTTCGCCCTCGGGCCCTTGGCCGCTCTGCAAACCCCTTCACTACTATGCTACTGTTGTATTGACCGCCATTTCACCTCCTGGTGCTTCAGCTCCTCATGAGCTCTGCTACTCTATTGTGAGGGTGATTATATTGTATATATACTTGTGGTTTGCCTCTGTAAACCGTTATTGTTTGAATCGGTTTGGGTCGATGACAGTCCAACCTTTTTCCTGTATCCTCATGAGCGATTATCCCCTCAATGTGGCGTGGCTGGTTCTACCAACTGGCTATGTGATAGTTTTAAAGAGTGAATATTGCAGTTGTAGGGTTTTTACCCTCTCCGTCGATTCGCTGGGGTCTTCTTATTGCTGTGAAGGTTGAGCGAATTTAACCCAAACTTGTTGCCATCGATTTGGCAGACTACTTGCTCGAACTAGCCGTGGCAACACTGTGAAGGTTAACATCAGGTAGGGTAGCTACTACCTCGTTTTCTTTACTGTAAAACAATTTATTCCAGTTTTTATAATTCTTTTATATTAAAATGTTGTTGCTAACAACACTGTGCAAACGTTTTCCTTGCAGGTGAACCTGCTACTCTTCTTCGCTTACACCAGAGTAAGGGTTACGGCTCCATGACCACGGTAAGCCCTGGTCCTTCCATGACTTATCACTTTGTGTGAAACCTTTAAGCGAATGTGCAGAGTTGGTTGTTGCAACCCTTTTGTTGATCTCCAAGGATTTCGGGTTGTTTGTTTTAATGTTTAATATTAAGGGTAATACCCTAGCTCTTATACAGAGCCCTCCGGCTATGGTCGTGAGTGTAAGACCCTGGTTGTAGTTATTGTTTGGTTTTAAAACTTAACAAGCTATGAGCCTTGCATTACTGTGTTCAAAATCTCTTACAGGATGTGCGCCTTCATGTATAGTTTTGATACTGCTATGGGTTATTATATAAAATAGTGTTACAGCTATTCTTATGATTATTTGGAAGAGGTTAGGGTTTTTACCCTCAGTTCTATGAAATTTTGAAAACGGTTTCTCTCTCTTGCATTTATCCTTAATGCAGTATTGGAAAGATTTAAGTAAAATAATACTTACTGTGTTTTATTTAATAACCCGGCCGTAAGAAGATTATTACTAGTTCTTCTTTTTTATTAAATAATTTTTGTTGAGGAGACATCTGTCTCGTTAGGTTACTGATGAGGATTAAAATTATTAAGCTTGATGGCCGAGCGTCCTGTACTCATATCTTCTCTTTTTATGCAGATTTACCTTTGATTGTATTAATGCATTATTTCTTGTTTAAGATCTGTTTAAGAAATAAAATAAACTTCAGGCTTAGAACAGCCTTATAATATTGTTTTATAAAGTTGCTGTCAGGTTAAATACCTGAGTTATACTATGGTTTGCTTATAAATGAAATACTTTGTTAAAATAATAAAAATAGGGTTTATATCCTTTAACCATACAGGATTTTATATTTGATGTTTTTAATTTAATTTAACTAAATAAGTCTTGTTTTTAGTATTAGTAATAGATTCTCCAATTGCTTAACTTTGATTGTTTTTATAATAATTGAAATACTATTTAATATTTAATTCTTTGTAGATTATACTATCCTATCAATACTCTGCTGTAGTTAGTTTATTTTCCTTAGTTGTAAATATTTTACTTATGTTTGTTCTATAAGGACAAAATATTAATATAATTCTATTTGGGAAAAGAATAAAAACTCTGTAACCTGTACAACTTAGTCTGAAATAAAAGAAAATAATTAACAACCAGAAAGGATTAAACCTTGTAAATACACATTACCTACAGTCTTTAATAGTTAACAATAATTTATAATACTGGTTTCATACTTGAGTTCATTTTTAGTAAAGAAGTTGTCCTTAAACGTAGGATAGGACTATAGTAAACAATATAAAATTCTAGTTGATCTTTTACTTATCTAATCTTCACAGTAGAGTTGAAAAGAAACAATTACACAGCACTAAGAATTAACTTTTCTTTCTTTTCTGACTGTAAGAAAATAACATATAAATTTGTAAAAACACTTGTAGTAGCTAAATAGGAACTCAGTTCAGAAGAATACTACTTCTCATCACTGAGACTGTGCTAGAGTACGGTCTGGTAATTCCAGATGTGGAAAAACGCAGTAATTATTAATAGATTTTATTACTGATATTCTGAGATACTAACTTTATTGAACTAACTGACTACTCAGACATATAGATAAACATAACATGCATCCATTCATATTCAGTAACATAAAGAAATAAATAACAGAACCTGTTTACGTTGTGGACAACAACAACAATGGGAGGCCGTTCCTTCCTACCAACTCCTATAGAGCGCTCAGACAATGACTTCTCAGGACCCCCGAGCTTGCTCTGGTCTCCCTAACTGGAACTAGGTGCAGCAATGTCAGATACCAGTCCTCAAACTTAGTCTGAACACAGAACTTATCAGCAAGTCCTCCTAGCTAAAGCTATAAAATAAAATCAAGTTACTGTAGCAATCCACTCAGAACACTTCCTTACTGTTTTTCCCTCTTTCCTCAATGAAATTCCTGAATAACATTCACCTGAATGAATTCTCTCT